>BGNK01000469.1:7756-99687 GCA_003297005.1 Symbiodinium sp. clade A Y106 | reverse complement strand
CAGCGATCCCATCATGGACGGCAGGGCCGGGGCCGGCAAGTTGCCCGGTTGCGGCGTGTTGATGCACGGGGGAGCCAAGGACATTGCCCCGCCGACACCTGCAAGCAAATTCTGCTGCTTATGCGTGGCCGCAAGCAGACCGTTGGCTCTGCCACTTTTCTTCATGTTCTCCACCGAATGGACGAACCTGCACGCCTGCCCCCGCACACAGGAGCCGGTCTTGGAGAACTCGAAGCAAGGCTTTGGACTCGGGCGCAACTCCGACGTGNCAGGGAGATGCGTGAGCACTTGACAGGTTCATGCATAGTTGCATGCCATGGCTCAACAGCATCTCCCGAAAAGACGAAACTCCGCAGCTCAGCCTGGGAAGTGGTGGTGCCACGGTGTGTTTCCAGCGAGTGCTGGTCAAAGGAAAGCACAGGAAAAGCCTGGCGCCACACTTCAGAAGTTTCTCTTGGAACTGTCGCAGGTGGCTGGGAATGGAAACCTTCTCTTCATCTTCGCAAAAACAACCACCAGCGCAACTTCTACTGCCGATTCAGCAGTAGGCACGACGCTGACGGATATGCCAAGACATGGGAAATACTACAGTGTCTAGTGTGTCCTGGCGCTAAACGTCAAAAGACAAACTGGAAGCAGGCCCAGCACCTGGTAAATCATATACGTCTTGGCTCTGCGGCGCTCTTGCGCGGGTAATGGCTAGAATCGGCTCAGAATGCTGGATACAAAATGCGTTATGTCCAGGTGTGGGCTGCAGCACTGCATGCTGATCCTGCATCGAGCACTGTCGAGCGGAATCTCAAAGCTGCCCTTGTAATTTACTCGCGGACATCACTGGCAGCTCTCATTTCACCCGATCTGCCCATCGAATTGGGACATGATTCATGAACATAAGGCAGACAGGCTATCCTCGAATAGGTACAGTGGTGCTGGCTCCAAACATGTATACAGAATCAAACAGATCTACCTTGAAAGTGCAGAGATGACATTGCTGCGTGCTGGCAGATCGGCATGCGAGCCGGGAACTCAAAGCCAGAACGATGTCCTTTCGGTGCCGTCCGACTCACTGAAACTAGAGGGTGTGGCGCTCATGCACATGGTGGACGTGAAACTCTGCGTGGCCACATCATCAAGAGCTGCTGCCTTGGGGATGGGCAGAGTGACGTGCTCCAAGCTCAACGAGATCTCACTGAANCCACATCATCAAGAGCTGCTGCCTTGGGGATGGGCAGAGTGACGTGCTCCAAGCTCAACGAGATCTCACTGAAACTGGAGCGCCGGGAGTCTCCGTCCACAGGCAACTTCACGCTCGCACCAAGGCCATGTCCCCCAAGACCTGCCTTCATGCCCAGGTGCTCGAGTCCCGGCGGTGGGCGCAAGCAGGGCAGCGATCCCATCATGGACGGCAGGGCCGGGGCCGGCAAGTTGCCCGGTTGCGGCGTGTTGATGCACGGGGGAGCCAAGGACATTGCCCCGCCGACACCTGCAAGCAAATTCTGCTGCTNTGCCACTTTTCTTCATGTTCTCCACCGAATGGACGAACCTGCACGCCTGCCCCCGCACACAGGAGCCGGTCTTGGAGAACTCGAAGCAAGGCTTTGGACTCGGGCGCAACTCCGACGTGTCGTGGGCAAAGGAGCAGTCTGCCCCCATCTTGCATTCGTTCGCCCGCCAGAACTTGCACATGCGCGTGAACTGCACGGCTTTCTTCTGCTCGGCTTTGGTCATGCTGCAAGAAGGGNTGTCGTGGGCAAAGGAGCAGTCTGCCCCCATCTTGCATTCGTTCGCCCGCCAGAACTTGCACATGCGCGTGAACTGCACGGCTTTCTTCTGCTCGGCTTTGGTCATGCTGCAAGAAGGGTGACTGAAAGCCTAGCTACAGAGCATCTGATCGGTCCAAAAGGCTTCAATGTATCGGCTTCCGAGACTTCACATGGAGCACGGGACGCAAACCTAAATCCTTATTGCTTGGCTGGCCCGCTACTGGAAGACCTTCTAAACGATGACCTGAAGCTCTGATTATGCTCATTACTTCTGCATGTTCCGGCGGCTCAGGGCTCAAGTTTCAAGAACCAGGCAGATCCCAGGGCTAGATGGCTGAAGAAGCCGACTCCAAAGAAGTCGGAATCTGAAGGCCTTAAGAATCTAAGATATATATATATATATATGTCCTATGTATGGAAGCTTGCAGCGGCTTTTGGAACTCGGAAAATTGTGCTGCTTCGACAACTGAGATAGACAAGACAGTACAGTGTCTGTGGCGGAATCTTGCTCCACCAAATACATTTTCGGGCAACTGACCGTGTATGTGCACGAGGTGCTACTCGAAACATAGGCAGATGTGATGACCGTGCACAACGTCTGCGTGCTTTGGATTGCTAGCCACTGCCGGTATGTGTAACCAGCCTGACCTTGGGTCCTGAATTCTGACCGCACGAAGCCTCAAGTTTTCCTTTTCGAGGACGTCTCTGACTCGTTTTGCACAATTCCCAGTGCCGTGGCGGCTCGGATCTGCACCAAATGATAGGCACACCGCCTCTACAGCCTCGGAAGTGCAATTGCCCTGTTCAATGTCACATTGCGTGTAGATGCGAGTATCAAAGAATGTATGACAGGCTTCCAGAAGGGCGAGATGCCGCACATCCACAGGCTCTGTTCGAACAGCAATTGTCCGAATCGAAAATTTTATGCTTAAGCAGAATGGTACGTAAAAGGCCACCTGCTGACTTTGCAGCAAGCTGAGGCAACTGGGACACCAAGACCAATTGCCGGTTTCAGCCTCATCGTATGGTTCTGGACTTGTGGAAAACCGTCGTGTGAGCTTGTGGGTATAATGACGGACATGTGCAGCTGTCACAAGCCTGTCTCCCGGCGAGCTCACCTACCCAGTCAAGTGCATGCATCGACGAGGCATGACGAAGCCAAAGACTTCAGCGGGAACGAGTGGCACAGAAGCAATCTGATCAGATCTGTGCATTCCCCTCCCTCCGACATCACCCATCCTTCCCACGAGTGGATTACAGAAGCAAGCGTCTCGAGGATATCTACAGCGAATGCGTCAGTCTAGCGATGTGTGAAAGCTCTGCTTGTGGGTTTTCGTTCGGGACACTACGCCAACCGCGTGTCAGTACAATCCCAGAGACACCTCAAACAAACCAACTACAGGGTGAAAGCTCCAAGCCAAACTGCTGTCCTTCAAGTGACACCGCTGGAGGAGTAGTGCTCAAGCACATGGTTGACGGCAGGTTCTTCATTGCAGTGTTTGCATGAACCGCAACCCACATCTCTTCAAAGTCTGCCACGTTCTCGGACTCCGGCCATCATGCCAATGTCTTCGAGTCCGCGTGGTGGGCGCAAGCTTTGCATGGACCCCGTGCTTGGCTGAAGGAGCAGGGACGGGGACAGCAAGTGGAGCTGCGTCTTCGTGCATCTGGTAGCCAATGACATCGGCCCGATGTTGGCACCTGCAATCAAACGCTGCCGAGCGGTATGGTGATGCTCGGCCGTAGGCACCCCTGTGGCTTGAATCATGTTCTCCACCGAATGGACGAACATGCACGCCTGCCCACGCACGCAGGAGCCAGTCTTGGAGAACTCGAAGCAAGGCTTTGGACTCGGGCGCAACTCCGCAAGGTCTCGTGGGCAAAGGTGCAATCTGCCCCCATCTTGCATTCGTTCGCCCGCCAGAACTTGCACATGCGCGTGAACTGCACGGCTTTCTTCTGCTCGGCTTTGGTCATGTGCGTTGTGTGAGGACACAGGTCGTGACGAAGTCGGATTTGTCAGCCACAGACTCCGCTAGGAAACGGCTTGAGGCAGTATGGGCTTGCGCATGTCTGCGTTGTTACGTCATTACGTGCCGCGAGCCTTAGTTTCTCTCCCGTGTCTGTAGCCTGCCTCACTGATCACTCACTGATCGGGAACGGCGAAAGTCCCTGACCGAACCAGGTTACTGTCGACTCGTGCAAGGGGGAGCCCAAATTCAAAATACCTCTGCCGGGCCTCACTTGCATCCCACTCTGGTGCTGGTCGCCGCCGTAGTGGTCTGGCCACATCCCAAATCTTAACGCAAATGTCGTACGACAGCGTTGGCTCCAGTCCTATGAAAGTGCGTTTCATATACGTCGTACTTCCAGGCTGCAACAAAGAGAATGCTGCTGTACCTACTGCACTCTGAAGGGCCTTCTGCGGCTGTATAAACTATGCTTCTGCTGAGACAATGCTGTTGATAATTGCAACTTTGCTACATCCTCCTGGCTAGCTCTACTATTGCTAGTTCTAGATTCAAGCATGCCGTGTTCGACATCGTGCTGCATCTTCAATATCTGTATGCCCGCATGGCATTCTATGTCATTCTATGCAATCCCTGTGATCCAACTTCCTGGTTGTATTTGCTTTCGTCTCGCACTTATTGCCTTGGCATGCCGGGAGACTACGAATGACAATGCTAGAAAACCCGCACTTATTGCAACACTGTCATATGTTCACGTTGTGCTTCTCTCAGCTTTTAGCATATCCTTAATTGCATTTATTGACGACGCTGTGGTGTTCTTGGCGTTCCGTCATGTTCTTGTCCTGATCTCCGGGCGCTGCAAATAGGGCACGCACAATTCAACTCCATGCTAAGATCCTTTCCATTCAATTGTCTTTCCTGGTGCCAGTTCCGTTTCACTCCTCCTTTTCCGTCTCCCTTCTGCAGGGGCATCCGTCTGCACTTCCAAACCACGCCGAAACGAAGAAGCAAGGAGTGCTTCCGAGACGACGCAGGAGCGTCAGGATCATACAAGGTGCTTCGACGAACTCGAGGTGGCCCAAACAAAAAGCAGCGCCTTTTTCTGTTTTCCATCCATCCGGCCAGCGGCCCCGAAACGCTTTGCTTTCTTGCTTTCCATGTTCCAGCGCCGCCTCTCCTTTGGAAGGGGTGGATCTTTTTTTTGGGTCTTTTTTTTTTTGCTGTCTTTTTTTGTTTTGCTTTTCCGTGGTTTTTCCTAGGGAAAACACCAGTTTCCTTACGTTTTGAACGGATTTGGCGTGATTTTCCTTGGTTTTCCTACGAAAAAACATAGTCTTGTCCTCGATTTTCCCTCGGGAAAACACTGTTTTTCTTACATTTTGGACGGATTTGGTGTGATTCCCCTTGGTTTTCCGCGGGAAGACCTACATTTTGAACGCATCATGCAATAGAAGCCAAAAACAGCCCTGTTCGTCTTTTTTACCATCGTGCACGGACTGCGTGTGATTGTCTTTGGTTTTCCCAAGAAAAACCTACAATACTTCGAGCGAGGAGTACGTCACCTTGCGTTTTCCAGGGAATAAACCGTTTGCCGTACATTTTGGACTTGTTGTCAACAACCACAACCACAATCACAACGGCAACGACAACAACAACAACAACCGCCACAACAACAACAGCAACACTAACCACAGCCACAACCACAACGACAACAACAACAAGGTAGTGTCAGTTTTCCTGACAGGAACTAAGAAAAATCACACCAAANCAACAACCGCCACAACAACAACAGCAACACTAACCACAGCCACAACCACAACGACAACAACAACAAGGTAGTGTCAGTTTTCCTGACAGGAACTAAGAAAAATCACACCAAATCCGTCCGATGCAAGCTGAATAGTGTTTCTCTTGGGTCAAACCAAGCAAAAGAAGCAAAGTCCAAAATGTACGGCATTGCCAAATAAGGGACCTTTTTGCGTTCCACTGCATGAGAAGCGAGCTTGTATTGTAGGTTTTTCTTGGGAAAACCAAAGACAATCACACGCAGTCCGTGCACGATGGTAAAAAAGACATTGTCCCGACAAAAACCGAAGATAACGTACTACGCAAGTTAATGATTTTTCTTCCTTGCTTCCTTGCTTCCTTTCCTTCCTTCCTTCCTTTCTTCCTTCCTTTCTTGTCTCCTTGCTTTCTTCCTTTCTTCCTTCCTTCCTTCTTTCTCGCCCTTCTTCTTTCCTCCTTCCTTCCTTCCTTCCTCCTTCGTTGTTTCCTTGCTTTCTTCCTTCCTTCCTTCTTTCCTTCCTTCCTTCCCTTCACATGTTTTCCCGAGGGAAAATCAAGGACAAGAATATGTTTNTCGTTGTTTCCTTGCTTTCTTCCTTCCTTCCTTCTTTCCTTCCTTCCTTCCCTTCACATGTTTTCCCGAGGGAAAATCAAGGACAAGAATATGTTTTTCCGTAGGAAAACCAAGGAAAAGCACGCCAAATCCGTCCAAAATATGTTTTTTCGTAGGAAAACCAAGGAAAATCACGCCAAATCCGTCCATAACGTAAGGAAACTGCTGTTTTCCCTAGGAAAAACCAAGGAAAAGCAAAAAAAAAAGACCCCACCCCAAACAAAAAAGACCCAAAAAAATAGGCCCTCCCTTTGGAAGCTCGATCTGATGCCTGGGCCGGAACTGAACAAACACGTGGAAGAGCAAGGGGATAAAAGAAGAAGACTTGGACAAGTTCCATGTGTCGCGATGGCGACTGCCACTTTTGCCCCCTCGTAATTGTGACGATGTCTCTGAGGATTTCGGCATCTGTGAATTTGAATTCTGGTTTGCCAGACAAGACAACAAATTGCATGAATAGTGTGTTGCATATGTTCCTGCCGGTTTGCCATGATTTCTCCCTCTGCTCGGTATTCGGTGGTATTATTCTTATTCTGCTAGAGTAGTGCGCTGCCGGGGTCGCATGTTCAGTCTGAAGGGTGGAAAAAGAATAAGAGCCTTGAGCGCACAAATGGACACAAAGTATGTAAGCCTGGTGTCATCTCCTGTAGGTTGTATACGAATTCTCCGCAGCAACCGAAGCTCTGAGGATGCCCGGGCAGACTGACTCCTGGCCGCCCTTCCAGGCCTCCCGGACCCTGCATGCTTGGGAGGATCCGACCTACCAGCAGAAGGGTAGAAGAGAATGTGAAACTATTGCATGAATCACTTCGATGATAATGCTCGCGAAGAAAGCGGAGAAGCAACAGCAACAATGCTTGACTGTCTTGTCGATTGCCGACCATACATGCAAAAGAGCTTCGCAAGTTCGCTGCGCTGGTGTGCTGGGCCACTGGCTTTTGGACTAGCGTCGGTTTAGCCTATGCCCGGGAAAGCCCCTCCGCACCCTCGCAGAAGCGCGTGGAAGGTCCGATGCGTTTCGCACGCAGGGCAGCTGCAGTCCTTGATGAATGATGCGGTGCGATCTTCCCTTTCGCAGTCTCACAGTGGCTCGGTTTCTGCAACAGGTCATGAGGTGTTGGCGAGGGACTGACCTGGTCACCCTGGCACTGGTCGAACCACCTCAAAGACAATCCAAAATCACTACTCGAGTAACCTACACGAATCAGCCTTAATGTTGAAGAAACTTACACTAAGATCTATCTCATAGTATGGCATCCCATGTTCGGTGGCCCTGTCCTCACTGTGTGCTCCGGATGGTGCAGCAGCGCCCGGGAGCATAGTCCGATCGGCAGCATAGCCATCCCTAGCCACAGCTGTTAAAATGTTTTAACCTATGACTTTGAATACTACCCTTATTCAACAACGGCATAGATGAACCCGAATGACCCGGGTGTCAAGATTGCTCCCCAAGACGTCAGCGGCGCCTACGCCTTGGTGATTAGCTGTTGGTCATTACAGCAATCGGAACGAAAGAAGTTGACAGTCCCGAAGCAGAGGGATCACTTAGTCACGCAACAAAGGAAAGAGCATGCTTCACTTCATTCCGAGCGCAATGATCCCTCAACAAATCTGCGCTTGCGGTGGCTCCTCGCGTTTGCTGCTGCTGCCGGTGGCGCCTTGCTGCAGTCGAGTCTGCAAATTGATTGCCTGACCTGCCTCCTCAGAACTCTCGAAGAAGAATCGCTATCTCGCTCCCAGAATCCCATGCCTGGTAAGGCGGCCTCTGTGAGCGCATGGAGGCTCAGGAGGCTCAACTCCTATTTCGCATCTCTGTAGTATGCTCTACTCATCTGCTTGGATCACGTAATGCAGTTGCTTTGGATTAGGCGGTCCATTTTGTAGGTCTTGTCGCCCGCGAATATGCCCGGTTCCCAAGGTTGCTCCAACATCATGATTGGCACGGCACTCGGACATCTCATGACCTTCCTTTGCCCCAGCTTTATGAAAGCAGTGCCAGCTCATGTTGTGCAGTCATTTGTGATGCTTCCATCGAAGACTCAGCTGCCATAGCCTTGGCCCAACTGACGGCCACGGCATGACCACAGTCACACGGCCAAGGCATTGACGTTGACGAGATAAGCATCCCAACAGAAGGGTCGGTCGAGTTGGCCGTGGCGGGAAAGCATCATGCTGATGATGATGCTGGTGGTGGCGATGAAGATGAGCATGATAGTGATTATCATGTTGAGGCTCGCGCGCCTGCTGTACCTACCTACAATGAGTACCGAATGCTTGGATAACATATTGCTGGAAACGTGGCTGTAGAGATTGATACTTCAAATAGGTTGCCGCATGGAAGATCAACAAGGGACATGCTGGTGTCTGCTAAACAAGCATTGATTGAATTTGTTATCATCGCAGTGGTTGCCTCACTCCGGTGCAGCATGGAGCGACTTGATGCTGATTCGGTCAAGACCAAAGCTATAGCTTAGCTAGCTTCTTACTTAGTCATGTCGCTGGTTACTTGTACTGGTACGTGGCACACCACAACTGTTCTTGGCGTTCTTGCTACGTTGAACAACTGACTGTTACTTGCTGTAAACAATGCGAAGCTGTCAAATCAGAACCGCTTAGTTTGGCTTGCTCTATCAATCTGGCGCCGTCATGTCACCCCTACAAACTACACACTTCCTTCGCCAGGCCGACCGGCTGTCTATGGTAGCGTTATACAACCCAGTGGATTTATCTTACATCACCCGGGCATCACCCCATGTAGACGCTGCGTCAGAACAAATATACATCAACGGCGAAATTATGCATCAGGGAATACGAATCCCGATGTAGACGCCGTGTTTGCAGCAGCAGTGAAGAACGTGCAGAATCCTCGCATATGTGGCCGACGCCAGGTCTTGAGTGCAATTATGACTCTTTTTCGTGTATATGCACTGCCGCTACAAACAGCAATTCCCAAGTAGACGCTGTTTTCAAGCCCCTTCGTGGACACTGTTTGCAGTCTCCGAGTTGCATAAGCTCACTTGTCAGGAGATGTCGCGAAGTTTCACGATACAGGCATTGCGTGGGTGCGCCGAGGGGAGAGTTGTTGATTCCTGACCTAACAATGTGACCGAGACTCCTGTTCGATAGCAACAGCTGATACAAGGAAGTTTCTCATGAAACCAGCAAATCCTCCTCCTGCTATTCCGCACCACTAGCATGGCAAAACCAGCCATTCCCCATGTGGACGCTCGATGTCGCAAGCACCCTCTCAAGAAACACGTCAGTGGCAGCAAATCAAGACCAGCAGTTCCCCATGTGGACGCCCGATTTCGCAGGCATACACTCAAGGAACACATCAGTGGCAGCAAATCAAAACCGGGCATTCCCCATGTAGACGCTCGATCTCGCAAGCACCCGATCAAGGAAGTTGGAACTGAAGCTCTTGGCCGCCTTCACGGGAATGCTTCCGTAGGCGGTTGATCTGCGACCAGCTTGTCCTAGTTTACTAGATACTATAAAACATACAGACTGGCTTGAATCCTGGTTTCCGCAAGCAGACGCTGTGCGATGCATAAAAAAGCCGCGATGCATGATAAATCCACCCCTTGTGGTGTAATGTGCCTCAAGACTCAAGACTGTCTCGTTTCATTTTCGTGCAAAAGCAAGCATCCTGCAGGAATGAGTTGCTTCTCATCTGCTGTCTGGCTTGCCTGCCGGGCGGCAGCTTTTGTTGAAACCAGGTCGCTGACGATAGCCGAGTCACAGCGTGGCAGCATGCCGAGCTACTCCATGATAGATAAGGGACATGAATCACACATCACCCTGCCTATTCTGAAGGCACTCTGCTGAACTTTGTCAGGGAGGTGATGGTGGTCTTCCAAGTCCTGACCGGAAACACGGCTTCGCACTCTTTCCTCGAGGCAGGTGTCCCCACAGCTGCACGGCAGCATCAGGGAGCTGCAGTGCAGACACGGCGGCTGCGCCTTACTTGCATTGCCTTGCCACTTGCTCTTCAAAACGTTACAAGGACTGCTGCCAGGTTCCAGAGGATGTCTACTTTGACATCTGCACGGTCCTTCTGCGAAATTTCCATGTACTTGATCGTTTGGCCGTTTTTGACCGGTCCTTGGTTCAAATTTGAGGCATCTCGTGCTAGTTCATGTTCTCCTCCCTGATAGCTTTCTGACCCTACCCTGGCAATCAGAATGAAGCCGCTCTCCATGCACTGGTGCTGCTGGCACCTAGACCTTGTCTGAGGTATCCACTGGTGTACAAGTACCTTGGGTGCGAAATTGCAGCCAAGCTTATTCCCCTACAAGGGCCCAACAATATATCCTGGAAAGCAGGTGTGAGAGCTGCAGGTCGTGTTCCGTCCTGCAACAGACTGGCACAGTCTTTGATGTTCGTCTTGCCAAATCTGCCGTCAAGCTGCAAGGACAGGAGCACCAGCGAAGTGCCGGCAGTGAATGTTGCAGAGGGTTGCAGGTCGAACAAGTACACAGAGGCCACACATGTCAAAATAATTGAAATCGCCTTGGTTGTGAAAGTCTACGGGATCGCAATCACGATTGAGTCACCGAGATTTCAAATGCGGCATCGTTTTGCTGCTGCTTCAGAATGCCCCCACTAACAAACGGGGAGACGTATCAGCTGCCACTCTCCCCTTCCGTCCCTATTTCCGCTATAGAAGCCATGCGTCCGCCTGGCATCCATAGGTCATGGCAGGGACCAACAAAGTCTCTTGTCATTGTTAACAGTAGAAGTCCAAACGACTGGACGACGGGCCGGCTGGCTCATTCGTTCATTGGGCTACAGCACAGAAAAATTGTCAATCAAGGCTACAAACAGAGGGCTTCTTCCAGAAAAGCGTTTCTGTCGCTGGCTTTGCTCGGCCTGCAGAAACGGATAGTCGGGGTCAGTGCCACAGTCTTTCGACGAAATGTGTCACGGCTAAATCGTCTGGTCTGCTCAGGCAACGATACACAAGGAAAGCAAAGAAGAGGCCGAGAACTTCAGTAAAACGTTGAACCTTCGATTCAGACTCCCAGTGCGAGCCAAGAGCTGTTGCGAATCCCTTCCTCAGTGAAAAGGCAAGCTGGAAAACAATCAGCTCTCTGCCAAAACCTGATTCTGACACTGAGATACGTGCCAGCAGCAAACTACAAGAATGCTTGAGAAATGCCACTGTAATGTGTTTGTTTGCTTATATGCCCTTGCAACTATGATCATCGTGCGCGGCAAAGCCGCCACACAGGACCCCTCAACTCGCACGCACAAGTGGAAACCGAATCAACACTTCAGAAAATGCCGCCTGGTCTCGAGATGTTGTCTGCATACTTCGCGACCACAGCAACCGCCATGCCGCCCAACGCTTGCAGTGCGATTACTACACCTTGGCTCCATGTAGCACAGGAAGCTAGTTGTTGAAATCAAGCCTCTGGCACAAACATACATTGGCCTAAGATCCTGCAGGATCTACAAAGAAAGGCTCTGCATTTTTTCACAAAAGGATCGGGATCATGCAGTGTTCGGTGTCCTCACCTGTCTGCTCAGAATTCATGAACAAGTCAAAACCAGGGGCATACGAGGAAGTTCCAGCCGAGGAAGAACCCCTTCTCGCCTCGAATGATTCTGTAGGGCGCTGGTCTGAGACATCACCGTTGTGCCATGTCCGCAAGGGCTGTGAACTACGATCTTGCTGGACGTCCTTCTCTTTCCAAAGTTAAGTCAGAACGGTCTTCAAGCTAGGCTCTTAAACAAGCCAAACTCCGTGACAAGAAGAAGCCGCTTGAGATTGAGCGACCCAGGTCTACCGCTGCCTCGTGTGCACAACGAGAAGCAAACAGTGGATGCTGGCAGCTACTTCCAAACTGGGCCGACCCTCCTGTTGCACGTTACATCCGAAATCTCACTGGAATGACCAAGAGTCGAATCTTAGGGCCATCATTGGCCACAAGGCCCCAGGTGATTGCGACCAAAGACCAGCTAGCAAGGTGCATGTTGCGCACCCAGAGGCCTTCGTTGCAGAAGCACATGCCAAACGGGAGCGCTGACGTTTTTGGAAAGGATGGAATGTACGAACAGTAGAGGTGAAGAGACTCCTCAAAATAGTTTTGTAAGTTTGTCAAAGGAAAAGCACGTGCAAGATTGGGCCATGAGGTAGATTCTCTCGCAGGAAGGGGTCGTACTGGGGATCAAGCAAGCCCGCTCTGCTGTCCGAAAGATGAAATGCCTCTCCCACTCACAAGCCCTACATCAAAGACTGCCATCCTCTTCCAAATGTCGGGGAAGCGATGTCGGAATGGAAGTTGAACCAAGCGACTGGAGTTGCCACTCCTAGGCAGCAGCGAGCTCTTGAGCTATCTACCTACAGCGTATACAGATGTGTGCATATATATATAATACGTATAGACATGTAAAGTGTATTACACAACGGCTCGTGTGTGTGTGTTGGTTGCTCATGGTTCCCACATGAAGCTCATGTACTAAATATCTTTTTCCAGCAGTTTCATGGACGTGCAGACACAGACTCTTGCGAGCTCCTGGGCTAACAACGGCCAACATAGTTGTAACCCACTGATGGCAGCTTGGTCGCTTAAAGACTTTCTCGGTGTAGACTGCCGCCAATCCTGTCCCAGACAGACATCTCAGCCTGCTAACTTGACATGAACTCCAATGTGTTGGTATCTCATGTTGTGCACAGCCTGGGTCAGCATGGGGAGACAATCTTCAATCGGCTTCGCCTACCTATCCAGCCGTCCATCACCACACACATGGGCTTATCCGTCGACATCAGCATTGAGTAACAGCAGCACAGCCCGTGTTGCACACAATTGGGGAGTTACACATAGCGATGTGTTCATCCACACCAGTCATACATTCGATACCTGTCGGAAGAGTCTTTGTACCAAATGACTGCGCCTAATGTTTCATCTGAGCTCATGTCCGCGCATCTAGCGACACTAGCGGCGTTGTGTTGCAAGCAAGAAAACGCATTGCCCAGCCATGTGCCACGTTCATGCATAGGTCAATGCAAGCTGGCTCGGTCTATCATACAAACGGCAGTTCTCCAACATCGACCGTTGTCAGTTGTCCATGCTGCACGAGACAGCACGCACACCAATGTATGAGAATATACATATATATATACTTGCTTAGTATATATATATGTGTGTGTGTGCGCGTATGGTACGAGTATATGTGTATGTATGTGTGCATGCGTCTCATGTGTGCAAACAGCAGGTGATGTATATGCATGCGCACACAAGCATCAAAATGTGCTCATGCATCAATCGGCAACTGCACCTGCAAATATGCCAGGGCGATACGTTCTGTGGGTGGTTGAACTGCCCAATTGGCAGTCTGCCAACCCTGCGAGTTCGTCCATCCAGAAGCGGATCACTCACACTTGCAGTATTTGTCCAATTCCAGCATCGGTTTGGCATGGGCACACGGCATTCACAACCTACCGTGTGCAACGAAGCAGTTGGTTGTAGATGGGATGTCCAGCCTGATCAGCTGGACGTGCCTGCATGCCCAGATCAGACACTGAGCCCCCTGTGGCACAACAATGAGCACGCGGCACGTACATTACAGCCACATAGCATGAGACCTGCAGCCGCTGGTCGATCAACTTGCAAGTGTGCCTGTGTGTGTGTGTGCGTAAACACATACCGTTGTGCACGCAGGCAGGGCATTGCGAATCTGCCTCCGACGTACCCGCTTGATTACTTACTTGCTGCCTCGAGTGCTTGCTTGTCAACGTGCGGTGCTAAAGCTGCAGGAAAAAAGAAAGGCTAGACCAAGGCATCGGCCACTGGTGATGCACGCCACAGAGACGGCCGTAAAGCCGACCCATGCCTCCGGCACAAAGGAAGCAAAAATCAGTAAAATTAGAACCGGAGGGTGCAAATCATCATCGGCATCATCACTGTCATCATCGTTCTCGCTGGCATGGTATAAGAAGTAGGAGGGAAGACAAGGAAAAATCATACTCACATTACGATGCAGGTGAAAGGAGTCGCACGAGAGGATGAGGAGGACTGTCATCCTCCTCATCTCACCCTACTTACGCTACATGCATTGCATTAGAAGCAGGCTTGCGGAAGTACGATCTGGGATTGAGCACCTGCGGTATGGATCCGAATGGAACTTGCACACGGGATGAATCAGACATCCTGCATGTCATGATGCCGATTATGCAGCTGTGAACTCCCGACGTGGCTCGATGAGAGCCAACCAACTTACAAAGTCAATCCAACCTGAACATCTCAGCCCCAAGCCACGGCTTCATTTTCCTGCCCTGGAAACCCCGGCCTGCTGGCCAGGCTTTTGCCGGCTGTCTTCAGCAGTAGATAGCTGCACCGCGGCCACCTTAGGGGCGTGGAACTCGGCTACAGCCACTGATGTCACAAAGAAGCTCGTCTGCAAAAGGTTCAAGGATACTCAACGTCAGGGCACAAATCCGGTCAACAACACCGACCATCTATATAGGAAGCAGGCAAACTTCCTTGCGGCCACCACCACGAACACAAATGGCGAGTACTGGTTCCTGATGCTAGCACGTGCAGGAGACGTAGCGTAGACATGCGTAGTCCGGGTGATGGCGGGAAGACCCTCCGTTCTACATTCTACGTTCTACACAGGGAGGTCTGCATGCAGTCAAATAACGCCGAGTGCACACAGGAAAATGCCCCACCACTGGGGAGGTGTAAGCTGCCGGTTCAGCATCGCCACGCCTCGTCCCGGCAAGCGATGTATGGACTCTTCCACTTTAGATTAGCTCTCGTTGTAAGGCCAGAAACCCAAATGCTGAAAACTGCTGTCGAATTCTGTAATGATTTGGCCGTGAACAATCTGCACCACTATCACCAGAAACACCTTCGCACAGTGTACCAGACTTGGCTTATCAAGACAAAGAATGACACTCAGCAGTGCTGAGTACGGAACTCCGAGAACATGATAGAGCCCAACGTAAAGAGCTCCGCTCAGGACGAATTCACAACAATGGCAACGGGGCAAACGTCGCGACTGGTTCGTCAGTGTTCCGGCCGGGATGCTGAAGAGTGCAGTCGTGACCAGCTTCATCCTGGCTGGGCGAAGCTTGCAGAACCCGAGCTCTCAAACCGACAGAAGAGCGGAGCTGCCTTGTTTTCGGAGCGATCTTTGACGAGCAGTGCGCAGCTCTACCAATATTCTGTAAATGCCAGGACTGCTATGGTGCGTGACAGAAGACAGTTCAGTAGAGTCTTTGCGGGCATGTTGCCTCATGACTAAGACTAGTTTGTGTTCGTCTGCCACACACACACGTCTCGTCGCCATGTCCATCTGCTTACAGGCAAACGCTGCAAGGAATGTCTATTGGCCTCGGCCAGTCTCGGCCAGAATCGAGTTCACCCGGTTCCGGTGTGCTCTTTTGTTCGCGAGGTCTCATTGAATACCATATTGGCAAAATCTGCAGCAATTGGGTTTGCGCAGTGCTTCGCATACAGTGTAATACGGCTGATTCTTGTCGTCCTGAATGCCGCACATTAGCAAAGAGTCTAGTCGCAATTAACTAGTGAAACTGCCATCCAAGAAGCTGGTACAGCACTTGACATACCTCAGCGCAGTCGTGTTGGAAGTGTGTGCTCCAGTTGCACATCGAGATCTATTCTTCCAGGATACGGAGATGTCAAGGTTCGACGCGGCGACATACTGAAGGCTGTTCTGCAGAGAATACAGCACGGCCGGCACCAGCCTGGCTCGGGATCCGGGAAGCTGCAGATTGGATGAACTTGCTGTTGTCAACTGTTGTTCCAAGTCCGAATCACGTTTTCACGCTCTGCAGATAAAGCCGGCCGTAACGAATGTCTGCAGTTATCTGGGTCGCGGGATGCACTGCCCAACCACTCGGGCCCACACATTCTGAACGACTCTGTGGAGAAGAACATGACGATCAACTCAGCGAAGGGAGCATTACAAGCTTGTGAACATGCCAGTTCCGCACGTCTCATGTCTTCGCTCTGCAGACGCTGTCGCAGACAGGTTCGCGTTCTACTCTAGTGACGGCGTAGCAGCGGATAACATGACAACGGGAAGACGAAGCAAAAACCCACAGGCACAGCCCAACCCTCCAAAAGTCCCTATCAGAGGACCTGACACACACACAGAGCAACAGCGAGCATATTCAGATGTTGTGAGCGCCAAACAAATTCGCTTGTCCCTACAGAACCCCTCAACATCCGAAGCCGTCCTTACAAACAAAACGGCTATTTACTGCAATCTCACGAGAAAGGAGTATTAGGCTCGGTGATGTGCATCAACGGACAGGAGGCAAGTTTTCTCGACTCAAGATCGTTGAGGTCTAACTGACTGAAGGTTTTGATCGCGAGATCTTCTTATGAGGATCCGCGGCTTTGTCATAGGTTTCACCTGAAAACTGGACCCGCCGCCAGCGGGGGCCCCTATCGGAGTCTTCCGAAACTCTTCGGCCGAGAATGGCCGAAGGGGCTTTGCCACACGGGCAAAGGGCAGTTGTCCGACTCGGGCCACGCGTCCGGACCATTGCAGGTTTTGCCGGAACTTGACGAAGTGCCATCCGAAGGAATTGCTTCTCATGGTAGGACTAAGGCAATTTCTCAGCGTGTGTTGTGGTTATCATTTCACACTGCCAATCAAGTAGTTCGACGTTCTGTTCACAGCTTGTTGCTCTGATCGACGCTCCATGGAGCTATCATTTGTGTACCAAACGCTGCAGTTTACAAGTGGATTGGACCAGACACTGAAGCTGCAGATGGAACATCAGCGTGCACAGTGTGCAGTCAGCCTTGGGCTGCCTGCAACTCACGAATGGCGGTCGATGCTTTGAGACTTGGCCACAGCAACTTAGAGGAAGAATCAATGAGAATCGCTTAGTCACTCCGACACCATGAAGTGATTTGGGTAGGAGGAGTGGGGAACTGTACGGGGAGGCCAGTGCAAGTGAGGACGATTTCGCGAGCGGAAGCTGCTGGCGCGCTTTGGTGCGGGCATACCGTGCCGCGCCGCTCACAGCAAAGCCCGTGGGCAGTCTGCTCGCCTTGTCGGCTCAGGTTGCAGCTGGCTCAGATCTGGTTTTTCTGCGCCAGGTAAAGCTTGGCAGCTGCAGCGCAAGAGGTCACCAACCTTGTCTCCGGGTCCACCTGCATGTGAAGTCGGTCTCTGCTTGGAGGCTTCTCGGAGCTCGGCTGAACTAACATCGTTCCTTTTCCTGACCCCACCTCAGTCCGATCGTGGTTGATGATCTCTCGTAGGTGGACCCCGTCCTTGCATCGCTGCGTCACCCTGAATCTCGCTCTCCCATCAGCTGGATATGGCGGTGTTTACGTATATGGCAGGTGCATGTCGGATCCAAACTCGTAATTTTACGGACTCGGGATCTACATGGCCCGAAAACTGCCACACCTTAAGCCCAGAAAGGGCAGAATTGCAGGCTGAGCTTCGTTTTGATCGGGCGAGTCGGCATCGAGCCAGGCTCGCAGCGCTAGCTCCTTGGCAGGATGATCAAAATCAGCGCTTTAGACTCGGGTCTTCTTGAGCCCAGCTCCTTCAACTGACATACCTTGCGGCGCTGCTTCTCACCTTGTCGTCCTGCTTTTATTGGGCCCTCTCGGCGCTTCCCACCCTCAAGCAGCCCTACCATGAGACCGGCGGCAGAGAGACAGTGTTTTGTCAGGTGGTGTAGGCGTTGAGATCTTAAGTCCTCCTCCACTGAAGTCGGTTGCGAGTAGACACTGGGAGTTCGATCTGAAAGGCATAGAACATGCGCAGTGGAAAGCCGATGTGAGTCAAGTCACTGCAGACTCTGCATTCGGACGTTCATCAGGTGAAGGCCTGAGACCTTCAGGACCAGCCTATGTTCTACAGCAGGCTTCAGGGCACTATCAAGATCTATCGAGGATTGACCGTAAACTGACAACATTGTCCAAGACTGTTGACAGCTAAGCGTAGTTGTACTTGGGATGTGCTACATCCTCATAAAGGTACTGATCTCCATCGCCCCTAGTGAGCAAGCGAATTCTATATTTGACAAGGCGAAACTCTCCAAGCAAATACCATGAACAAAACCTCTTACGATCCGGCCAAATCGTAGGAGGAGAAGACAAGCTCTCTTCTCGGGCCATCTTACATGAGGCTACAGAAATTCCAGGTATGTGCCCTTCCGCGAGGATGACGGAAACCTATGCCAGCATCCAGCCTACCCTCCTGGAGACGGCATCATCTATGTCTGGCTATCGGGATGAGTTGGCACAAATTAATTAATTAGTAGGACTCTGATCGGGGTGTATGACCTACTTGCCCCTTGTCTTCGCTACCTTGTCCTGGGCCTCAGTACACGGATGAAGCAATTCCGAACCTCGTCCAAAATGCCAATTACCGCCAGAATTGCGGTCGACCGGAAATCTGGTAACCAGCGCGGCTGAATTGGAAAACCGCGCATGAAGCGGAAGCCCAGAACGGGTAATTCGGAAACCGGTGGAAAAGCTGACATTGACGTTATCATCTTCCGGTGTGGGTGCTCTTGGTTCTGGAGGCACTGGTAGCATGGAGGTTATCATCGGTGTCCCATGTGCAGTTCCCAACGCGTGTCGGTGTCCGTGCCATGACAAAACACACATATCCACGGCAATCCATCCATCCATCCATGCATGCATGCATGCATGCATGCATCCACCACCAGAAAATACACACATACGTGCACACATGCATACAAACCCATACAGATGCATACCCACGTATCCATACGCTCACATACTCATTAGTCCGGAGACGAAAACAGAAAATTGAAAGACAGAGAGAAGGAAAGAGAGAAAAAGAGAGAGAGAGAGCGCGAGAGCGAGAGCGAGAGCGAGCAGTCCGGGCACAGGAACAAAGTCCCTGACATCTCCTGTAGCTACAGCTACAAGCCTCGGCCGCGTCGAAGGAGTCACGAGAGAGTGCACAGGACAAACGGACGCGAGTACGATCGAGTACGACTACATGCCTCAACAGACTAGAGTTGCACGGCTAGAAACCGTCGAAGTTCAGGAGTTCCAGTTACCTACGGACACGCCACGGGCAGGCGATTTCCAAGTCCGAGAGGCAAGAGTCGATGAGTCGCTTCGCGTGCTCGAAGTAGGGGACGGGAGTTGGTGGCCACTGCAGGTCTGGTACCTCGAAGTATCTTCCGGATAGTACCGACAAGGAAGTTAAATTTTGTTAACACTCCTACAGAGTGAAAGTCATTACACACTCGAACCCCCACGTCTGACAGGAGCCCGTACTTAGCAGCTGAAGATGACAACTTTGCAAGAAGCCCTCAACCCTTTGATACGCCTGGATTCCTACTACATCAAAGCATCCAGCATGCTCAGTAGCACTACAGGGTGTGTTCGAAAAAGCCTTGCAGCAGCCGGCCTGATTTCTCTCAGCCTGAGAGACCACATCCTCGCGAGAGCGCGAAAGCAGCGCTTTTTGTTGGAGCGTGCTCTCGGAGCCCCTGTTGAAACAAAACGCTGTTTGCCCGTCATCGGAAAAGCTCGTAGCCAGAAAATTCAGGAGAAGACATTGCAAGCCCCTCATCGTGAAACAAAGGCAGGCTGGTTCGACTGTGACTATTTCCAGCTCCGCTCCAATGTGCAGAAACCCCCGACAGCCAGCTTCGAATGACACCAAGAGAGGGAAACAAGCATAGCAGCAAATCCTGAACACTCAGCCCCTGCAAAGGATTCGCTGCGGCCAGCACGAAGAAAATCACCTCAAAGAGCCGCTGCTTCAGAGTCTCTGTCTCTGTCTCTGATCATCTGATCTGATCCCTGGCGATGTGGCCCAAAGCCCTTACGGACGGAATTCAGAAGGCCACAGCTCGTGCATTCACTGCGTAGATACGGCGTGGTTTAAGGGCACAAGCATTAATGACTGCTACGGCCGCTGCAGCACATTTGCTCGCAGCAGCAATGTGACACTGACTGCAGCTGCAAATTTCACACTGATGGCACTAGTTGCATCCAAAGCACTCTGCCGAATGAGAACATGTCTGCCTTGTCTGCCTTCGCCATCTGGATGGTCTTGGTAAGCACCTTTTGCAGGACGAGCGTAGGATGCACAAGGCGCTGCCAGAAAGTCAGAGTGAGGCGAGGCCCTACCATAACCCCACTATGCACCTTGACTAGACATTAGTAAGCTTCGCTACCTGACTTTAGAAACATCTGGGAAAGCATCCGATCCTCGGTTGTGGCTTCAAGTAAAGCTGCGAAAGCAAGATGCCACAAGCTTAACCCGAAGGAGGGAGACCTTTAATTAAGTCAAAAAGGTCCCTGTGCCCACTGACTAGTACTGACTGTGACTAACACTCGGGACATTAGTAGTAAGACTTTTGGGTTACTGGGAATCTGAAGTTCAAGGAGCCTACACGTCGCACCATGGATGACTACCACTTGCAAAATGCATGTTTCAATTGGATTTGGTTAGGGCTGATTAAGGCTTAAGGCCACTGAAATTTCACAGGCACTGAGAAAAGACTACAGGTAAAAACTCAGCCGACTGGTGCAACTTCAGCATTCAGTGTGGACTGTAATCGGGAATATAACACCCTGCTGCCCCAGATTTGCGCAAACAGGATATTGCTGTTTTGTTGGTTGTATCTACTAGACAGGGGCACAGATTTCTCAGGATCTTTATTCATGAGTTCCCTGAGTATGCTCCTCTGAAGCGCTCATGTCGATCAGCTCCTCTCGTTTTAACCCGGGCCACCTCTGGTGCCATGTAGCGCGGTGTTCCTGCATGCGGACGGGGGACAAAATGCCGCAAGAGCCTGCTGTCAACTTCCATCCGAATCCAGCAAGGCCAACTTGCAAAGAGCAGTGCTGGACAACCAGATCAGAGTGGTAAAACTCTATCTATCCCATGCCAAGTACAAGAGTTCAATGCCCCGCAGTTCAGGAGCCCGTAGAATATCGGCTTACAGCAAAAACCTTCACTGGAAATCTGGACACTGAACTCTAAACTTTAACATAGTTATTGGGGAAAATATTTTTTCCCCAATAATTATGCTAGAACTCTAAATCCTTGGAGCCGAGCCGCCACCGATCAAATCTCGAAACCTGTGCCCTGTAATGGGCCCTTACATCCGGCAAGGGTGGTAACGGTGGCATGTTCTGGTGCATGATAGCACTTGCGGATTTAACAAAGGCTCCGTTGCGCCCTAAACGACGCGGATGGAAGTGCGCGGAGGCAAGAAGAGTAAGAATGAAGCAAAACTGAATGCCGAAGCAAAGGGGGTCCCAGATCAAAATTTACTGAGGCGCTCAACTCGCTTTGTGTGGAGGGTGGCTTCTTGATTCAACGCTGCCCTTCGACATCAAGTCTCAAAATTCTCAGGAATGTGATCTTCTATCTGCCTCCCAGCTGGCGCGAGTGGCTGTGGCGAATCCGCGAAAGTCCAAAATCGATCAGCTTCGGAGAACGATCGCCTCAACTGCAGCTTTCAGCACGTTCCTGCTGTTGAATCCGGACTCAAGGATGCTCTGAAGCCAAGGAGCTCCAGCTTAGCGATTTTCGAGGTGTGGCCCCTACGTTTATCTTGGCAATGCCTGCGGACTTCTCCACATGCGACAGAGTGGTTTCCGTACACGGGCTCAGGAGACCTGTGCCGAGACCGGGGGTCCAGGCAGTTCGTGACGCCAACTACTCACGATGCGTTTCCCACAACTCGTTCCTGCTTGCCCAGCCTAAGTTGAACTCTGCTTCTTCGCCCTGCAAGAAACCACAAAATCCCGGAAGGACCTCCAAACAAACGGTATCACGGCCACCCGAAGGCTCTCCTTATTACTCCTACGCTCCTATGACTCGCTCTTAGTCTTCTTGCTCGTTGAGGAGCGCTCCAGGACCAGAACGTTGCTGGGCTTCAGGTCCCCGTGGGCCACGGAAGGAACCAAGCCGTGCAAGTACCGCAGCGCTCCTGGGGCTTCGGCGGGGGTACTATGTTTGGTGTTATTAGTATTATTATGGTATTGTTTTCTTAGTATTATTAGTGTTATTGTAATCATCATTTAGTCTTAATATTGTTGTTGCCATTACCATTGTCACTATGACTATCGCCTTTGAAAGCAAGCTAGCCGCTAGCCGCCGCTGGCCCGCTAGAAGGGCCTCACGAACAGTGCCCACATAATGATAAGCTCTGTTCTTCGAGCGATTTTGAGAAGAAGCACATGGTCACAGGCATTTCGTGAGCTTGAGCCTGGCAAAGCTAACCGCCTCACGAACACAAGACACCATGAGTCCATGAGCGCCAAGGCGCGCAGGATTCCCAATAATACCGCGTGCTTCTCTTGGGGGCGCAGCTCCAGGGATCCCGGCAGGAGCGACTGGAGGAGTCGGGTAGGCGTTCGGCTTGCATCTTGGGCTCTCAGGGGTCAAAACCGCGGGAAGCAGCACCGAAAACTCTGAAATTTAACCAGAAGGCTTCCTACCTTACTCATACGCGCAGGATGCGAGGCTACACCGTTGCATAACCACAAGCCACCGTAAGCCTCCTCTCACCAACTGCCGTAATCAAACGGTTCAGGCCCGCACCGCTTGGCATGGTTTCTGCATGCAACCACGACCACCCTGCCTCTTCTACCAAATCTTTAAGGCTGACCCTACACCTTCTCCCAGTTGTTCCCAGCATGACTCCACCTACCGCGCAGATGTCTGCAAAACGCGGATCTGGATGCGGCGCCTGCAAGCTGGTGCCGTTTACCAACTCCTCCACCAGGAACAACACTTCCTGAGCCACTCGCCAACAACGAGCCGCGGTGTGGGTGCCTGCTCTAGAAGAACAAGACCACTGGGTAGCATGAACAGGAAGACGTTTCATACTCAGCGAAGCCACGGCAGAAACACAAGATTTAGACCTAAATCTGTTAGTAATGATTATAGTAATGATCATCTCCATCGGCCATGCGCCCTCGCAGCTTGAGCTAGAACGTATGCAGTCAACACCACGGCAAATATGCACGAATGAATCGCACAATGTAGAAGCTAAGCTGAAAGGTTCAGGGCCACGGTCGTGAGCTGTTCGGGCAGAGCCTCTGTTCCCAAGCTAATTCCGACTCTGCGTATCGTGCGAATCCTGGTGATAATGGAGTGATGATGGTGACGATGGTCATGCCGGTGATGACACGGATGATGGCCATCCCGGTGATGACGACCTTCGTCAAGACGAGCTGCTGCCCTGGGCTTCTCCGTCACGCTTGTAGTCGTACATTCTGCATTTCGTGTTGTTGCTTCGATTCCTTGCCATTAAGATCATCATCAGTTCTGCCTCAACGAGATAGGTTCCGTCCAACTGCACACTACACTCCCGTGAGAAAACAGCTTCTCTCACTTGCAATAGGGAATGTTTGCAAGCATGCTTGGAGAGTGCAATGCCGAGCATCCGCATGTGGCAGGATACAGGCGCCTGGCGAAGCAAATCGGGTTCGAACAATGCTACTACTGCTGGTCCCTTCGGGCAAAGCTGCAGGAGTCGATGTGTGATCGCTAAATGAGGCTGTGCGGGAAGGCTACAGTTGTGTTTACTTGTCCAGATCGCCTGGGGCCGTACTACATTGGAAGAGCAATGGATGTTGTTGCTCAGGATGATTACCCAAAAGTTTTCCCCTATACCAATTAGCTATGCTTTGTTCCCAGGGCATACGGGGAGAAGCCAATGGTGAATATCTTTGCCTTCTCAAAGTTATCCAGGCATGCTGTTCTTACCACGGCAATGATGACTACCATAGCTACTGTGTTGACATGCTTGGCGCTACAAATTACAATCACTCCCTTTGGTTCCTGATTCAGTTTTCTCTGGTAGCACCAATCTTGCAACTGATGCTTGTGCCATTGCTGCACTATGGCTGTACTAGCCTTGCCGCTCCTGATTGGTACGGCTACTCTTAGCATCCATGTTGTCGTTGCTACAAGCATTGCTAATTACTCATGTCCTCCTGTCGCTCCACTCTTATTGCTCTTCTGGCTAATTCTTGCATGTTCGCAAAATGCTTTTGCTAGGGACGGTCCTTGCAGCGCCAGTGTTTCTCCTGTTGTTACAGCGAGGATGACTCAAACTGGACATACAGGTTTCTGCAGTTCATGTCTTCTGCTCCAGATGAAACCAGAAACATTGCGGATGACATGCATGACTGCTATTCTGTACATGCCTCTTGGCGGTCAACCTTTGGAGTATCTCGAGTGGAAGAATCCTGTCGTGCTGAGAATGCAACTTGTTCTCCTTATCTGCTTCTGCTTGTTGCTGGAAGCATTGTCGCAACCATGCTTGCAACCTCTCGTAACAACCATAACCAGAAGCAAAGTGCTATCATGCTTCAAAGACAAATCACAGAACAACGGGTAAACGTGTGCCCATGAGACAGTGCAGCAAAACATCATGCTCGTTGCACTTGTTGCCGACGCACGTACTGCCTTGAAAGGCAACGATGTGAGGATGACGGACCCGTCGGAGAAATCTGAGCCTGAAATGAGCCAGCTACGGTTGTAGTTGTCACAACCTTGTCTTGTGCAGTCATTCCAGTCCAAAACATCTGGTTTTTCAAAGCACAATAAGGAACTTGGTGTCGACCTCCACAGCTCCAGAATTTGATGATGCTTTTGTCTGTTTGATAAACCCATAGGGAAATCAAAAGTCATCCCCGGTCGGTGGCCGGTAAAGCAGGCAAGGCTTCTCCTATACACAACTCGTGGGACACGAATAGACTGAAGGTAACCATATGGCACGTTAACACAGCTGCATGGCCTAGCGATCTTATGCGTTGCACAGCTCCGTCCCGGACGGCTTCAATACTTTCACGAGTTCAATCCGTCGGGAATGTGGAAATCCAGAAGCACTCGGAAACGACAAACAAACGCACCTGTCAGCAAAACTCGCAGCAACGCTACCAGAATGCTTCGTACATCTGCCGGCCCAGTAGCTCGTTTGCCAAATCAGGCAGGGACAAAGATGCATTCGCCAGCGGCAGCTTTACCGCAACTGGCATCCCAAGCAGATCCCCGGCAAGTATCACCTGGTCAAGTGCGCGTCAAGTGAACGACATCTACGGGCCGCACCGGTGCGAAGGCTCTTGAACTTCTGGAGTTCCCCGCAGTAGAATGCAAAAATCACTAGGCCACCTGGGTTCCACGAGCACGATATGGCGCAATTATACAACCACAGCATTCAGGCGCAGGTATATCAGCTGTGACACGTCGGCGCAACAATCGATGTGACGAACTAGTGACTATAGATGCTCGGCACCAAGAAGTACATACTGCTGCACAGGGGTGGCGAAGTCATCTTCTTTGCTCGTCCTTCGCGACTTCATGCTTACGACTCCCTGTTTGCCTGGCTTTAGCGATCCGAGCCGTCGCGCATGCCCTCAACCGAGAGGCTCCGTAGTTTCCACGCCCAATCAGGTTCTTCGGGTTGAAACTGAGCTGTCTGGCCTCGTCATTGGTTCGTCTCAGATGGTCTCTTGATTACATCCACTCAGCTCAGGCAGTTGTGCAATTTCGCTCCGAAAGGTTCCTTCATGTAGCATAACTTTCACACCTGCCCCCTTGCGCCGTTTCGGGTCACTCCACATGCATTCCTTGTCTGGCAGGCCTCGATAAGCCAGTGCTCCTGCAACATCTGGAGGAAGGCGTGGCTCAGAGGGCTGAGGGCCACAAAATGGAGGGAGGACCAGCCTGTGAACATACTTCAATTAAAACAGTACGTAAACCTGGATCGACAGATGTTGTGGGAAAGAGACGGAGAGAGATAGTGAGAGAGAGAGAGCGACCAGAAGCAGAGACAGAGAGTGAGCGGGAGAACAACAGTAAAAGTAAAGAGAAAGTCTGCTTGCGGATCAACTTGTGCGCGTTATGCGCATACAAGAGAGAAGTCATCTTTGGGAACAATCTTGGAAGCTGTCCGCACGCTGTCGTCGAGAAGCCTGGCTTCATGTGCGCATGCATTTGATCGATGTACAGTAAACAAAGAAACATACGAACAAACAAACAAACACACACACACAGACATTTTGACTTCAACGATTGTGCGGATGTCTGGTGTGAGCGCGTGTCAGCATTCCGTGGACCCGTCACTCATCGCGATACAAAGACATGCCAAACAAACAGAAATATGGCGGATAGCCAGGCAGACGGACGCACGGACGGACCGACAGGCAACAGACAGACAACCAGCCAACCAAACACACACACACACACAGACACACACAAGAAATGACTCTATAAACATATCTATACACATATACATAAATACATGTGTAAACAAGCGTGGATATATACATATATGTGAAGGGTATTTGCATAGACGACACACATACACATATACACATACGTACATACATACATACATACCTACATACCTAACTACTCACTTGCTTGCTTTCTTACTTACATTACATGCTATTCGGCCACATATGACATATGTGTTAGTATATATACATGATATACATGTATAACATTCCTAGTCATACCAAGGCAATACGAGTAATAACAAGCAAAAGGGCATGTATATATCTTGAGCGCAAAAACCGGACGCTGCTCACATTTTCGGACAGACCCAGTCCTGATAGCCAAGCGCCACCATGTGCTCAAGCTGTTCTCTGCAGTCCGTTTTCATATCGAAGACAAACTGTGTGAAACCCGTTTGACCTGCAAGGCCAGGCCACGAAACGGAGCGACTGTCAGGGTTCACCAGCTGGGGAGAAATCCGTGTTGATTGGACATCACTCGTCTGCAGATTCTTGAACATGGACCAAACAGCTGCACACATCTCTCCGCGCGAATGCACTTCATTCGCCGTCTTGCGACCGAGCAGCCGGTTGTGTCCTTGGCAAACGACCAGGAGTAAGTAGCATGAAAGCCATGTCACTTAGATGTCGCTCCGCAGACACGGAACCCGCATCAATACCAAGGCATATCATGTTGCTGGGATGCACACGTTCCAACGCCGCTACTCTTGGGGCTGCCCTCTCTGAGGATTTTGGCTAACACTGCAGCGAAGCGGCAGTGACCTCAGCTTGCGGCAGTGCTGATTGATTGTTCGCTCACCGCAAGCAGGGTGGGTGTGGAGTAAATAACCAGAACGGCACAGCGCAGGGGCGTGAGAGACAGACAGAGACAGAGGCAGAGACAGAGTCAGAGAGCGAGCGAGAGAGAGAGAGAGCGCGAGAAGAGACAGCGAGGGCGAGAGGCCGTTCAAGCAGCAGAAATTAAGAAGAACTCACAAAATCAGTGGAAGCTTTGACCGTTTGCCGCGGTGTACACTTGCATCTGGTGGCCCAAGTGCGGCTAGACGGCCATGGACTGCAGGTCGGCAGCCCGTCGGTTAGGACTCGATCTCCCAGAAGACATCGAGCTCTGGGCCTGGATCAACAGCCCTCGCACTCTGCGAAGCCACCGTGCGAAAGACCCAAACCGAGATCGCGTCATTCTGAAGTACCGAAACACCTCCGCTGTCCGAGTGGGTATCAGAGGCTCAGAGCCGTATGAGAAGAGAACATGGGTGCTGGAGACCGAGTCGGTGAGTTCTCCTACGATTCGTCTAAAGAGATACCGGACCAGTTCGTGAGCTTCAGAAGGTCTCCAGCATGCACAACAGTGGTCGGCGAAGTCGTGCTCCCATCACGCCAGGCCTGCTCCAGCTTGAAGTCGCTCTCGAAGCGTGCGACCCTGCACGGTCATGCCAGTATGAAGACGGAAGTTTGTGCTGACTCTAATTGCGACCGAGTTCAGACAAGGAGCGAGGCGAGCGACGACAAGACTTGAATCGATACAGAATTATGAGTGCTTGCGAAACCCAAGCCTCTATTTCCAAATCAGGAGTCTGGGAAGCCAGACGGCTGCATGTCCACCACCCTCGAGCTGCAATCGCCTCTCGGAGATCAGCTGCAGCCGCTGATGGCGCTCATGATTCTCCAACTGCCGCTTGGCCAGGGACGCGAGGGCCGTGACCTTAATGGCGATTCCATGACATGTACATGGCAGGGAGTTGACGAAGGCCAACACTGACGGCATGGAAAATCAAAACAAGCTGGCATAGAAATGGTGTGCTCCTATTCGCTGTCATTTCGTTCCGACTATCCTTCTGACATTGCTTGGCGACGCCAATAAGAGAAGTCCGCTACACCTAACCAGTTAAGTACCGTTAACATTCGCAGCTTCCAACCAGTATACAACCGGTAGAAAAACTAGCAGCCAAGCGACGCCACCGAAGAGCGCCAAGTTCATGGGGACATTGAAAATGCCTCCGTCGAGTCGTCACATGTTGCAAACGCTCAGGTCGTGCGTGGGCGTAGGTGAATCTGCATGAGGTAAGGACAGAACAGCTGATCGGTAAGAATGTCCGCTCGCCGGCTAGGCAAGAATGCAACAAAGGTACGAGGATAGGGTGAGGTCCTGTAATTAATCAGCAAGACACACACACATCACATACACACACACACCCGCACGCACACACACACACACAGACACACCGATGAAGGCACATGGATGGGTGGATAGCGAGACAAAAAGAGGCAGGACAAACAGATGAGACACTCATCAACGAAAATGCCTGCTTCTTTTTCAATGCTTTCTCTCTGATAAGCCTCCCAGCATGGGCCTACAGAAAGAAAAGGGTCCGCTGAAGGCGCGGCCTTGGTGGCTTCTTGATCACATTGCCGCAGAAGGCCGCAATCTTGTTGGCATAAAGGACAGGAGCCGGCACACGCACAGCGTTTGGAACGTTGTAGTACATAAGGCAGAGCCGGTTAGTGAGGTTCTCGATCAGCTGCAAGGGTAATTCAGCTCGATTGATCAATACCGTATAGTGCGTTGGGACAGCGCTCCCTTTGGCAATGGCCTGGCTGAGCAAGAAGAACTCGGGAGTGGGACCAGGACAAATTCGAGGATCATCCACAACAGTACCTGGCTCAGGGTTTCTGATGTTCTCCTTGTCACCCCTGAAGATCCGCATGTCAGTCTTCCTTGCGATGCCGATAATGACAATTTTGGGTGCGTAGCCTTTCTGGAACTTGGAAGCTGCATTCACTACTTGCACCAGCGCTTGCATCTCTATGGCATCAACCAGGGGCCATTCCTCCTGGTTCACCGATGCACGGTACACAACAATGGTTTCCGGCAGGATGCCATCATTGCAGTCCATGAAAGCATTGAGCGCATCACGGAAGAGGCGCTGCAGTTCAATTGACAAGCTGGTCCTCCACCGCTGCACGGATCCCTTCTCCAACTCGGCTGCCATGGAGTAGTACTGAGAGAATACCTTGTCCAATGTCGCAGAGATCCCGAGCCATCGGGCCCCTTCGAAGGTGAGATAGACATCAATGCCAAAGATCATGAAAGGACGCTTCCTAAAATCCGTGAAGGCAGCATCCTCTGAATCCTTGGGGATGATTTGCCACAAGGGCCCACAAAACTTCGCGTTGATCTGCTGGACCACCTTGTGGAGGATGGAGCCGATGGACTGGCGCTTGCGGATGGTGTCGCTGCGCACAACCTGCGAGATGCAGGGATATCGGTCGCATGCCATTTGCTTGAAGGAATGGTACACCTTCCTCACATCCTTGTTCGGGATGAGCAGCATCATCAGCTGGGTGTCCGGGTTAATGTACTCCTCGATCTTTGCCTGCAGCTCCCCGTGCTGGTCACTGCAGCAAACCTTCGTTGGCTCCTCCAGCTTGCAGCCGAATGCAACCCTCGCAACATCTCGCAGTGACCGCAACCAAATCTCCAATACTGGCTCATCCGTCTGTGGATAGAACAGTAGCCACCGTTCGATTGTCACAGGACACTGCACGCCGTTCCTCAGAGACCGAGCAAAGCTACCTTCCTCAATAGCATAGATCTTCTTGTCATTGAAACCCACCTGCAAAGTCTCTAGCTGCCTCGCGTCCACCTCGAGAGTCTCTGCGGGTGGTCCCAACTGACAGCCCCAGGCATTGAGCGCTTCAGGCAATTCATTCTCCATTTCCGTGCCGTGCCTCACGATAACATTGTGCCTCTCCTGTGGAGAGACTTTGATCTGCTTCAAAACCTCACTGAGGGGGCTCTTCTCCTGGCGCATCTCGTCTGTCACACCCGTAGGACAGCAAAACTCTGGCAGCAAGAACACTTTCTCCTTGGCCTTTTCTGGATAAGCTTCCAAGAGCGGCTGGCCCTTGAAGGTTACAGACTTCTCGTAGAAGGTTTCCAAATACTGCGCATAGGTAATTTCGACAAACTTCTCCCCGTCACCCCCGCCTCGTTGATGATAGGTGAATTTGTGGGAAGGGTTCATGTCGAAATGCACTTGCTTTATCCTATACACTCGGAAGTTGTAGTTCGTCACAACGGTGGCGGACACACAGAATCGCAGCCATTCGGCCCTGATTTCCGGAAATGGCTGAAAGATATCTGTGCCTTCCATGGCACCTTTCAAGACTTCCACCATGTTCTTGGCACTGGCCGGCTTGTGCAAGACATCCAATTGCAGTAGGGGCCCGGCACTACCCAGCCTGGCAAGATTCACGCAAAATGCGCTGATTACACTGTGGTGTCCTTTGACCTGCTGGCAGTCGTTCTTGTAAAAGCGCTTGCCAACCCTCTGTATTCGGCGTTGCCCCGCCAGCTGGTCAGCAATGTACTGCCCAACTATAGAAGCCGAGCCCATGTACCCATCTTGGATCTTCTGCGCACTGATTTCGGCCACATGGCAAACAGCCAGTTGCACAGGCTTGCCGTTCTCGTCGCGTACCTTCAACGGGAAGCCCTGCACGAAGGTTGGAGAAAAGATGCGGCCAGGCAGCCAAATCACAAAATGAACTAAATGTTTCTTCATGTCGGACCATCCTCTCTCAAGCAGCTTTCGCTCAGAATCTGCGGAGGTCTGTGGATCCGGAAGATCATACCCATACTGGTGGATGCTCTTGGTCCAGTTCATCCGAAAAAGATTGACCCTCACCTTGAAGGTCTTCTCGGGATTCTTTCCGGTAGCATCTCTGGGCATCTCTCGTACAGTTTTGATGCCATCTTGCTGTCCAGGAAACCATCTGTCCTGGTACATTGCCACTCTGCAGCCACAGGCAGAGATTCCGAAATCTACTGCCAGGCTACATGATATAGGGCTGCTAGCCGCAGCATTGAGCCACCGCGGCTAAAGTGGCCATGTGTACCTGAAGCTGGCCATGTGTACCTGAAGCTCTGTTCTGGCTCGATGATCCCGATTAGCGAGATCCCTTCGCAATATCCGCATGGAAGTCGCAGCCTGTGCCGGAACTAAACACAAATGCCTCGAAGAAGTTTCACACCAAAGTTTTCAGGTCACGGGGTTCTGGGCACCGAACCCGAAACGCCATCTGACAATCCAGTGATACCCGACCAAGATATACCAAGACTCGGGATCCCCTATCAGTTCGGCCAATCCTACGACATTCTTCTGCCAAGTCATTGGGGCAAAATCAACGCCAGAAGATCTCAATTTTCTCCCCGTGACATGTGGACGCCAGACCTGCTCACGCACTCGCGCCTTCTGGACTCCCGAGGACGGCGCACACGACATAGGTGAGGACTCCTGCCAAATCTTGTTTTTAGCCGACACAGCACAGGTTGCTTTGAAAGAGAGGTCAAGGTGATGTTGCAACATATGTTGCTCCAGCACAAGAAGCAGTCACTTCCATGCCACTGGACTTGGCAGCCGCAACTGCTAACGAAACATGCAATGAAATCAACCGCAGATTTACGGTTGAAGCTTTATGTATGTTCGGCCGGGCTCATGACAAAGTCGTCCGCGAGACAAATGATCCGCTTAAGATGTGTAAATTGGCCATCGCAAGGTGCCAAGACCAGCACATTGCCTACACGACATGAGCCCGCAAGTATAGTACACGCAAAACCAGGACCTGCCAGCTGCGTTGGGATCAGCATGAACCACCGCACGTTCAGGAAGAAGTGTGCAGCTGTCAGCAGCGAAATCCACGAGAGCATCAGCCTGCGTGCATGGGTCTCGTTGGCAAGTACTCTTAACTTTCACTGATTCACGTCGCAAGCCACGGCAAGCAGCGCAGGTATGCGGCGGTGATTTCCAGCTACCAGTACGAACTGCCAGGCAAAGTTTGTTCTACAATCACGGAATGTCCCGTGCCTGGAATCTGAGGCATAGTTGTAACAGTCCGGGTTGTCCGGGCTCATAAAGAACTCTTCGGCTAGCCCATGCATCCTCGACACGTAGTGGAAGTCAATGTGCGGCACAGCCTTCGTGGGGAAGCCAGTTACTTGGAAACGCTGAATTCAAACTACACACCGGAGGGGCTTGGTATCACTTGCCGCTTGCCTGCTCATTTAGAAAACGGACCTCAAAAACTGCCCTACTGCAACAAGCAGCGAAGATGATCACCGGGACCGTGAAAGCTATAGACCTCTCGAGGGTTCTCGCCGAGACAGCGAGGCACTGTACCAGACCAAGGCTCGCCTGGGCACGGCTCAAAGCTCCCCATAGAGGCCCCTAAAAGCCTAGAATGTACGAGATATCAAAGCTCCAGTGTTACATTGCTCTGGAAATTGGGATTCGGCTTGGCAGCTTCGGTCCCGATCTGCTTCGCATGTCCAGTACAAGATATGATGCAATGGTGCTCTATGACAAGGAAGCTGTTCGAGTCTGCACACGAAAACGAGGGCACAGGAGGTCAGCGACAACTTACAAGTGCTACACAGGTTGTTGGCAGGGACGACACCAGGAGGCCAGGAGGGCTTCGTCCACAACCTCCACAAGCCCTGAAACAAACATGCATGTGCGCAAGAACAAACAGAGACACGCACACACACACACACACACACTCCATCTCTCTCACTTCGTGCTTCAATGCCCGACAGGAAAACCTCCCTTCGATAAGATCCACACAGGTGTTATAGGCTCAAGTGGGAATACTGGGTGCTTCAATGCCCGACAGGAAAACCTCCCTTCGATAAGATCCACACAGGTGTTATAGGCTCAAGTGGGAATACTGGAACAGTTCAACTGTCTGTTACTGTTGCAAGTCCCAAGAGATGCAATAGTGTTCCCGATGCCAGGGAACATAAGACCAAGACAGCAGACGAGTGGCTACTACGACCAAGGCCAGGAGAAGTGCACCGCTGCATGTGACTCGGTGGATGAGCACCTCCCTCAGACCTAGGTCGGATTCCAAAGCCAGGACTTTTAGGCGCAGTGGGTGCTCCAGGAGTTCACCCAGTACCCTGAGCTTTCAAAAATCACGTCCTCCTAAACCCGAAGCTCAGACCTCAGTGCGCCCATTGCTTCTGAGCGGCCTGGAATGGCAAGATCACCGGCCAAGAAAGACTGAGTCAAATATGCACTCTGAACCAGCAGCAGTATGGAAAGCCTCGGAGCACGCAAATGGCTCATGCTCACCTTCGGCAGGAGCTCCTACGATCCTCAACCCCCCTGAATTCCTCCGGGCAAAGCCGAATCCATGCTGGCTCAGGCTTAGGATTATGCGCACCTACGCTTACATTTTCGGTCTTCAGTAGAGAAAGAGAAAGAGAGAGATCAGAAGTGATTTTACTGGGTGATATTTTGGATGGGTTTAGGGGCTGCCTCGGCTGGGAGGCGCAGGCGCCGCACGAGGCATCACAGGAGCCACGCTAAGGCTGTGGAGGCTGAGAAACATGCCTGCGTTCATGGAAGGAGGGGAAGAGAGCGAGCCAAGAGAGGGACGAAGACAGACATACTATGCACATGACGCATGAGCAGCAGCTACACAAACACATCTCTGTGTGTGTGTGTGTGCAAGGGTGTGGAGGGTACAGAGAGTGCATAAGTCTCTGTGCGAATGTCAAGCACATCAGAATGTATGTAAAACGAGCATAGGCAGATGTAATCACAGGGTCGTGTGCCCGCGTGACTATGTCTGTGTGCCTGTGTGTATGTCTAAACGAACAACACAAGACACACACCAGCACTGCTCGACATCAAGATGTTGAATGCATTGCAATGGCAATTGGCTAGCTGCGGCCGCGGAAGTTCTGCGGTAAGGATAAAAGGTCCGACAGCAACTCACGCAACTCAAAGATTCTCGCTTGAAGCGACTGCCAAGGCACACCAGCGAAGACCGAATCATAGCCTTCTGCATGCCTTCTCTTCGAGCTTCCAGGAATGCCCTCACAGGGAGTGGGCCAAGGAGGTTCGGAAGAGCTCAGAGGACTAGATTCTTCTAGATCCGCTAAGCCAATAGTAATTAGTGTTCAACATGTCTGTGGCAGACCAAGCTTTTGCGGAGAGATCTGAGGCACAGACTCCTCCATAGCATGTTGCTGGAACGCCAGCGAGAAGAAATAAGTGGCGTTGGTAGCGGATGCCTCCTGAACTTGCGTCATGGCTTAGAGGCGCACGGGGAATCAGGGGCTCGTCACTCCTCCCTCTCCCTGCAGTTATTCATTTGTACTAGTAGCAAAGCCGGCTGAGAGGAGCAGAACCGGTGCATCAAGTCATGAAAGGCTCTGCAGCCGAAGGGCCGTCATCTTCCTGCAACGTCCAAGACCGCAGCCTGTGGGTGGTGCTTCGAGAGTCCTCAACACCTCAACAACACACAGAGACATGACAAGTGGCTGGCGACCTTGGAAGGTTCTGGTCTTCGAGTCTCGTTGCAAGGGTCTCAGCCAGAGAACCTTCTGCGAGGCGGAGCCTCTTTGCTTAGGTTGCTCTTTGCGGCCAGGGATCGAATCGGTGAAACAGGGCGCTACATCCGGCGTGTCCGGACGAGCATGGCTGAACCGTGTTGACACGCACCAGCCAGGTCCAACGTATAATTTGAGTGTGGGCAAAAGCACATGTCTGTTTGGCTGCATGGGGCTTGGGTGCAAGTGTCATGTCCCGGGATTCCATGAGATTGAGACCAAAAAGCTTTGCCGCATGCTATGAGCAGAATCTCGTGGCAGGCACATCGATAGACCTGTTCCCCCCTACCCCGTCCAGATGCAGAACTTGGAAGACACCTGGGCAGTCTGAGCCCGGGACCTCTCTCACCGAGTAGTGCCAGCTGGCCTACCACGGTTGGGCAGACTGTTCTAGATGCCCGGCTCATCGGCAAAGTGTGCTGAGCTCGCAGCAAGGACGATGGAGACGAGAAGTTTTAGAACTTCTCCTGCAAACCTCAAACTCATGGACATGCCACCCCCCGCTCCGCAGGGTTCGGGAAACGCTGGTGGTTCAAAGGATACGAATACCCAACAAAGAAAGAGCTGAGTTTCCATAAAGGACCAGACTGCCTACTTCAGGAGAATCCCAACAGGAGCCCATGAGGCTGAAGACCATGCCACGGCTTAGGTACGCGCACGGCTGTCGTGACCAGGTACAGCTCCCGGGCCTGCAGCCACCAAGAGTCACAAGTCTGAGAGACACCTTCCCTGGGAATTCACCTAAATCTCGGCCTCCCCTTGTGGCTTGGGCAGCCTGGAGTAGCGCATACACAGCGCCAGAGCCTTCAGCTGCTCGAAGCTGTGAGACGTGCTAGCTTACAGAGCCTGATCTTGCCCAGCTTAACCCAAGCTTGAGCAAACCGAACTACAAAGTGTAAAGGCCCCTCCACATGAAATGTCATCTCAAAACGATCAGTGTACCCAAAGGCGGAGCTCCAGAGCGGCCCAAGCACACAGGAGTTGCAATATATAGAAATGATAGGATTCTTTGGATCTTTCCAGGAGCGGATAGGCAAGGTCTAGAACGAATTCTCTGGGTGCGGGACCGTGTTCTGAAAGACCACCTCGGGAAGAAAAGCGGTGAGTGGCCCGGACACTCTGCCATGTGGTACAGGGTACATAAGCTTGACACTGTGCTGCAAGAATGAACATCTCTCACCAGCACGGACCGAAACAATACATCCGATAAGTCTGACATCTCGGAAGCTTTTAACGCAAGGGCAAGGGATGGCAAGTGACCAGCAAACCAGCACCACAGGCGAAATGCACGGGTCTTGACCCTCTACTTACACTACGAGTACGAGGGTGCAAGACCGAGCTCAGTCTTTGGAAAATCCCCGTGCCGGCCGTCGTCAGCGAAGCACGTCGGAGCCAAAATGAAGTCTCGTTCCCCATTCGGGGAAAAGGAGGACCTGCAGGCTATGTCACTAAGTCGTCGACAAACTTACTGACTACCACGATACATGTCCCTCCTTCCCTTCAGTATAGCATTCGGGACGCTGATGCTCAAAAGCATCCAGCCGTGAGCATGAGATCAGTGTATGACTGCATGCCGTCATGACTTGAGCAAGCAAGTGCAAACCATGTCGTGGACTGCAAAACCCAAGCGCCTGCCTTGGTCTTGACCAGTCACCTCCTGCAGCTCCTTTGCCTGCAACCATCGGACAGGGTGTTCATGACGAGCAGGGGTTGGACAGCATGTGTGGCAAACTCCATCGCATCTCAGCTTTCAGTAGGGAACAACGTTTTGACATTTTGCATAGAGCCATGTGAATTATGCTACTGGTACAGGCAGTGTGGTTAAACTGGGCAACTACTGCAGGTCTGCATGGCCTCGTTGCATTTTGAATCCATCCCAGTCTGCAGGCAAACATATCTCCTGCTAAAATCCGTGAGCGAAGGTGGCGGCGGCAAGCATCAATGATATGGCGGCCATGAGCATATCGCAACACGTCGCTCAAGTGACTACCTAGCATGCCTGAGCAAGCCAACACACCGTCCAATGATCAAACCCTGCTGGCTTTTCACCGACAACACCTGGAGTAGCCATCGATTGCTGACCACTTACTATGGTACCCCTTTCTGCAGGTACGTGCATGTACAGCAGCCGGCTGAGGAGCTTTGGTCTATGCAAATTGAAAAGGTTTCCGAAACAGTGATGGCAAGCTCAAACCAGGAAGCTGCCGCCCTTGAACAACGGCTGCCAGACGCCGATATGTATGTATGCAAGATAAATGTACATATATATATATATGGAATCCTAATTATTTGAGGATTTTTTGTTGTTTTTTGTGAATTTTTTTGTTTTTTGATTTTTGCTTTCCTCTGCTTTTCTGCTTTCCTCGGCTTTTCGGCTTTTGTGCTTCTCTGTTTTTTTGCTTCTCTCCTTTTCTGCTTCTCTTGTTTCTCTGCTTTTCTGCTTTTCTGCTGCTGCTTCTTTGATTGCCTGCTTCGCTTTTATCTTTTTTTAAGTTTTTGTTTGCACCTCTTCCCTGCTTTAGTATATTTTTGCTTTTGTTGTTGTTTGATTTCTGTGTTTTTGTTTTCCTCTGCTTTTGCTTTCCTCTGCTTATCTGCTTCTATGCTTTTCTGCTTGTCTGATTGTCTGCTTCGCTTTTCTCTTTTTTAAGTTTTTGCTTACAGCTCGTCCTTGCTTTCGTACTGTGTTGCTTTTTTGTTATTTGATTGTTGTGGTTTTGCTTGCCTCTGCTTTTCTGCTTCTATGTTTTTCTGCTTTTCCGCTTCTCTTGCTTCTCTGCTTTTCTGCTTCTCTGATTGGCTGCTTCGCTTTTCCCTTTTTTAAGTTTTTGCTTGCAGCTTTTCTCTGCTTTAGTATGTTTTTGTATTTGTCATTTTGTGCTTTTGCTTTCCTCTGCTTTTCTGCTTCTCTGCTTCTCTGCTTTTCCGCTTTTCCGCTTCTCTTGCTTTTCTGATTTTCTGCTTCTCTGATTGTCTGCTTGGCTTTTCTCTTTTTAAGCTTTCGCTTGCTGCTCTTCCCTGCTTTGATTGCTTGTTGTTTTTCTCTTGTTGATTGTTTTCCTCTGCCTTTGCTTCCCTTTTGCTTTTCAGCTTTTGTGCTTCTCTGCTTCCCCGCTGCTCTGCTTTAACGCTGTGCTTCTGTATTATTACTATTGCTATTACTATTATTAAAACAATACAGATATCTTCTCCACCACGCAAGGAAATCCCTTGCGAAATCGCCTTCGGAGCCCTCTTCGAAGGGGCCCCCTCGTTGCAAATGGGGGGGGGAGCTGCGCCCGTGAAGAAATGAATAAACACGTCTTCTCCAACACACAAGAAGGAGAAAGCCAGACGGAAACGCTTCAGGGGGTTAAAAGCGAAGAAATAAATACTCATGAATGAAACGTCTTCACCGACAGACAAAAAGGCGAAAGCCAGACGTATTCGCTGGTGGTTAAAAAAGCATGAAAACAAAGTAAAGTCTCCTTTGTAAAACGAATAAATGAGTAAAAGCTACTTCTCCAACACACAAGATGGAGAAGCCACACGAAATCGCTTTAGGGGGTCAAAGCGAAGAAAACAAAGTCATTAAAGGAAGGTTTGCAGATAGGGAAGGGGGGGGGGGCCTGTGCCCCCTGCCAAACCCCCCCCCCTTNTTACTTAGGGAAGCCTCTTTAGAATCCTAACAACCCCCCCTTTTTCTGAACTGCACACTTTGCTGCTTTCTCTCTCCCCCTTATCCCCCCGCTTTTCTGAACTTCTGAACTGCAGACCCTGCTGCTTTCTTTAAGCTCTACTACAATTAGGGTAGTAGCAAAAACAACAACAACAACAACAACAACAACAACAACGACAAAGCCCGTGACACAACAACAACAGCAGCCACAACAACAACGACGACAACGACAATAGTAACAATAACAACAACAAGAACAAAAGAATACTAACTAATAATGATAAGAAGAACACGAACAACAACAACAACAGCACCGGCTTAAGAATAACGAGAACAGCAACAACAACCACAACGATATCAATAGCAACAACAACAACAGCAACAGTAGAAATAGCAAAAGCAATAATAATAACAAAAACAAATAAATAGTAAAATCATGCAACAACAATAAAACATAATCATAAGAATAATAATAAGGCTAACAACAACCACAAGAAGAACAACAGCAGCAACAACAACAACAGCCACAACCAAAACCAAGGTAATGTCGGTTTTTCTCAAAACAACAACAACAACAACCACAACCACAACCACAACCAAACGTAGGTTTTCGTCAGGAAACGTGGGTAATGGCACGAAATCCGTCCAAAATGTAAGGAAAACTGTCATTTCCCTAGGAAAGCCAGGTAACGTACGTTTTCCTTAAGGTAACGTACGTTTTCCTGAGGAAAATCCGAAGACCTCCGTCATCTCGCCTCCCTGACTGCAAGCCTTGGCAGCAAGCTGGCACTTGCGGGGGTCGCAACGGAACCGAAAAGCTGAGTCCACCTCCTCGCTCCGCACCTTGGCGGCGGCCAAGCCTGCGCCCGAAGAGCTCCCAGAAACTCCTGTCGTCGACGAAAGCGACAGCCTCCGCATCTCCAGCGGCAACCCAAGACGTCCAGACCCACATCACGGCCCCGGCGATGAGAGGCGAGAGCGGATCGCCCTGCGCTGCGCCTTTTGTCGCAAGGTGCCACTTGGCGCCGAGACGCCCACATGAAGAGAACACGCGCCACTGTTCCTTCATGATGGACCCGACGAAGCCAACCAGGGCAGGGGGAGCCTTCAAATGTTCGAGAACACGAAGAACGTGAGGGCCTGACAGGGAGTCGAAGAACTTACTCACGTCCTCGCCCACAAACATAGCCATGGGGTCCTCAGCGGCATGAAGGATCCTCAGGAACACATCTCGCGTGGATCGCCCATGAAAACCGCCCATGATGCGAGCTCCGAGCCATTGTTCAGTCCACCTCCGAAGCTCACGCGAAAGCACAGACGCGCCGAGCCTGTAAGCAACGCTAAGAACGGAAATGGGGCGGTGCCCCCCAGTGGCCATGGAGACCAGGCAGACGCGGGCCTCACGCCACCGTCGTGGAACCCGAGAAGTGGAATACACCACCTGCCACAGCGAGGCCAGAGCTTCCCAGTTGTCAGGCCCACCAGACTTGCCCTGCATTTTGCCAGCCGCCTTGAGCAGTTTGGCCGCCGTGAACGAAACCTCCACCTCAACAGACGGAACCTCGGGAAGGCGGCGAAGCAAAGAGTCCACCTCTGCACAGGAAACGTGGTCTGCAGTCCATCGGGGAATCCACTCCTCTTCGGCCTGACGAATGACCTCGGCGGGGTGCACAGCTGTGTGGTGCAGGCACCAAATCCGTCAAAAATGTGAGGGAATTAGTGTTCCCTAATCCACACCCCTCCCTCCCAACCAAACGCACAAAAACAAAAAAAATCCCAAAAAAAAACTCCTCAAATAATTTCGGACCCTATCTATATATATATACACATACACACACATATATATATGTATACACATACAGTTATTTGTTTATAGATGTGTATGTATGTATATATATATATGTGCATACATATGGTATATCGCACACACCATATTATATATATATACATATAAACATATAGACATATGGAGAGGGGGAGAGAGAGAGAGAGAGAGCGAGCGCTTGTTCTTAGATACAGAATGTCTCTCAAAGACTCCCCGTGCGTCGGGTCGCCGAGCCGGCCTTTCATTAACGCGCTATACTGAGGGTCCAGCTCCTCACCTTCCCAAGGTCTCTTCAAGTCTTGAAGGCTTAAGAAGCTGCAGGTATCGCTCTAATATGTCTTGATCGTTACGACATGGCTCGTCGCAGGCAGTGTCTGTGTTGATATCAATTCGTGCGATTGCTCGGGCGGGGGGTGATTATCTATTGCTTGCATATCGCAAAAAGGTGGGGTGCTGGGCCCCTGACAGCTCCATCCCTGACGATGGATTTCCGGGCACACCGAGGGCACGGCAGAACCCTTACAATGGCTCTCCTCGCCGCATTGGGAACCTCATGTGTGTCCTGGAAGGCTGCAGGAAGCGGCACAGGGGACACCAGCAGCTCTCTCAGCCGCAAAGTTTCGGAACTTCACCGCAAGAAGTTTCGCATGCAAACCAAGAAGGGAGCAACTGTCCTGCCCACAAACTATGATAGTTGAGAATTTGCGGCGAGAGCCCTGCCAATTTCTATCTACGACAATGTGCCCCCGCAGCTCGTGTCTTAACTTCGGGAACGCGGGTATACGCGGGTGAAACATGCTCCCTAGCAGAAAAAGCGATGTTCTCAGAAAGCCACAGGGACTGCCGCACCACCAGCAGCAAAGCCAGCCCTTCGCTACAAATACTTTTTTTCTGTGAGGTTCTGGTGGCCAGACGGCAACCGTTTGGGTTCTCTGAAGGCACGGAAGAGCCAGTTGCTGGATCCGGGATCCTCCCGCATTTGGGGTGGACCGAGTGTCTATGTATACCACAAGCCCCCGAGTGTCCATGTGTCACAACAACTCTTGAAACCTGATTGATTCTTGGGTTCAAGTTGGACATGGACCGCTGTGAGGGGAAACCAGAAGGCTGCCGAAGAGCACACTGACTGTAGTTAGGCGGGCTGCAAGAAGTATCGTCTCTCTTCGGCATGCAACATGTACATCACTGCGTGTCACACGCAGCATCTGGTCGCCTCATTTCTCGCATCCTGCAGCAAGCATAGCGCCGATTGTCCAATCAATGCTCAACTCAACCCGTCATGTGCTAAGCAGAATAGCGTACCAAGGCAAAACGGCAAGTGCACTCGCACACGGCAAGACTTCCTCGCCAAAGCCCCCGACCACCTGGGGCCCTTTCTATTGTCGATCTCTCCTATCTTCCGGTTCATAGCCGAAACACCAGAAAACTCATGGTCCTCTGGGGTAAGCCCTCCTTCTCCTTGCTCTTGTGGCGTTCTGCAACAGCCTTATGTTCAAGCGCATGCATGGAAGCTTCTCCCGTGGATGAGCAAAGATACTGAAGACACGGACATGGAGCCACGCTTCACTGCACGCTAGGAGCGCCACGTGCTTGGTTATTGCAATGGAGCCAGACCTCTCCTTGCAACTTGCAACAGAAATCGAATCGCAAGACACGCGAGATCATCCGGCAACAAGTTTGGAGAACAGGTATCGCGCCATCTGGCATTGCTAGAAGCATCAACAACTGCATGCCTACTCATACTAACTACCTGAATTAATGCTTCAGCCAGAAGCTCCGTCGATCTTACAGATGCATTTTCAGAAGCTCAAGTGTTTCCTGACATCGCCGAGTTCGCAAGGCAAAGCCTAAGCTTTCGAACCACTTCGCACGACGCTTCAATGGTCAAATCTTGATCCCGAGCATGAAACCCAAAGGCCAAGGTCAAGCTGTCCAAGCTCCTACAACCTATCCCGGATCGCGAAACACCTAACTCAGTCCTCCTTTCTGCCCTGCCCGGGCTCCACGGATTGGCTCCTGGGTTGAAGCATCCGACGTCGGATCTTCGGTTTGGAACATGCTGTCCATACTACGTGAAAACTGTGCACTGCAAACTGGTAGGACACCAAGTTGACCACGACCACACAGACGACCACGACCACCCCGACTGCCGTGCTCCAGGAATTACTGCAGTCGGGAAGGGGCTTCATGGCCAGCTGCACAGTGGCTGATGCAAAAGCCCCAACTACGTGACCTCTTGCCACCAGGACACGCCCGGACGTAATGGCTGGGACGTCGACGCCATGTCCCTTCCTCCTGCTGCTACGAGGTATTGGGAAAACACTGTGAAAGTCAGAGGCTGGCAGGATTCGTGTGCTGCTGCTTTGGCACCTGTGCAGGATCGATGCGACAAGAAATTACTTCGACATGCCATGGCCTATACAACGACTTTCAGGCAGTGTCCTCAGCCAAGTCGTCCACTCCCCTCACAGGCATCCGGGCGCTTTGCGAACAGGGAAACGAACATGTCGCCATGAAGCTTCTTTGCACAAGTTGGTCATGAACGGCATGCTCAGGCACGAGGCATCAAGCACACACGCCTGTTCAAATTACTGAAGACTGCTCTCCACAAGCACGACAGAGCTTAACTTTCCCGGCAGACATGGTGTGGCTGAGATCAAAGTCCTGCCTGCGCAGATTGAGCGTAGAAGACCTCGCACCCGACTCGCCTTCCCTGCAGGAAATTCAAAGGTGTACAGCAGCCAAATTTGTCAGAACAAGGCTTCCGGGTACTTACAGAACTTATACGTTCGTTCTTTGGTTTGCTCCACGTTCCTCGCTCTCGTCGGCCCGAACCTTACTGGTAAGGGGTCAATCTCGGGGGTCCTGGAGGCCCAAGAAAACAGGCTTCTCTCAACCTTGCTTGCTTCGGGTCAGGGTCAAGCGAGCTGGAACCTCTCGCTCTTCTTCTCCGGGGCATGAGGGGTGTCTGACGCCCCTCGGCCATTAGGCCCCCCTGTTGTTCATGGGGGCTTTGGAGGAGAGTGAAAAGTTTGGTTGTTTGCTCTCTCTCTCTCTCTCAGTCTTCTTCTTCTTCTTAGTCTCTCTCGGTTTCTCTCCTCCAGCATCTTTCGGCGAGACTGCGTGCAGCCAGTTTCTCGATCAGGTAGGGAATGAACCTCTATTGCTCTCTGGCCGACTCATTGTTGTGGTGTCTCCACGTGCACACGACACGTGGAGGCAGCAGACCTCTGCAGCAGTCGCCTTTGCCCCTGCCGCTGGACTTTGTGCCGCTCCTGCACATCAAGCGAATGCAACGGCGGGTCGGGGCTCTTGACCATGCTGTTTAAACCCTTGGCAAATCCAGTGTCCATTTCATATTTGAAGCAATGAACCGGCGTCGTAAGACCTTGAGCCCGACGAGATTGGGGCAGGTTTATTCACTATCGCATGCATACAATCCCGCGAACAAGGCTCCACACGCGCATGCTCAGGTGGCAGGCTTTTGGTTGGTCGGCGACTGTGGACGAAGAATCACCGTTTTCCGCAGTAATTAGTCAAGGCAGTAGCTGGTGGCTGGCGCTGGAGACTTGCTTGATTTGCTTCACATATCTTCACATGGCGCAAACCGGCTGCAACAAGTCAAGAAGCACTATATTATATATTGTTTATTGGGAGTCCTTCTGCTTAGCCAGCTTGGGCTCATGTCCGCCATCATTAACCTTGGCCATCATCGTTCAAGCATCTCTGGCAACTCTGGCGCACTGCAAACCGATTCAAAGTGAGCGGAGGCACAATGAAATTTTCACCGTGCTGTCGAGATACAGTGCTGTAGCACTTGCGAGGGGTACATTCCCTGCACATACCCCAAGGGTCAGAACTAGTCCAGCTCGTTACTTCAAACTTCAGCCATGCTTCATATCAGTCCCCTGACACACTTACCAGACCTTGCAACTTCCTCTGCTCAGGATCTCATGCTATCGCTATGCTATCGGATCAGGCTCAGAGTCACTGAGGGGCCAGATGGCGGTCCTTGGCTCTGGCTCGCGAGCAGATCCGTTCTTTTGCAAGTGCCAGAGCACTCCCCGGCATCCGCTTATGCTTAGATTTCAAGGATCTCTTTGGACCGCAGCTTTCCGTAGAAGATGCACACCTTCAACCAGGTAGAAACATCAGGTTGCAGCTCTTTGTCTTCCACTTCCCAAAGCGCCTTCTCACAGTGGCTTTTGTACCCCGAAGGCTCGCAGAGATCGCGGAGCTCCTCCTTAGCTTTGCGCGGTCCAGAGCCGAAATCACCAGAGTTGGCCAAGTCTCGAAGATCTTCACCAAGGACGGATGAAGGCCTCGGGATCGTACGTCTTGTAAACCAGCAATCAGGGTCTCAAAACTGCAACGGCTCAGAGACCGGAGAGCATTGCCAATCCCAGCTTAAGATCCTTTCACTTTCCACTGGGCACTTCGGGAAAAGCGACCAAGCAGCAGGGAAGGAGCGTCCTGGCTGCCGCAAGCCTGGGAGGTGCACCATGCGTGGCAAGCAGCCAGGCATGCACACCGGCATAGCATTTCGCTAACAACGGCAAAACCGATTAGTAACTAGATAGTACATAAGCCATAAGCCACTTCTGGCCACCAATATCCTATCAAACAAAGCATGCCATGCAGCACTGCCGATGCCACGGATTCCTGTTCAGTTTTGCTACCCGCTGCTTTCAGTTACTTGCAGCATTGCTCCGAGTACGAAGCCGGGCTGCACAACTCGGTCCAGAGGGCACGATGCCCTCTAGAGCGCTTCGGGCTTCAGTTCGCTTGGTGCGACAAGCAAACAAACACGTCGTAAAGTTACCCGCCCTACCTCAAAGGCCCTTTCACAGCCAACCAACTGGCCACGCTTGCCGACAGGATCTCTGATGGAAAGCTATGCTGAAACCGGACATTCTGCTTGTACATGCGCCCTTTGCACACGAGATGAACCACATTGGATCTCGGCTGAGCGAAGCCCTACACAACTTGACAACAGTCCCACCTTCAGTAAAACTTGCTTTTTGAACCCACCCCTTGGCAAGTAGAACTTCCTTGCATACTTGCCTGCCAAGCTGCTGAGCACCAAAAAGCTGCTTGCGCTGTGCCAGCGAAAGGCCGGGTCGATGGAGTACCTGAGAAGATAAGAACGGAGAAGATACAACCAAGAAACCAGAGCGGTGTCACCACCACATAATATAAATCAAATGTCGTCAGAATTCAGCACGTCAACCGAATCACGCAAGTACTGAGCCGAATATGGCCGAGAGGTCAAACGGATGTTCCCCGATCAAGAGGAGCTTTTCTGTTCCCTCGAAACACAGAATTCGAATGACAAAGCATGACAAGCACGTGCAAATGCTGTCAATGTGAGGGCTTGTTTAAACCGATGACACCAACTAATGCGCTTTTTTCCTTATTCGAGCCCGTACCAAAAAACGGGTGGCCTAATTAATGCGTTTTTTTGGTTGGTGGATGTTCTGTACTTCTGTTCTACTACTGTCCTACTACTGTACTAGTTACGAGTACTGTACTATTACTGTAATACTACTGTACCGCACCAGGCCTCAGACGTGGTCGATTGTGGAGGGGAGTGTAGGTTGGAGGCAAAAGTCTTCAAAACGAAGGGGTTTTAGTCTTGGTAGTTATCTTGGAGTGATCGGGGCTTTGGTTTCCAGCTTTTGGTGATCCCCCAACCCCGCTAAACAGCTCCAGGTACTCGACTACTGATATACCACTACTGTACTGCTACTGTGCAACTACTGTACTACTACAGGACTACTACTGTACTACTATTGTACTACTACTGTACTACTACTACTCACGGAAACCTGACTATTCAAGCCAAAAGTTTTGGTCGAGGGGGGTGAGGGCCCTGTTAAACAGGCCCCCACATTAGTTGCCGTCTTCGTGGGAGGGATAGGACAGTGTCTTCGCAGCAGCAGGACTGAAATTTAGCAATAACAGCCACCAGCCGAGCCGCCTTACCCGCATCAGAACAAGCAACTGCAACGAGAACCACACGGTTGTCACTGCCAAGACATGATTGGCAGGGGATTTCTTACGTAGTTGTTTTCTTACCATTCCTAGCACGCGGCGCAAGGCTGCAAGAAGCATGGTTGCAGCGTCATGATGACCATGACCTTCGAGTCATGTCTGTATAAAAACCACAAACAACATCAGCGACGTCTTCGTGTTGGCTGTCAGTCACCACCAGCACCATGTCCATCAACATTGGTTGCTCGTGATCGTATGCGATCGTGATATGACAGAAGTTCAACACCAATATCAGCGCCGCATCACGGGTGTAATGGAAACGCATCATCATCATCATCATCCTCATCACTATTCAAGTGGCTACAACCAATTCGATGTAACAACGAAACTTCCCATATCAACCCGGATCGGTCAGAGGCGCAGCTTGGCGGGCTCGAAACAAACGTCTGCAGCCCTCACCAGCCTTGGCCACAGGGGCTCTCGGCTTCGTGCCCAATACCAGGGCCTACCTCTCTATCTACCTATTAACCTATCTACCTATCTACCTGCCTATCCGTCCCACTCTACCGAATTTGTTTTTATCTGGCTGTTGTATCTGTTGTAGCTAGTGAATTTTTCGATCTACCTGTCTGTCAAACAGACAGCCACACAGATTGATAGACAGATGCACGGATAGGTTAAATAGATCAGGTAGGTTAGATAGACTAGATAGATTCGATCGCTTCGATCGATTCGTTGGATTCGATCGATTAGAGCCATTCGATCGGCCAGGTCGATTAGATAGGGTTTAGGGTCCTTTTTTCCTCCTACCTAGCAAGGACGAAGCCCGCAGTTTAGGGTTTAGGGACAAATCAAAAAGACTAGATGGATTAGACAGGTTAGATCGGCTAGATAGATGGACAGATGGATAGATAGATAGTCCGGGAAACAAAGAGACACAAGGAAGTAGGGAGATAGCGATAACTACGCAGATAGACTGACAGACAAATAGACAAATAGACAGATATACATAGAACACCAAATCAGGAATGCTGCTGGTTGCAGTGCATCTGTTGGCCCCTCTGCTCTTCCTTGTGCTTTACGAACTATAAAATTAATTTTGCTTTGGCCTCTGCCACGGCTGCTACAAGATGGGCTACACAAAACAAAGAACAGAAATTCGAAATCGGATTGGAAGTTACTCGCACGAAATGATACTTAAATGATCAACACACGGCAGACAACTCTGATCGGCCTCCACATGCTGCAGCAACCTGTCCAGCGGCTCCTGGCAAACTAGTGGCTAGGAGCTTGGGCTGGATCCTCGGCAGTATGGACTCTTGAAGCTTCATAACCGAGTTCATTTAAAGACCTTGCAGAATCTGGGCAGAGGCTTAAATGAATGCTCACCCCTTAACCGGACCAAGCGGCGTGCATGCACACACACACACACGGAGTATAGGTTGACACCACCACTCACACTTTCTGGGGAAGATCTTGATGACGATGAAATTACCTAAGCATTGTAATCTTGGTTCTGTAACCTGACAGGGCTCACACTCTCAAGCGAAGCAGTTTCACGAAGGTTCTCGGGTTAGCATGATGCCATTGAATGAAAAAGCAGGTACACAAGGATGCGTCCATCCTTGCTTCACAAGCATTAACTGGACGTCTTCGTTGGCTCTGGTCCCAGTTAGGCTCCCAGAGACCCCTGTCCTCACAAGAACCCTTAGAATAGAATCCGGGTGTACACGCACACACACACCCCTCATAAGAGGGGAATTTGTCCTTCGTGTGCAAGTCCTGATGTTCAGTCCACTGCTGTTCAGAAGAATCTCAAAGCTGGCGAGTCGCGGCGAGTCCTTGGTGTGGTCGCCAGCAAGTGCAGGATCATGGACCCAGTCAGGCTCCCAGAGCCCTCTGCCTCTGAAACAGTGAATAGTCAACAAGTCCTCACCAGAACCCTTAGCTTAGAATCAGGGTGTACACGCACACGCGCGCACACACACACACATTTGCACACGGTGCAAGACGTTTGGCTGCGATTGCGATTGCTCAAAGCTGCTAGCTACTAGCACGACTAATATGTCGCCTTCGGCATCTTGGAATACCGTGATCCAGGATACTGTAACTAGCCACTTTCCGAAATGCCTACACCGGCATGTCCCGGGCTGAAGAACCGGAATAGGTGTCACGACAAGAATGTGGCTTTCAGCATTCCGTTTCATCTAGTTGGGTCCTGATCCTCTGCCTCACAGTCACTTTGCTCGTCGAGATGCTCTTCCTGCAGTCTGGTGCAAGTAGGAGCTTCGGGGCTTGCCCGACAACTAGCTGTACAAATGTCCATCGGCATCGACATGTGCCTCTGTGTGTGTGTGTGTATGTATGTATGTGTGTGTGTGTGTAAGTGTCGCCGCTCCACACCTATCCGCGCCTCGACTCCACAACCAAAGCGAACCTTGCGCAGCTCTCCTCCTTCACCTACAGGTACCTGCCTGACCTCACCGCACATCCCCACGTCCCCGAACCTTGGGCGATCCCACACTCTGAGTCTCTCTCTTCTTCTTCTGCAGGGCATGAGGGGTGTGCGAGACCCCTCGGCCACTAGGGCCCCCCAATGTTTGATGGGGCTTTGGAGGAGTGTGAAAGCTGAGTCTCTCTCCCTCTCCCGGGCATAGGGTCGGTCAGGACCCCCGGGCTTCAAGCCCACCCGCATGATTTGATATGCGGGTCGTGGGGGGTTAGGAACAATCGTAATCCCCCTGTAAGCTAAAGCTACAGTATGCATAAAAGCTGAGTTTCTCTCTCTCTCTTCTTCTTCTTCTCACTGCCCGTTAGGCCCCTCCCTTTTGTTGGTGGGCATCCTCGCGCGCATCTGCGTCTGGCGTGTGATCGGCCATGCGCCGTGCCACGTTCGCTAAAGTCGGCGTGAGACTAGTTCGGGCACAGGGACTCCGTAGACAACGCTCCAAGACATGTGCAAACAACTTCATTCAAGACATCTCCACACACGAGAGAGCTCTCTCTCTCGGTTCTCTTTGCTTGTTTCTGCTGACGTGCCCAAATGCGCGCCAACATGCAGAAGCTGTCGTTACAGGTACACTAGTGGACACGCCGCTGCTGACAGGCTCGTAGACCCATGGTGACCTTTGCCGCAGATGTATGTCATGCTCATGCCGGCGAAGTTCTTTGAGAGCCACGACGATGCTCGATTCTGGACACAGCCAACCAACGGAACCCTCCTCGAACCGTCACATATGGGGGAAGACGGCACTTCGCACACCGCCGTGCGCTAAAAGCAGCATTGAGCAAGCTGGTTGGGTTCAAGCTTGGGGCGGGCCGCTCCGGATTCACAATGTGGTTCGCGGCTGAAAGCTGGACTAAGCAAAGAGAAAAACACATGTACAGAGAGAGATAGAGAGAGTAAAAAAAACAAGCGGGTACATGCACGCGTACATGCACTCTCGAATTCATGAATACATGCATATATACATACTCAATACATTACATGTTTCATGGCGTCAAAGCAGGCATACATACAAGTTCAACACTGCCTCGGTACATACGTACATACATACATGCATACCTGCAGACCCGTATACAGACCTGAATACACGCATACTACACCGATTGGCTACCATTTCAGCTGTCGGTCCTGAATGCATCTGACACACCGGCACACGAAACTCCAGTTACTCATCAACAGCTTCTGTCGCTCCAGAAAGGGTACCTGGGCAGCATAAGATCGAAAGACTTCAAGACACAGATGGGGCCCATACTTGCACATGGGCCCGCAGTGATCAAAACGAGTATGCCAGGGATAAAGGGCTAGATGCCCAGAAGCTTTCAGACGATCTTCGAAGCTCAAGCCAGCGAGGCCTACGAGTAGAGCCTGAATACTTTGCTCGACTCTGACCGCGAAGGTTGAGGGAGACCCGTTTTAGCCGAGCGGCGAACAGGTAGTCTGAGTTGTAGCTGTACACGACCCTTGCATGGTTTGTTTGGAGTTCAGATCTGAGAAACACAACATTGCGCCAATCAGACCCAAGTACTTCATAACACAGCGGAGAGTCTCCGTGCCCGGCAGTATTGGCGTCTCTGAGACAGCGACCATCGCAAAGTTGCACTCCTCTATAATGTCGAGAAACGGGCGGGGGAGCAAAACAAGTACATGAATGACACGAGCTTGAGCATCGCCAAGCTTGTGAACTTTCCACAGCTCAAACAAAGCCACAAAGGTCGTGGAGATTCATGCAATGCATGAAAGGAGCACCAAGCATCAGAGCACCTCAACCATGCCGAGGCGGGTGATGGCTGCATTCGGGGCGCAGCTGTGGTTGAAAAGGGCCATAACAGGCAGCAAACAGCTGCCCTCGGATTCAAAGCAGTTGAAGCGCACCTTGGAGTACCTGAGCCGCATGGGCAAGCCCTGGGCCAAGCCGCACTGTTGCATAGTGAATAGTGCGTCTGGGCCACACATCAGCCCATTCCTGCGCAACCGCAGGAACAGTAGAACATCTGTTCTCCCCCATTATCTCATGGTATGTCAGACCCATGTCTGTCATAGCTATCAGCCAGCGAAAGTAGAAGCGAAGTTCTTCAAGTACGGCTCGCAGCCTGGTCCGTGACACCGTCGGGCAATGCACCGTCCCAACCTGCAGGGCTAAGGGCCGCGGCTAGGGAGTATGAGCTGAGATCCCAGCTGGCCTTGTAAATGGCACAATGGTCCTGTATAGAGGTGCGAAATCTTTGCGCACATCTGCAGCGGGGCCGTGATACAACATAATGCTGGAAAATTTGCTCATCATGGCATGCCTCCCCGCTTTCGATCACAGCTTTGGCCAATCGCTCGGGTGTTCTTGCACGCAAGCCTTTCTCTTTCCACAGGACCTCCTAAGTGGCTTTCCAGGTTGCAGGCAATGCTTCGACAGGTGGCCCCAACAGCAAGCTGCATAACAGCTTTAGCCAACATCTTAAGCAGATACGATGGTTGTAACTATATATTATATTCCAACCTGCGGCATCCACCGGCAATCTCGTCCTATGCCTATGCTCTGTGCAATAACTTCCCACGCCGACAGCAGTTCCGGAAGGTGCTTTCGTAAAGTAAACTCACTGGCTCCAGGCGACGCCGCAGTTGAACTGGCGTACTGCAATAAGGCCCCGGCCTGTCACGGGCTGCTTTTGAGGTGGGGCTGACGGGCTGAATTTCAGCGCGCCTACAGACAAGAATAGAAAAGGTCCTACAAGTACCACCTGATCTGATTTCGGCTCATCGTTTAGATCTCTTCTGATTCGAAGCACTCTCAAGCTTTTCGCATCTCGCTCGGAGCTCTGCTCGCTTCATACCACGAGCTGCGCATCGTCGAGACGGACGCCTCTCTTCACGGAGACCATGAGGTGCCCACCATCAGGCTGCAGGCTTGCCGTCAGTGATGCCGTGATGTCAGGCAGCTGCCTCTTCGACCACAGGTCACGCACAGACAGGCGGTCAGTAGCAGCAAATCCCAAAGACGCGAAGCAAGTCTGATCACACGTCAGGTTCTGCTGTTGACGGCCGACGTTCAGAAAGACCAAGGCAGCAGCCCCCCGACAACGGACGCCCCCAAATGTTACCGGTGGCCCGTCCGTCTGCTAATGAGCTACCATACAAGCGTCGCCCAGGCTGTCCAAGTGGATCTTGGCTGACGGCGATGACATCTTTGTTGCTGTAGGTTGCGAGTGTCTCGGCACTCATGTTCAATACACTACCACTAATCAAAAGCGGTACAGCCAAAACGGCCCACATGGAAAACTGTGCGCGCGATTGCAGTTCTGAAACACGACTCGCACCTGTCCACTGTCTGCTGAGAAGCAAGCATGGATCATTCCAGCCACCTGGGCCTGCGAATTTGTCCAAGCCGTTCATTGCATCGATATTCTTCAGAATGCCGGGCCAGTTTGTATCATCTGGGCCGATACGCCAGCTATTGCCCAGCAGCTTGCCCATGGGCGCATACCAGCTGCTCCAGCCACACAAGCTGAACAGAACCGGGCGCCCAGTCGCGTTAAGGGCATCACGCATCCGGCCATACTCTGCGAAAGCAGTTTCATGATCTGAAGGCGCATTGCAAGAGTCCTCTTTCAGATAATCAACCCCCCATTCGGCATAGGTCTTGGCATCAATGTCTTCGTGTTCGGCGGCACCTGGGCGGCCTGCACATGTTGCACTGCCTCTGTCGGTGTAAGTGCCAAACAGCAAGCCCTTGCTGTGAACATAGTCCGCCAGCGGCTTCAAGGTGCCACTGGGGAACTTGGCCGGATCCGCATACACACTGCCATTGGGGTACCTTCCCTTGGCCCAACAGTCATCCAGATTTAGGTACTGGTAGCCCAGGTCCCGGAGACCTGTTGACACCAAAGCATCAGCTATCTGCCGCAAGGCGGTCTCATTCATGGAGTCAGAACACTCCAAGTCATACCAGGAATTGTAGCCCATTTGTGGCGTGCGAGCCAAGCCATTCTCCAGCGCCTGCACACCTATGCAGCACCCTGCCAAAAGAACAGCTCCCAGTCTTTGCTGGAAGCCCATGGTCGGCGATCTGCCCTCTAGCTTTCTCCCTCGATCCATAAACACTCAGCAGATGAAACCTTTCAGCTGCCATGATCCTGTCAGTTGCGTCGTAGCACCACAGCCACGACAAGACTTGATTATGCAGTGGCTCGCCCACTGTTCCGCTGAACGCAGCGAACGTTATTCGCTATTGCAGTGAGTCAAGCTCCCACGCTTCTGCCACGGGCAGGAATTTCAAGCACTGTACTAGCCGATACTTGCTTAAGCTGGCCTGCACAGAGCGCGACGCAAACGGCGCACAGACACAATTCCACAACAACAAGAGAATATGCAAAATTGTGAAGGCAGCAGCAACAAGGACAAGTAACAGCAGCCACTCCCGCCACCGCCACCGCCACCAGCACCAGAATAGTCAGAATAGCAAAGAACCACAACACCACCACCATCACCAGCAGCAAAAACAGCAGCAACAACAACAACAGCAACAGCAAACAGCAAACAGCAAACAGCAGCAGCGGCAACAACAACAACAACCACCAAGAACGAATAACTCTGTAAGGCCAGCTACCACAAGATGATGCATGGAATCGCCTCTCCGACAAACACAGCTTCACTGAAGACCTCACCTCACCGAGGCATGAGCATTGCTTCCGAGCCCCCGACCAGCACGCCCGACACTTTGAAGGGCCAGCCCAGCTTCCGCCAATGTGTCGGCTAACGTCGCCATGGGAACGCATCGGAGTGCCGGTGTCCCCAGAGGTCAATGCTTCGCGTGCTCGCATGGCAGCTCTGACAAAAAGCCTTTCCTTCACCTGACTGCGCTCAAGTTTCAGCCGCTAGTCTGCAGGCAGGTCCTCTCAAATGCTGGAAAGAAAGAAACCCTGTCACTGGTCGTCTGCGCATGAGCTGCTACGCGGTGACCCCTCAGCAGCGGCAGCTTGAAGCAGCACGGGAGCTCGCAAACCCAACCGACAGCACATCATCGTAAACGTCTGCAATGCATTAGTTTGCATGTATCTTCATCGATTCATATGCCACGAACAAAATCGAACGAACCTGGCTCAGACATGTACATCCCACACCCTGGTAGCAGACCCTGTGACACGCAGCAACACTGGACTCCAAATCCTCGGGTGGATCACTGCGACGTATGAGACCCACATGGAAAGAACCAGAATCAGCGGCAACATTATCCGGAGCCTCGCAGGACTTGGGGCGCTGCCATGAAAGAGTTGGGGGACAGCACCTTCACGACGCCCTGCCAACCAGATCTTGGAGCCAAGGCATGCCAAAGCCCCGCTTCAATCAGCGACCACGCAGCTCCGTGAAGGCACTTTTCTCGATCAGGCATTGGAAATCCAATTTGTATGATTATGTACTGAGCATGTGAAGTAGCGAACCATCTTTTGGATTTGTTGAGCCAGCCAGCTTGCTGCATGGCTTCGCCGGTGCTGTTGCGGCGGCATGTCACTGAAAACATTGCAAAACTATGCAAAACGCATGGCACTGAGCGGCAGCATGCATTTGATCAATCGCGTGCTTGCACATCTTCGCCCGATGAGTGCCAGGCAAGCTAGGGCCTCTAAGTATCAACGTTTAACCCAGCATAAGTAATATACAAATCACTATTGCAGCAAATGTGGCAACTCAGCAGCATAGCCATGAATGCGGTGACATTGAACAGTCGAGCAAACCTCTTGAGCCTGTATGCCAGGATCGCTTCATCGCCATCTTGCAGGAACTGGACCACAGCCATTTCGAGGATATCGAAGAGAAGCATGGACCCTGCTGCAACCCATTCCGTAATCTCTGCACCCGGTTCAGCACATCCTTTGATGGCGTCAGTCGGATCAACATCCCAGTTAGAAGCAGCATGATGCTACTGGCGAGCTTGATGGTAATGCGTGCCTGGTACTGACAGAACATGATGCCTCCAATCTGCACAGTCATGAGCTGATAGAAGCTGAAACGGCCAGGATCCTGAAATCCTTGCCACACCTTGTGCCACCGACCAGCACTTTTCTCGACAGCATCGCAGGCAAGGACGTAGTCAAACGACTGCGTTTTCTTGCTTTGACCGCTATGCTGAAGGACAGACAAGTTCTGCGTTCTCTCCCTGGCCTGCCGTTGAGCCCATGCCTGGAATTCGGGACCGAACTCGACGGGCACGTTCACGAGCTTCACATGTGTCTCTGCGAAGCGGTAGCTGGAGCTGGTTGTGTTCTTGGGGTATCCGCAATCAATCGTCCAAGTGAATACACAGGTGATGCGCCTTGGCAGCTCCAGGAACTTTGCAACGAGTCCCAGGAGAAAAATGAACCGCTCGTAAGTACGGGAGGATGCCACTCGAGCTTCGTTGGTACCTAGAAGAAGCTTCCATGTCGGGATATTCAACAGAGCAAACGACTGCAGCGCCGGAGAGGCAGAGATGCCAAAATAGTAAACATCGTACACGAAGTCCTTGAAGATCATCACCAACGCCACAGGGAGGCTTTCTGTCATGTAGATCATGTCACGGTTGTACATGTACCGATGCATGTCCACGATGACTGTTGCAAAGTACAACAAACGCTGTCGCTGCAAGTCCTCCAGTGCTGCCAGGCTATCAAACAGGTACAAGCCAACATGCCAGACTTTGCCGATCAAGAGCATGTATAGCTGCGTGAAGCCCAGCCAAAATGCCAACTCTATCAATACACGCGCCTGTGGCCCCACCACACCGAAGTCTCCGGATTTGACGGCTTTGAAGAGAAGAATCAGAGCGTGAGATGTGCTTATGAAATCGACAACAAGTACGACGATGATCACCACAAAACGCTTCAAAGCAAAAAAACACTCACTTCGGCTGTATGGCATGTATAGAGACAGAGAGGCATCCAAGCGAACGGGCGGCGGAAGCACCAATCGGGAAGTTGAGCTTCATAAGGCTCCAGGCATGCCCCGAATCGAGAGCATCTGCACCCAACCAGAACATTTGGATGAGAAAGGAGAAGAGTGGCCACATCATTGCGAGAAGCACGTAGAGGAATCTAAGATGACCTTTCTCGGGTCGTGGCAGCAAGGTACAGAAAAAAGCCGAAAACATGACGCCTTTGACGATCATGAAATAGTTGTCAAAAACAAGGATGTACCACCAAAAGCTTTCACGCTCACCTCCTGCATTGACAGAGCTAGCCGTCATAAGCCACGAACTGTTCAGCAGGACCGGGCTCAAAGCACCGGTGAGCAACACCATGCTTAGGAAGGCGGTTGGCCTTTGCCATGATGTTGCGGTAGGCGGTCTGATCCTCTGCAGCCAGCCCTGTAGGAGGGGGATAGGGCCCTATGTCCTCCTGATTTCGTAGTTGCTGCTCCAAGGCCAAGACAGTTTTCGATTCCTCATTCATCCAACTCCTCCAAAGCCTTGATGAATGTAAAGACAGCTGAAGTACTCCGAGGCCGTCTTTTCACGACGACACGCGCGCAGTGCCAAGAGTCTCCTGGGTCATCACGGACGACCACCAGCTGGCCAACGTGGTAGCCGTTGCTCATAATAGGGTCTGCAAATCCCCGACCGGTGCTTTGCGAGTATATACTGAAGCCCAGCTGGTCTGCTTGAGGCTTGAGCCATTGAAACTTCCGGCGACACGAGCACATTGCAAAACTTGCCCAAGAATGTGTTGTGCTGACGGAGACATGGGTGTGCAGCTGTCAGACTGCTCAGCAACGCCCGCCAAGAGGAACAGACTTTCAAGGTAACAGGCATGCACCTTAGCAGCAGCATACTGGGCGTGGTTCTGATAAATGAGCTGCTCGCTGTGAGTACAAGCGGCCTGCACCAAGTGCGTCTTTGGGGAGCTACGCAGCTCCGATGTTGATCTGGTTCCTGAAGGCGAACGATCCGTCGAAGATGGAGCGCTGGCATCAGAACACTCGACACACCCGAATCGACAAGAACCAGGTGTGACACTCTCCGGTGAATTCGTGTGATTCGCGGGTTTCAGGGTTTTCGGTGCAGACTTCATGATTTTGGCACCTTTCCCGGTTTGCTTGTGTGGGACTTCTCATTTCGACTCGCACATCCGCTCGAGGCAGGCAGGAATTCTACCTGAGATGTCGGTACTTCGTTCGTCTTGGGGTCTCCTTTCGAATTTACTTTATGTCGGGGTGGGGAGGGGTGATGACATCCTGCAGATGAGGATGAGGCTGATGATGATGATGGTGGTGGTGATGATCACCACGATGATGATGACCATGCCGATGACGACGACTATGATGATGGTGCTGACATAGAGGATGATGATGATGATGATGACGACGACGGCGGTGACGGTGGCGATGCGCGATTTTCTGGCTTGAGCTTTAGCTGACGATGCCCCACGCCGCGAGTGGTGTCATGTGCTTGCGAGGGGTGGGAGATGATACCGTCGTGTCGGAAGCCGAGCTTTTGCAGCGCCATGTTTTGTTCGCAGGACATTCCAGAAGATGAGTGGGTTAGACGAGTAACCACAGTTTCACGCAGTTCAGCACCACAACGGCTGGATTCATACTGACTGTGTCCTCCGAAGAAGGCACCCGGGTCCGAGCCTTGGAATCAACCGAGCTCCCTACTGCCCACGCCCAAGCAAATTGTCTTTGGAGAAGGCCCTAGTACGAGCAGTAACAAGGATCATCGGGCCAATACACCTCGAAGCAATCACTAGGGCAGACAGGGCAAGCCGGGCGCGACTTACAATTAGATGCCTAGCTCACTTGTGCGCGGTCCTTCGGCCTCAAGACAAACCGGCAGGCATGCTAGGCCGTTACATTGCCCTCCGACACGCCAAACGTAATTGAACCTAACTCCCAAATCATGGCAACCTCAGAGGGCTGGACTGTCGGTATTGTCTTTGTTTTACATACCTCCAAACATAGCTGCATGGTAAAGCAAAATACTGTGCGTAGTAAACTGTATAGCCGGCGGCTTTAATTACTTGTGTATGTTATTTTTGCGAACTGCTACCGTATAAACTGGTGAGAGACGTGAAGGATCCCCGAACTTGTTCATCCGGGACACTGCTGCTGTTTGCAGTTCCTGCGCATGGCGACATGAAGTACAACACACAAAGCACCGCGACAACCACTTATGATTTGGCTGGTCATGCGGCCCTGCTGTTGGAGCCGCGTCCCGCCAGGGCTGCCCTGTTGCCCCGCCAGGCACCCCCCCCAACTCGCAGCCTGCCCGGATACCATCCTAAACTGGATCCAAACAGCCTATACGCCCTGTCCTAACAGCTGTCCCCCGGTGGGCGATTCCAGCGAAGCTCGTGAGCGGGTGTCAGATGTGGCCTGGGCGCCGAATGCTGGCCGCACGGCAAGTATTAATCGTAACCACAGTCTTCACTGCAGGAACGGCACTAATCACGAATCATAGTCATAATCACATATGATCACGATCAGCATCGTCTTCTGCTTCACGTTCACATCCCTCCCCTTCAGAATATCACTGGAAAATGACCGCAACATAGCAATCACAGCAATGACCATCGTACGTTTGGAGAGCAAAAACATGATGATGATGGTGGTGGTGGTGATTCAGTGGTGATGATGTCGATGATGAAGATGATGATGACGATAACGAATCTGTACAATTGCTGGCACATGCCAGGGAATTCATCTTGCATGATGGAAGCATCTCTTGGCATCTCGCCAACCGTCGATGACAGACAGTCTTTCCACTTCAGGGTAATCGACAAAATGCCATGCATCACAAAACCATGATGATGGCGATGATGATGTTACTGGTACGATTCACGGGAAACGTCCTCAATCCTGAACTCCGAAATTTGGCCCTGAGGGTGCAGCTGAGGTGGCAGTGAAAGCCTTAGAAGCACGTACCAGGCCCACCGGAACACCCAGCTCGAAGCCTGTGCAAACGGCATGCCATCACCGCAAAGAGTTATAGTCCTGATCGGAAAGTCTACCCAGGATGCTAAAGAGTTGACCGGTCCTTGTGTGCTGGCGTGTTGAAAATGCCTAAATCCCGAAGATGGGTATCAAGCAGTTTATGGCTGCTCGATGGAAGTACGTGGGAGCTAGTTGCCCGAGAGTTCATTGCGCCTGCCTTTGCATGCATGGCCAAAATCTCAGCCCCGCCTGCCACCTCAACATTACCCGTACAAATCAATATCAAGCTGCCCAACCTTGCTGCCAATCAGCTAGCGAGAGGTTAGCCTGTCTGAGCCAATCCTTTCTTCTGTTGGAGTTCAGGCTCCTGCCCAAAAATCGCCGAGACAATCAACTAGAACACAACGTCAATCACCGTCCGCGTCCGCAGGCTGTTCCAGGTCGCACCTCTAGGCAGCCTTTCGCCCTCGCAGCCAACCATGAACACAACACGATGTGGGAGCCTTGAATGACGCTAGCTTGTTCCTTCGTCCTGTTTGTTCGTAGAATGCCCCGTGCCTGCGCTGGAGGGCCGGCCGGTGCTTGCAGAGGTGGAGGCACGGAGCTCGTCACGCTGGCGACGCGCCTTGGAGATGTGAAGCATCCGAAACGGTCACGATTCTGGTTCTTTTCCGAAGCTTCGTTTGAATTTCTTTGGTCGCTTGAGCGATCGTCGTCACAATAGCTTAGGGTCGTGATGAAGATGTTCAACTCATCCTCAAAACACTGACATACATATAAGCGTGTATATATATATATACCCATGCATACAGACACGCAGGGGTATGTAATTCTGCCACGTTGGACATGCTGCCATCAGTATGCAGGAAACTGAATTCAACTACGAGTGGTGCATTATTGTCTTGATCACAAACTGTCTGCAATTATCATGAATTTTCAACCGCAGAACTCTGGCTTGTCCTTTGTGTTCAGAACCGTCGGCTTTCGATGCTCCTGTGCTAGTGACGAGGCAGCTCCTGAAGTTTGAGGCCAGGGACAGCCACCACTTGCGCTTCCAGCTCGGCCACTTGGACCTGGCATGATGCTACGTGTACTGATGTGGTGCATGTGGTGACTGGTGACCTTGGGATGCTGCTTCTGCTATGCTTGCAGCACTTTAAATCGCGTTAGACCTGCGAAACTATTAAGGGACCAGCAACGGCAGAATGCACCCATCTGCAGCCTTGTATCCGTGCCCAGCGCCAAGTTGGGGGCTCTATGTACAGTACTTGGTGGAGTTGCATACTGCGCACGACCAAACCAATCCACTGATCTAATGCACACGAACAACGGAACCTACATAAGCAAGGAATTCGGGCAGGGAACCTCGTACACAACCGCAATTTTCCACCATTCCCAAAATCCACCACGCACAGAAATGGATGGGTGCAGGTCGTCGCAGCCTGCAACCTCCCGACTTCCTCATCGACGTCCGCCTTCTGCACCTGCGACGAGGTTTATGGTGCTTGAACACAAGGAAAAGAGGAGCTTACGACGGATTTGTGTGCAGCAGTCGGAAGACTTGCGTGCTTCAACTGCGAGGAGAAGCTCGGATTTAACGAGTTCAAATTGACGCAACCCCTACCGCTTTGCCTCCAGGGTATAGAGCTTCTCCGACAGCTCGTCGAACACGCGCTTCCCTTCTTCGTGCACACGCTGCAGCGACTGCCGGCGCCTACACAAGAGCCACGACGAATCTGACACCTGCACCTCTCGAGTTTGTCTCGAGTTTGATTCGGTGATGACACGAGTTTGGACAAACAGCCCCGGAATCTCGGGGAGCATGATGTAATCCCTCAAGTCTTGCTGTCTGATTCGGGATGCAACAGTCCCACTTCTCTTCGCTCTGCCAAGCTCTGGGGTAGCTCTGCCAGCAATCAGATTTTGTAGCAATGCCAACTACATTTTGCACATTAAATGTACATGTGTTAATGTGTTTAATCTTCTGGTTCATTCGTGCTATATAGTATCTAGGCGATTTTTACAGCCGAGTCCAGAACCATCCAAAGCCCACAGAAACCTGGCTCCAAGCACAAGCCGGCATCCAAACCCGCACCGCAATCCTCGACCCTAAACTCTTAAACCCACAACACGTGAACACCAAAGCAAAGGCATCGGAAGAAGTGCCTGGATTCCCCATGCTCGGCGACTTGCTGGGAGTCGAGCAACTGCTCCATCTGTGCCACCAGGGTGGCGCTAGAGTCGTATTATGCTTTCAAAGCTTTGCAGCTCTCGTTTAATGGCAGACTAGTCCCGAAACCCCTTGCGCACCGTGCGTTTTGGTTCCACAATGCAGGGTTTGTAGGTCCTTTTTTAAAAGTTCGCATGCGTACATACATACATACATACATACATACATACACGCATACATACAAACTCGCAGCCATGCATGTATGCATACATGAACTATACATGAATACATGCATAACTACGTACGTACATACATACGTGCAACCATACATACATGCATACGTGCATGAACTGATACAGATGTTACACACATGCATACATACATACATGCACGCACGCATGCACACATACATACATACATACATACATACACACATACATACATGCCATGCCATAAATACATACATGCATGTATAAACCCCTGCATATACAAATACAAAGGTACCTGGACACATACACTCATACGTACATACATACAGAAATAATGACTTACATTATGCATAATCATACATAGTGATAACCATATACGCATGATGCATATTTACGCACGTACACACACACACACATAAATAAATAACATAAGCATATGGATGCGCCCTTTCCAATGCTCTGCCCCACACCCACGCTGCAGCACCCCGAAACGCACCGCAGCAAAGAGAGTCGACTGACCAGAACTACACCGCACCACGGTGAGGAGGAGAGTCCATGCACATCAAGCACACACGGCAGGAGAGACCACCGACCAAACCGGGATATTACATATACATAGAGAGAGAGAGAGATCGAGAGAGAGAGAGAGAGAGACAGAGAGAGAGAGGGAGAGCTATGCGCAGGCATGCGTATGTGTATATAGAGATCGAGATAGGGAGAAGGATATTCGTACATGTTGCTCACCTTGCGTATATAAGTATGTATGTACACATGCAAGCACGGAAAGCAACGGAGAGTCAGCGGGCGGGAAGGTTTGGGAGAGAGCGAGCAAATGAGCGAGAGACCCATATGGCACCAACGGCCTCCTGCGAGTGATTCAGCAGGATCCGCAGCTGGGCCGAAAGAAATCGGCAATGCCTGCAGCTACAACGGTTCGTTGCGCAGTAATTAACTCAGTGGTAGACGTGGTGCATCGTGGTGCTATTCGTCATATATCGCCCTGTATCTCCAAAGTGTTGCAGTCAAAGACAAGCTGTGAATGTTTTGCCCGCACATCGGCCGAAGCGCAGAGCGCGGGAAGGGTCTGCAATCAAGCTCCACGGTCACACGACAAGTCCTAATTCGAGACGCTTATGATGGATACCCCATTTAAACCCGGACGGGCCGGACGGGTTCATCTAACTTGTCACAGCTTTGTTATCCTTGGAACTTGATGGGTGCTTCTATCACGTACACCCATAAAGTGGATCCCTCTCATGTTGCGAAACGACGGCTATCGGTGCAGGTTGGGTTGGGGGAACGCAAAAAATTTCAGCGAGCATGGATCCACTAATGTTTGTAAAAACCGATACTGGTCTACGAGTCTGCGGCGTGCCTCACTTTGTCATCTTGATGAATTTCTTCTCGTCCCAGTACTGCATATGCGGGGCACCCTTCAAAACCTTTGAGCCCGCATCCTTTCCCACCACCAGGATGTCTGTGAGCGTGGATACTGAGGAGGTGACCTTGGCCCCGGCTGCTTTTGCTATCGTCTTTGCAAGCCCACGTGTCATAGTCAAAGCGCCTGTGAAGCAGAGGGTCTTGCCGGCCAGCTTCTTCTTTCCCGATATAGACGTAGATTTCATGGCCGTCTTCATGACGGCCTTCATGGCCGCTGCCTTGGCCTTTGGCTTAGCCTTCGCCTTGGCACCGGTGCTCTTTCCGGCCTTCATCCCTGGCGGCATCCTGGTGACTTTTGCCTTGCCTGTCACGTGGTAGCCTTTCTTTTCCTTGGACACCTGTGTCTTCTCCAAGAAGGCTATGGCAGCCGCAAAGTCTTTGTGCACCTTCGTACTAGTGGAGGGAACACCTCCGATCTTCCCAAAGGACACAACCGTAGTTTTGTCCCAGCGTGCACATTCCCAGAATTTCGAAGAGCTGCCCTCGGTGTACTCGCAGCGGACAGAATGCGGGGCGGCCATGGCGGTTTCGGCGGATGCCAAATCGAAACGAACCAGACACCTTGAGCCACGTAACAAGGTCTTCTTGGTTGACGAGTTTGGTCTATCATAGCTCGTTTCAGGATTCACGGCATCTCTTGTGCCTTTTGCCCCAAAGATGTTTCCGCCCAGGGACATGGAGAGGGATCCGGAAGCAATCAGGTGTCTGCTTTGTGCCATTCGTTTGGTGCTAACTGCGTTGCTTTTGGCCGTTCCCCTCGAACAATTTGCCATCCTGTGCTGATCTCCAGACCAAACTCATCAAGCAACCGGGGAGGAAGAGCCGCTTGGCCTGTCTTGCATCATCTGCCGTGGGGACAAATCTTCATCCTCAAGTGCTCCGAAAAGGTCCTGTCAGACTCGGCGGAATTGCGGTATGGACTCACCAGACCGTGCAAAACACGAAGTCCTGCTGGGCTGCGAGGATGCTGTCTCTCGCCTTGGCAGGTCACACGTACCACAAAAGATTCATGGCCGAGGAAAAAGCTGATGCCAAGTCGCGGCTCGGAGCTGCTTCAACTGATCCTGCTGGAGCTGCACCTTCCCACGGCAGATGTTCTGACATCTCTGCCGTCAATATTTACGGCAAGCCTTACGGCCAGCCTTCTCTTCGAGAGAGGCGACACGTTGGCCTCCGAGTTTCACCAGCAACGGACACTCATGTGGGTTGTGTAAGGCTTGCACTGCCTGATGGCGCATCCGCCGAAGTAGTGGCCATCTGCCCCCTGCCGGCTACACCATGGCGAATGAAATTCTGAAAGAGAGAGAGAGAGAGATGAGGTACATGAAGGCATCTCAAGGCATGTCATGTACATGCATTCATACGTACATACGTACATACATACAAACATACATACATACATACATATATATACATATATATAATAATAATAAATATATATATATACATGTATGTGTATATTACACACACGTATGCGAACCACTGAAATCATATGATCAGATAACTATAACTTATAACAAATGTACAACCATAACGCGCTATAAGAATGCAACAATGTGACAATGTGTCAGTGACAATGTGTCACGTGCTCCATGCCCGAACCCATAGCCATATAGCGCCCATCTTTGTCGGACCTGATTACTACTGTGACCAGCGTCACCTACGCAAAAAAAAAGAAATCGCCATTTAGAGTCTTACAAAGACCAATAGTCACCTCCACATGTGGATGAATACAGATCATGAATGGAAGGATCGTCGCAAGGATGGCGACATAGCACTCAACATCGCAATGCCATCACCAACAGCATCGGTGCGACAGGCATGGCAACCGCAATCAAAGTAAGATCTTGCCTGAGTTCTTCCTCGCGGCTCCTGCTTGCTGCGAGCTCCTGGAAAGTCAGTGCTGCTAAGCGGGCTCTCCTGCATCTTGTCACTTTTGGCTAGAACACATAATCTTCGTCACAGAACCATCGAGTTTGTTCAGATGAGACAGATGACTTCACACAACCATTCGTCCGAAGTCATGCTGCACCACGCCACCTGCTATCAAGGCAAAACATGTTTTCCCTCCTACTTCGCAAGGACACATGTAGTTACATGGCTTATCTCGATCCCTTTGTAATGCTAAGCAAGAGAAAGTCAGTTTGCAATGAGCTAGACACATCCGTGGGTCGAGTTACCTGTGCAGAATGCAACAAGGAGCAACCAATCAGCAATCGATCGTCATCGGCAGGTCTTTCGACCGGAGCACTCGAGATTGACGATGGCGGCCGCATTTCCACCGCACTGCAATCGCTCAGCACTCACTCGATGTCGATGACCGTGCTACCTGCAGGCTTCTTCGATTCATCCAGCACCTTCAGGGGTGAGTGATGGGGCATGAGCTGATGGCACTTGCACGTCGTGGAGTCGTAACGCTGCCAACTGCCTGGCCTTCCCCAACAGGAAGAGTTCTCGCAGGACATCCTGGACCAGGGTAGAGCGGGGTCTGATGTAAATTCTGCATCGCTTTATCTTCCTTGCTTACGTACCCGACTGACCAAAAACTGTGTCCTCCGTTTTGTTGCTGGGTTTCTTCTGCCGACTCCGCATCTGCATCAGCTTCGCCCGTGCGGAGGACTTGATGGAAGGTCCGGACCTGGCAAAGGCAACACGTGCAATAATACGCAGTACGAGTAGATGCAGTCAACATGCTGCAAGGATGCATGACCAGCGACCCATGTCCCAAGGCCCTCTCGTAGCTAGCTCAGCAGAACCATTCGGTGGATTCGGTGGGTTGGCTTGTCCTCAATCTAAACATAGGGGGGACAATAGAAAGATCCACCTCGACAAATATACTTTGTACAGACCGTCGGCATCGTGCCATCGGTGGCCTATCTTATTTCTTCAAAATGTCCGTTCCAAGGCCTCGGCGCCCCTTGTTCTTGTTTAGCAATCGGAATCGGGTCGTGAAGTGATCCTAGATCGACTTTCCTGCGATGGTGACTAGTCACGAACTAGTCCTGCCTGTTTGATCCCTGACCGGGCAGCAGTGAAGGCCGCTCCTGGCCAGAATGCATACGTAGAATCGACTGTGTTTCGCATCCACGAGCTGAAGCCACAGCTGTTGAACTTGCAACCCAACAGCACCAACATCTTCTGATCACACTCCAATGCTTTCGCACGCATAACCGGCTTAATCCATTTATCCAGGGCACTGCTGCAGGCGCCGCTGAAGATGACGACCGTGCTGCGCCCAGATCTCAAATCGGGTTCGTGTCTAAATTGTCTATCTGCATGGACAGCTCGAGGGCAAAGCCCATCTTGCAACACATATCACCAGCTGAAGAGAATGCGTGACGCGCTTTGCAGGCGAGATATATTATAGAAAGGATGGTTTTTGATAGGAGACCAGAATTGACTTATTATCTTGTATCCAAGGGACATGCTCCCCATACAAGATCGATCTATGCATTTCAGTCCGCCGAACCCCCGTCCTTTAAAGACTCTTTGGCCTTGGATGGGCTCCTGCTTCGACTGCACCTCGCCGAGGCAAAGCCGCTTAGCTTAATGAGCCTTTGGGCCGATCCGATTCGACCTGGGGCATGGGGAGTTGTGCCGATTCAGCATGCGAACCCACCACAACCCTGCGCCACAAACCCTCGCCTACTTCTTACAAGCGCCAGTTCAAAGCCGGGCCCCTGTCCTGGCCTTCCTCGCACGTTCGACCTTCACAGCTGTCTGCGGTGCCTGCGCTGCCTGCTCCGTCTTTATGGCCGCCTCCTGGTAAGCTGGGTCTGTGGCCATGAGCAGAGGAACACTGGCTCTGGAAGCATTCACGGTCAGTATGTCCGAGAAGCACACAGCGACGTCTGCATCTCATCTTAAAAGCCCAATAGGCACCTTGCGGCTTGCTATCTCCAGCTCTTTCTGAAACTGCTGCGTCCACTTCGCAACCTTGGCATCGATTTGAACACATTCGATGTGTTAGAAACTAATGGGGCAAGCAATCGTATCACACTTAGATTTATTCTGTGTCTGTCGTAACACCTCTTCACATGCCTGCCCCATACGAGCGCTCTTTGGAGCATCGGACAAAATCCCAGCAGCCAATGCCCCTGCATCCACCATCGCCGGCTCGCAATAGCTCCGCAGCCCGGTGAGCGTGCCTGACATCTTCAACAAGTGTGTGAAACTGGCCAAACCGATATAAGGCCATGTTCGTAGGCAGACTGACAGCTCGGATAATTGCGGTGAGCCGTCCATCGCACAAAGGTTCTGATGGCAAGAAACCTCGCGACACTCTTTTGACAGTGCTCCTGTTCTCCAAACAGATTCGTGGTTGACTCTGCCAAACGACAACAGGAGCTGCACTCTCCAGAGTACTTGGTCCTTGCTTCATCTTCACTCGGAAGCTAAGTCGGCATCATTGCCGGTGTCTGGCCCCTGCCCCGACCACTAGTAACATCGACTAATTAACATGTTGGATTGAAAATGGTCCAAGCGGCGTCCAATGCCAGTTGCCTTCAGGCAGTCCAGGGTCATTGGCAGCTCCTCGTGGCAGGGTCTCGTGCAAAGTGCCATGCGAAGCTGTGCGCAGTGATGCAGGATCCTGAACGCCGAAAAGCTTTCCTGAACGATCAAGCGGCTTCCTGTTCAGCAATGTTGTCGATGTCTACATACATGGGACGACATTGGACGAAGGAGTACCCGGGAGCGATCCAGAAGGCAGATGGGTTGGACTGCCTAGGTTTTATCGCTTGTCACCTCGCGGGACAAGACCTCTGACCTCTCCCATCATCCAGTCCGGGTTGCTTTCTTGAATGAGTAACCGGTTCAATTGCTTCTCCGACATGCTTTTCCTGCCGCGTGCGTTCGCTGTCGACATTGCAGTTCAAAGCCCGGGCACTCAATGCATTCAAAGTGTGGCCTGCTGCACTGCTGCCTGGACGCTGATGACGTTGGCCTTCCTCCCTTTCATCTGAGGTTGTGCTTCAATTTCCACATTCTGACACTTACACTCGGAGAAGTGGAAATTATTCTGCGGTGGCCTTAACCTCAAGTCTCATAACCCTTCCCAATAGTTCTTTTTTTCTTGACATGGTGAACATGGCCGGCAAGTCCTCAAGAAGGGCGAGACACTCCAGGGCAACGGCCTCGTGCTGCCTGTATCAAGGCAACTTGTCAGGTTGCGGAATTGCTAGCAACTTCTCGTTCTCGCGTGTGTTCTTCTCAGGCGGCTTCTGTCTCGCACGAAACTTTGGCAGAACTCTGCAGGAACAAAGCAAGGACGTCTGACGTGCAGAATGTAACCTTAGCACAAGCTGCAAATGCTGTCAGCATGTAGACTGCCTCAGTGCTTCTGGTGGGGTGTCTCGGTTGAGCGCAGACTGTAGCCAGGAGCGGATCTCCGAGACACCTCAGCGAGGCAAAGACACCACAAGCAGAAAGACGGGGACAGCCTTGCCGCTTCTCACTGGGACCCGGACCCTACGAAGTGTACGATCGAACAAAAAACACTTGACGCCAGTCTACCTTCAAGATCGCCTCCTTAGCCTTCATCCTGTTGATATGAATACCGCTTGATGCAGACGAACGCTGTCATCTTCAACCTTTTACGAGAACCCTACCCATTCCCCGGTTCAGCCGGGGATCCGCCGCCCTGCACGAACGCCACGCCGGCCTCCTTTTGTTGTAGTACGCTCTCACGCAGTATCATGGCAAACCTCAGCAGTGAGTCCTTTGCTTTTTTCATCTTTTTTCCAATCGATAATTCAATTCTTCAGGGCGCATGCGCTGGGTTTGCTCCACGAAGAAGGGGATTGCCTTTCAAAGCGATTCTTGACTTCGGTTTGTCAGGCCCAGGCGGCCTAGGAGCTAGAAATTTCGGAGTTCCTCTTCATGGCGCGTTCCAAAGCTTGAGCTTGAACCGTGCGCCATCAGCAAAATCCATGAACAATAAGGACGCCAAGCAGCCGTAGGCGGTGGGATGTTTTTGATGTTTTGGACCTGCACCAAGGCATCGGCTTTCAACACTTTGGCGCCGAAATGAAACACGAGAAATCACCTGGCATGGATATCACATGTCATTCGACCAGCACACAATGTCGCGGGATAGAAGAAGTCAAGTAATTAAGCTGAATCTTCTTTGGCCAAGATACATCCCAGCTATGGCATGTCCGATGTTCGAGAGTGGGATGAATCCGTCGGAGTGCCTCGCAAACACTGTGCGCGAAACACAAGAGTTCACATGACTGGGTCTGGCTTCCGTAGCTAATTGGCCGCGTAGAAGCACAGTGCCGAAGCAATTTGTTGAACGGAACTGAAGTGAAGTTGTTGATTACCACGGGTGTGGTGGACATAATTCTATCACTTCGAGAAAGGGAAACACCCCCTCTGAAGGCTGGTTGCATCATCGCCATCGCACCATCGCAACTATCACTGCCGTCGCCACCACCATCATCACGCACCCATGCAGAAACCCTTTGCCCGACTACGCGCCGCTAGAAGCGCGCCACGAAGCACAGGCGCAAACACGGACACTGATAGTTTCGAGTCCCAGGTGCTGGAAAGAGCCAACGGGGCCCAGCTTGGCTTCGGCCTCGATTTGCTCCAGGGCCTTCCATCTGAACTCTCAGAGATCGAGAGACTGGCAGAACGAGACGCGGGTGCGGAAATATCCTTGATCCTTGCCTCGTCCATCGCGTGGCCGACGCTGCTCCATCTTTGGCGCACATGCTCACGCGCCTCCTGACAAGCAAGACTATTCCACTTGGGGACGAACCTCCTTTCTGTCGGTTCTCGGCGAGTGCTCCACAAATTAGGATCCTACTATTCAGGCGGCCCCCCTATTGTCTGCAGTCAATATTTCGCAATTGTACTTCCCGATTGTGCTGCAACGAAGAGTCACAGAGCACGCAGCAACCGGCATCTACAATGCGTGGAAAGCCGCCAAAGGTCTGGTTGACCCTCACCAAATGCGGCTGTTACTCTCCATTTGCTTTGCAAAAAATCAGCATCATCGCTTTATCTTTTGCCTGAAAAACCCAATATTCGAGGTGTGTGTCATCGCTGTCGCTCCGGTGGGGATTTGCACAGACATGTTCATCACATGCCAGAGGATGATTTCCAGAATCGAATCAGCTTTCGGGCTCCAACACCTCGTGGTCCACTGAACCTCTTGGAGCTATAGTTATATAGTTATATTTATAGTCATAGTTGCTATGGCTACGGCTACTACCACTGTCGCTAGCACTTTAGGCAAACAAGAGCAACCGTGCATCACAGTCCAGCTGTGAAGGTTTTAATTAACATCGGAATATGTGCTTCATCTTCCGAACGGTGCAGCATAGCCTATGGTAAATATTGAATTCCGATTCCTCCCACAGTCCAAGCAAATATCCTAGGCCCATTCCCTCACGGCGCAGCCCAAGTGCTTCTTTGGAGGGCTGTTGGGACTGCAATCGTCGACTCCGATATCCAGGTGGCGGTGGCGGCTCCGTGTCTAGGGGCCTGGGGATGCCCGTTCTGTCGACCGTATATGAATATTATACAGGGAAGTTTTTTAGATGCAGGCTCGCCGTCTCTTTAAATTTCCGTTCACTCTTTCCACAAGTAATAAACCTGCGACTATCGCTTGCTCACAAGCTCGGCCCCTGAGGACTTTGGTCAGTACTACCAGCAAAAGGGCTGTGCTCGCAAAGGCTTGTAGTTGATACTAGTATCTGAAAGATACGGCTTTGCTGAGCCCACCCAGAATTGAAAACCTGCAAAGGTTTAGACTGGGCATGGATTGAACTTCTGAACATCCGTCAGGCACGGTCTTGCTTACGTTCATACCTTTGAGCCTGCCGACATCGCCTCTTTAGCACCGCAGTCAGCTTGGGCCAGAGCTGCTCTTCCGGCTGCTTCCTCTTTGCGCGGTTCCTCTGCCTTTGGGCTTCCGGCATGTCTGGAAGCTCAGGCTTACATGACACATGCATCCCGGAATCCCTCCGAGTCAGACCTTTCTACAATCCGCTGCTGATCCCAAAAGGTGTGTGGTTCCGGCCTCTGAGGCTCCTCCTGCAGCACGCCTGCTGGAGGCTCTTCTGGCTGTGCCTTGCGGGGCCTTGGTCAAGCGAGCACGGTGCATTTCAGAGCAACACCACGGTTGAGAGTCCCAGTCCCAGGCCGGCCTTCCCGACCTTGTCTTGCGTTTATCCGCTTTAGGCTCTGGCTGCTCTGGCTGCTTTGGCCCGGAGGGGGCGGTCTTTGCTCGCAGCCGTGTTTTGACGTTTCCTGAGCCGGCAGACGGAGAACCGCTCGAGCGCAGCAGACAGTCGGTGTGTGCAGTGCCGAATGCTCAGACGCAGGGTTCAACAGCTTATCTCGCCCAAGAACTCATCCCGTTTCACGCACTACAGCCGGGGCAGTGAGCACTGATCAGCACAACACAGACAGAGAGGCAGAGAGACACACCACTCCGCACACTTCTGCCTTGCACCTGTGTCCCCATAATCACCTGTTGTCTAATTATGTTGGATTCCTTCTGTGTTTTTTGTGTGGCAATTTGGTGAATAATTGTTCTGATTTGCTGAGCCGAAGTCCTACTGCACAAAAACTAGTTTTCCTAGAAGGCGTTGAGTCAGACCTTCAGGACGTGGCTCCGACCCGACGCAAAGAGATGTGAAGACTGTTCGGATTGTTTGGGGACAGTGGACGTCTCTTTTCAGGCCAGGGAATTCCAAATCCAAAGATCTGGGCCGGGAAGGCCCATCGCCATCTTTGGCAGCTGCTTTTGCTCCAGTCGCGCCTTCGGCTGTCACACGACTATAGGAAAAGAATTCACCATCATACGTCCACGTCTCCCTTCAGAAAGCCATCACCCACGACAAGCCGCGGTCTCCAGATCATTCGAAAGTTCTCCAAACCCCCACCCAAAGACAGAGCCTGTCACGGCAGCCCGCTCGAACTGCTCCAACCTGAGGGACAGGGCGAGACCCTGGGTAAAACCTGCCGGCTGGTCACCTGGTCCAGGAAACTGCCCCAGTCTTGAAGGAGGGTCGGACAATCCTGACCTGACGCCCTGCCTGCCCGGCGCAATCGGCCCGTCCACCATGCCATAGATCAGGCCCGCTACGCTGGCAGCTCTCCTGGGACCGGAAATCTCCAAAGAAAAGCAGTGCGAAAAGCGGCACAAAAGCGTCGTCCCTCCGGCCTCATACATTTGTAGCAGAGATCGCAGCCATCCTCCCGAGGCTCTGAGCACTGTCCACCCTGGCGTAGCCATCGATATGACTCCGCGTTTCATGGCAAGCAAAAGCGACAAGATCATTTGAGAGTGGAGACACCTTCATGCTAAAATTTCGCATCGACTCTTCTGGCAGAAAATGGTCCAGCGTCCAACATGCAGAGCGGTGTAGACCAAGAAGGCATCTTGGCCTTGCCGTCGTTCCATGTCCGAGCCATGCACAAACGCAGGTCCTTAGCAGCAAGATTCATCGTGGGCACCCGCTGTTTGCCACGGACAATGCATCAATGCTCGAAAGGCATGCATGCCAGCATCATCATCTTTCCAAAATCATGGGCGGTTGCATACTACGTGCCACGAAATTAGTGCTGCATGCTTTGCTTCACAACCCTGCAAGCTGACACTCTCCTGCTGAAGCAAAATCCTCCCTCGGACTCTTTGCGATGATGGTGCGATGACTTTGGGAGAGAAGATCTTCCATGGTTCTGGACCATGCAGTACCTACTGCGGGTCAGTTCGATTTGATTTCGAGCTGGCCTCATGCGCTGAAGCGACCTTCCTGCCAACATCTACAAGTGGGGTTGTATAATAACCCTGTACATAAATCCTTATCCCTGGATGTTGTTATCGTTTTACTTTCTTCTTATTATCGTTTTACAACGAAAAATGCGTTATCGTTTTACTTTCTTCTTATCGTTTTTCCACAGAAAACCATCAAAACCGAACACGGACATGTCAAGACTAAACTTAACAGCACGGGGTTATTATACAGTCCCAAGTGTCAGCACCGACAAGATCGAAAGGAACGTGCAGAAATAGATAAAATCTTACATGGACACATACATAAACATAGCAGGTTCTGTATCCTCCGCGGGAAAGGTCCTGTGGCCGTCCGTCCCAGCAAGCCCTGTTGGAGCCTTCTGTAACGGGTCAGCCGGCGCAGCCTCTTCTGCTGCTGGCTCCTCAAGAAAGCACGCATGGTATGCGGTATACTGCTTCTGCATAGCGGCCTAGATTTCAATGGGCTGTTGACAGAGACCAGTAGGCAGATGTTGAAGCAATCATGACCACGGTTGCCTGACCCCCCCAAAGCTGTCCAGGCCTCGGCAGCCGCTGCCGCTGCGGCAGGAGCTGCTGATGCTGCCGCTGCCCGCTGCCAGACCTCGTATTCAACAGGGCGTCTGTTCCATAGCTTGTTATAGGCAATGCTTGGCCCTTCCGGAAGTGTGCACCCTTCTGCTTTCAGACTCAGACTTGAACGCTTGCACACATATGCCCCTTGGAATGGAGAATGTAGTAAGGCCAGAGTTGCACGATTCATGTTGAAGAAAATCAAGCACAATGTTTCTGACCCCAGCCCCGAGGTCTCGGCATCTCTCTGCAGACGTGCCATGAGGAAGGCCATTCCTTACGTTGACTTTGAGATGCCAGTAGATCGTTGTTGCCACCGGGCCATGATTCTTTCCAATTGCACTCGTACTGTGCCACAAATAGTGCACCCCAAGATTCGCCAGCTGCCCCACGATCGTGCGCCGAACCATCTACTTTCGGCTTTATTCTTACCTGCTCGGAGAAGCTTGGGCAGATTCGCGTAGGGGCAAGCCCCGGCCGACAGACCCCAACCCTTCATCCGGCCTTCGATGGCCTGGCGAAGGGTCCTCCATCCAGCACCCTTGTCATCACTCCAGTTGATCAGAAATTCAAGGGAGATGGCAGCCTCTGCTCCTGAAGCTTCGAAACCGGCTCTTGAGGGAGTTCGGCATCATTCGACTGCTCTCTCGCTCTAGCGTTGACATAGCCTGAGGTGGAAAGGCCAAGTGTCCTGGTAGCTCTTCTTCGCGTATTCCAGGGTTATCTGGATCAGGATGCCTGGACTTCCAGATGCACTGGCGCATGTCGGTCAGTGGTCCGATGGTTGTCCAAGGCCATTTCAGCTTGATCCACCGAAAGACCCAGCTGAAGACGGAAAGCAACTCGAATCTTCCCCCAACTATCTCAAGCGAAAATCACCATCTGTCGCAAAGGCACCTCGCAGGCGCAGCCTCGTTTGGAAAGAGTGTCTTCAGATCCTCGGGATGTCAGGCAGTGGCTGCTTATGTATGCCAGCAGAATGCTTTTGCTTCCTAGCATGTCCTGGCGTTTTGTAACTGGTGGAAGGCGGTGGACGATCTAACAGGGTCACAAAGCCGTTCTAAAATCACGAAAAGACACCGGAACTGGGTTTGACCTCGCAAAAGAAAGCAACCATCAAAAAACGAGCTGACCGAGAAACCCCAACTGAAAAACAAAAACACATGGAGCTCTTACACTGGAGGCTGCGAGACAAGACTCGCAGCCTTTGGATTCTTAAAAGTTTTCGGCCCAAAATGGTCCGCTCGTTGTGCTGGTTGCGTTGATTGTTGCTGTGGCGGATGTGCGTTTGGACGTCAAAAAAATTGTGAACTCAATGCCGCCGCCGTCGCGACACTCCCAGACCCTATGCAACTCTGCGAAACAGCCGCTTCCTATCAACTTGTATTCGTAACGCATATTCGCGCATCAAGACAATCAGCAACCCGGATTTGCACTGCGTGCGCAAGAGCTCTGATCGAGCATTCCGTTGGCCTGTCGTAGTAGTGGACTACCTTTGCCACTACATGGCAGCACTGGCAAGTTGTCAGCTCGAAAAACAAATTCGAATTAAGTGTAGTTAGAGTTGGCCAGTTCATGGACCCGGGGAAAGCAACAAAGAGTATGCTGAGGGACCAAGCCCAGACATACTGAAAACGCCTCAGAAGCATTGCAACCCGTGAAACCCTGTGCAACGAGAGATTTCCTGCAAGCTTACGAGTGCTTGACCCGGGATAACTATCCAGTGTGGCCAGGGTGCCGAGTAGGCGCTGAGCTTGAGACGTGATTGCGCATCACAAACAGCGCCTCACAACATGTGCGGCGGTATCATGCGGTGCCACAAATCACTTCCATCCAACATGACGCCCGGAGTATACTGATTGCATCCGTGGACGGTTGGCGCCTTCCGGAGTAAGGCGTGCTTCATCAGGATCTGAAGGCCATGAATACTTGCCACCTGAGGGGTTGGGTGAAATTCTGGCTTCGTACAGCATACATGGAGGAGCCTACTGATCCAAGACCCCATGCAAAAGCTTCACCGTTTCAGAATAACCTCCAATGTTGCACATTGAGACAGTGAAGCATGACGAGGTGTAAAAGGAGAACTAGGCAGGCTTTTAGAGAATCCTGGAGACTTCGAGTGGTGGAACTTGACGAAGAAGCTTTTGACTTGCCTCTGTGTCGACAAAACGAAGCTGGGAACCATAATTACTGTACTTTCCACCGTTCCAAGTCTAGCTCTCGAATTTGCATGTTATCGTCTTAGTCTTTGCCACAACACCTGAGAGAACAATCTGCTGCCAAAAGACGTGCGCGTGCTCCGCCACCAGCTTCCTCATCTGCACCTGCCACCCTCTGCCACGGCCGACGAAAAAACATCATGAGCCTTTCGATCAAGGTTTTCTGGACTCCCTGTCACGGTCCACGTAAGGATTTTCGGGTTTACGTGGTCTTCTGGGGCCTCGGTGTCAAGTTCTGCAGCCTCTGGGCAACAGTCGCAGGCCTGCTTCCGAGCGCGCACGTCCGCGTTTGCGGCCTCTGCCTGCAATCGCACGGCGCACAGACCCAGTAGCTCTGGACGAGCGAGTGCTCCAGCGATGATGCGGGTATGATTGCGACATATTGCGATTGCCCTGTCATCGGCGTTCAGGACTATACCCTCGACTTGTTTAACTTGTTTACCAAGGCGATGCGATTTCGATCCAAAGATCCGAAGCGACCCTGGCTGCGGTCCGCAAGCACCTGAATCTGCCTCTGGTTCCTTGAGCTCCACTGGCTTTGCATCGGCTTTCGAACTCTGAGCTGACTTGTCGCTCACCTGGGCCAAAACATGAGAAAGCAAAGGGGCAAGCACTGATCGCCAAGAAACGAGATTCCCACTCCACCAGATACGTAAGCCCTACAAGTCCTACCTACGTACTCTCACTGAGCGGGGCTCTGCTTCTGCTTTCTTCTCCGGCTTTGGCCCGTCTTTCTTGCCTGGCACGATGGACGATGGCCTCCGAAATCTCAGAGCCCATGCTGATGCGGAAGTACAACCCGCAGCGAGTTCTACCCAAACCCCATCTCGGTCGAAGAAGACGACTACTCCTACTCCCATGTCCCATTACTACTCCTACTGTGACTATAACCCCTACTCCTAACTCCAAATGCTATTCCTGCTGCTACTGCTGCTCCCCCGAGCACCACCATCACGATGATGACTACTTCCGCTACTGCGACCACGATCGCTATCGTTACCACTCCTCCTCCTCGCACTCCTGCTACTACGATTGCTACTGCTACTACCACTCCTACTACCAACAAAACCACTACCACCGCTACTAGTACTACTATTACTACTATAGTACTCCTAGTACTACGAGTACCACCACCACTACTACTACCAACAACACCACTACCACCAGTACTGGTACTACTGTTAGTACTATAGTACTACTAGTACTACGAGTACCACCAAGACTACTACTACGACGACGACTACTTCTACTCTAGTACAACTACTACGTACTACGACTGCCAGTAACTACTGAAACTAGTAACTAATCCGACCACTACCTCTATGACTGCTTGCCTAGAGTCAATCAATCCCCCCCGCCTCCCCGACACCCCACCCCAAGCAACCAAACGTGCATTTTGCCAGTCTAATCGCATCGGAATCGCACGAAACACCCAGGTCTGATACGGCGGTGTAGCAGATACTACATTCAGGAACATCCAGATTCGCGCTTTGCACTTTGCAGGGACAGGCCGAGAAACCTGGTAGCAGGAACAACAAACAAGTTCAAACAATGCTGGCACCTTTCGACGGCTTCTTCGGCGTTTTGCTTGAGTCAGCCGCTTGCTTTGTCGGGCGGCCTCGCTTGCCTGCAGGTGGTTCTCGGATTCAGAAGCTGGAAGGACTTGGAAAAGTTGGGTTTTTAACACAAAGCTGCACAACCGTGTCAGGCGCTTCAATGCCACCACGGGATTTGACTCCTCGTGTTGTCAGCGCTTTCCGGTATGACCAGCGGCGGGTGTCAGCAGATACGCCGATCGTCTCGACAGGACTTGGCATGACGATATACCTATCTCCGGTTTGCAGGTAGGATTGCAAGGCTTAAGTCGACAGTGCTGCGAGCACATGCAAGTCCAGAAATGCAGCACACGGAAGGCTCAACGAGCAGTCAAGATTGTCTCGAGCCTTTCTTTGGCTCTTCATCGCCGCTGAAGTGGGCCAGCGTCTTGCCTGAGAGTGCAGACCATCTGAGCAACTTGCATGAATCCATTGTTTCAGTGCGCGCATGTCCTCGCCAAAGATCTACCTTTTAAATGAGAGTGTCAATGGTCAACACAACATAAGCTGCCTGCCCCAAGATAGTGGCTCCTAGTGAAAACGGGTAATGAGAAATGCATCTGTGCGATGCAGCTAGACAATCTGTGACTCAATGACTGTCAGGGGCTCGCTCTTACCGAACCCTCCGGCACTCAACTCCGCGCTGGGTCTTGTGCTGTCGCTGGCGGCTGCCTGCTCATTGTCGCAGAGCTTTAGCCGCTTAGGAGCATAAAATCGAAGTCTAACTGTCTAATTTCGTCGGAATGACAACCGCACCTTTCCAAGCTCGAGAGCGTCTGCATCAGGAACTGCTTCGGCAACTGCAGCCTCCGGATACTTTCGGTGGTTCCAACTGGCGTGGTCGACTTGCGCATGACCATGCAGAGGCTTCAGAGGAGCCTGCTCGCCTGTCACTTCATGGGGAGGAACGTCTTCCACCTCCGCAGCAACAGTACTAGCAGCGGTTCACGCTGGAGACGGCCACACAGGCTTCGCGAAATGCCCGTTCAACTTGCTTGTCTGGGTCAGCAGGAGAACTCAATATGTGCATGAAAAGCAATGCGCTCGAGAACAAGCTCGCAACCAAAACTGGCACAATCTCTGCACTCTGGGTTTTGTAGCGGAACCCTCATCGGCTCTAAACCGTGGGGTCCAGGCTTCATCACTTTCTGCTTCCGCATCGGCAGGATCAGCAGTATCATCTGCAGCCAACTTGGGTGCGACCTCGGATCGTGATAGCCGCCAGCAATGGTCCGCGACAGATGTTTCGTGTTTGGATCCTGGATACGCGATAGACTAGACTTAGACCGGGGGTCGGGCATCGCCGCTCTGGCGATCTGCATCATTGCCTCCATCGTCCTCTTCGGCGCCCATGGTCTTGTCGACCTCGACTGTGTCAACCAGAGTTACAGCCCTCAGAAGAAAAATTGCTTCCTGCATCATTAACTAATAGAGGTCCCTCCCATATCAAGCATGACATGTATTTCGGGAGCTTAACAAGACTTCAGTTACGACTGTGGCCTACTCGTCAACGCGCTCCTGAAGGGTCGCTCAAACAGCAGAGGGTTGGAAACCAAAACCGTTTAATTGAATACGTAACTGTATCGAATCTATCTGACTCTTGGCTTTGCTGGGGGATTAGGTCGAGGGCAGTGTCTATCTGACTCTCTCTTTTTTTTTCTCTCTCTCTCTCTGTAATAACCTTTCTCTTTCAAGCTTCGTCTCAGAGGAAACTATTTGCCATGCTATCTACCGATTCCAAAGCATTATGGTTTCAAGAGCGCGTGCGCGCGTGCATGTGTGAGCTTGGCTTCCACACAGCTCTCTTAGGAGAGGAGCTGCGGGCAGGTAAGACTTCAAGGACTGGGACTGCAGGCGACATTGTTGTTCTTGCTGTGCCTGCAATTTCGCACCCTAACCTCAGAGTATCGCACCTGACCCATATCGTGCGACATGAACTTGTGTATGTATATATAAATTATAATCACAAGCCTGACTACCCGGCTTGCTGAAGGATCGGGGCCAAGACATCACCATCTCGTTGATGTGCATCATCCATTTCAGGCCTGGCTGCGGCCTTGTCAAACTCACACGCTGTCTGTCAGTCAGGAAGAACTTATGTGGCAGGTTGCAGAACATTCACATTATCTGCATCCGACACCCATACCTACCAATCCCACGTGCTCGCAAACCCGGGTGGATAGGTCTGAACTCTGAAACCTTTGTTGCTGGGTCCAGGGCGTCGCCCCCTTCTGGATTCGTATCATCGCCTCCGACAGCTTCTCTTGTGGGCATGCCCTCGTCGACCTCAACTTCAATCTGAGAGGCTAAGGACTGGAGATGTATGCTAGGTCCATAAATCTCTCTCTGCCAAATGGTTTACAAGCTGGTCACGAAATTCACCAACGGGCTACCGGTGAAGCATGTCCTGCTGAGGAGCGACTCTTTGGGCAGCGGCTTCGCTACCGGGGGGACTGGCCAGGGCAGCATCGAATTGCCATCAGCATCCGTCAGTCGCAGAACGGATTGCGAGGTGCAATGAGGTGTCATGAATCTGCACCTAGCCGCCAGCCGCGTGCCTTGACATCACTCACCACGTAGCCGAGCCATCGAGGAACACTGCGACAATCTCAGGATCTGCAGCGTGAGCTGCTGCTTGCGAGCTGCAACGCATTGCAGAAGCTTACGGTGCACAGTACTTGCGAGCATTTGCGAGCTGCGGATGCAGCCAGTTCACCCTGGTGCCAGAATGCATCCTGTTGCTCTGCGCATCTCTGTCTTTGAGCCTCTCAGTGGGCTGCGGGCCGTCGCGATGACTCACTTCCTCTGCCCGGGCAGAGCCACCACACTTGTGGCACTTCGACTCTCCTCCCGAACTCTGGCGAGCTGCTTCTCATGACCTTCTTCAGCCCCACGCGCCCTCTGAGCCTCAGCTCGCGTTTAAACTAAATTCCACGGCAACCAGACTCTGTGCATCCGGTGCATGCATGCATGCAACATCTTGCAACCAACAACCCCGTGCATGCTCCAGGCTCGTGATCTTCCTCCTACCATCACATCTGCACCACTGTGGAAGCGGACTGGGGCCCGCGCCAAATCATGCAGCTCCTTCTCCGCAGCATGGAATTTGGACCTGTGCTGTTTGCGGTTTCCTTCCATCCCGGTACAAATGGAGAACTGACAAGCAGGGCTGCAGGGCTTTGTGCTGAAACGAAGTCACTGTAAAGAGCCACGGAGCCACGGCCTGATCTCTCCCTCGCGTGAAATTGCAGCATCCAGCTCCTGAGTCCGACAAGATAAGATGCAATCTAAAGCTAAGCGAAGAGCTCTCAAGAAACCGTCAACATGTCGGGGCCACACAAATGGCAAAGCAGCAAGCCACACGTGCCTGCTGGAGAGCTTCCGTCTTCGATTGGGTTGCGTGCTCCGCCTCAATCCCCGAACAGAGAGAGCGGGGTGCATGATTCTCGCCATCTCTTGTCCAACATTTCAACCGCCGGTGGCGCTTGAACAGCCCGAGCTTCATGCGCGCTGAGAAACTCTGGCGGATGTGTTGTAACTGTTAGCAGCTCTATTCTTGATGGGATACATGACAACAACTGTCGTCATGTCGAACCGCAGAGACTGAGGCATCGGCTTCCCTGCCGGTGCCCTCCAATTGGGTCCTGTGGTTCGGTTGGGCTGAGATTTGTGGGTAAATCCCGCTTTAGGTTAGCAGAGGGTTCACTTGCCGATGGGAGGAAGTCTTGGAGCATGCTGGCTTCCCGGATGCTACGACGCGCAGCAAATCCGCCTGTTTCTTCAAGTACCTCTAGCAGCTGAACTCTTTGGTCCATCCACAGCAGTGGACAAGACGCGCGGTATAGAAGTAAACTTTAGTTTACCCGCTAAATACAACCAAACAGGGTTCTTAAAACATCTAAAGAAGTGAGAACGGGACATGACGTTTAGTGAATTTACTGATTGGGCTGTTGACCCAGTAGTCTCTAAACTCTAAACGAAGGCAAGAAGACGTGCTTGAAACAGCCGATTCGCGAGTGATTGGTTGAAATCATGAAGGAAGAGGGACGGAGAGGAAGGGAGGAAGCGAGGGATGGAGNGAAAGGGGCTTGGATGCAGGAGGTGCCTGGATGGAGGGGGACTGGATGGAGGCTGGATGGAGGCGAAAGGACGTGGCTGGATGGAGAGGGGGGGGGGGGGGAGGGGAAGGGAGGGAGGGAGGGGTAGAGTGGAAGGCAGGAACCACAGTCACCAAGACACACCGCACAGCCATCAGTTTTACAGGTGTGCGAACTATAACCACAACCATCGCCAGTAATCACAGAATTCCATGTCCGTGTCGGTAGCCCCGAAGTGAACCACAAGTAACAATCTCAATCAAGGATAAGGGAATCCAAACCTCCGAGAGGAACAAGACACATCAACACCATCAGCCACATCTCAACAATCACCGCAACTCTAATCTTTAACCCGGTGTTGTGCAGGAAAAGGTCCACGATCAAACGCAGCAACATTCCATCTCCTCATGGTAGTGCCTCAGTCGCCCAGAACCCTTAAGCCTTAAGCCCTCATCCTTTTGCTGCACTCCCTCCCCTCGCAGGCGCCTCAGCTCCGCCTCACGGCCTTCTGCCGCTGCGAGCCTCACTCGAAGCGCCTCGAGCTCTTGTCTCTGGTCATCCTCGCGGTTTGAGAAGTGAAAAACTGGGGCAAGTAGTATCTTGGAGTTCCTTTTGCTGTTGTACAATATCCCCCATTGCGCATGCACGCACACACACATGTATGTATGTATGTATGTATGTATCTGCAGCTGCAGTGAAAATCGTCGTGCCCCAGTGCCCTCCAGCCATGGCCCAGTCGAGACCGGGAATATGGGCACGCCATGAGCCAGAGGACAACTCGTTTTTCGAGTGCTTGTCACGCTACCCTATTCTTCCGACCCAGGCCGAGGTGGATCGTGTAGTGTTGGATCTTGCAGGGCGGGGTGACATGTCGTTGCGTGAGCTGAGACTGCGGCTACAAAAGCTCACTGGCATAGACTAACTCATGCTGCACTGACATGTTGTCTCAGGATTTGGTTTCGGTTGATCGGGGGCTCATCAGCGATAAAACGTGTCGCCTTGTAGCAGCAGTACAGTGCGGGGTCTGGGAACCGTTGCCAGACCGTACGTACTTTTGGTGGGACATCAGTTGTCACCGAGACTTTGGGCGTGAAGATCGTGGACGCGAGCTTTTTCTGTCCCTGGGTGACGGTCGCGACTGTGGTGCATGGGAGAGCTCACTGCAGAGTTGGTTAGGCTGGACTGGCAATGCTCGAGCACACCGGTGGGACCACTATGTACGACGGTGCGACTCTGAACGATGATTCGCGAAAGTACTGCGAGTTGCCAATCGCTGCTCAGTTCAGGGTAAGCTTCCATGGTGAGTTTGTGGTTAGCGTAGGGTGAAGGCCCGCAGCTTCACTTCGGAGTCTTGTGCGATGCCATGCCCAGGTATGGCGTGTCGTTGCTGGTTGATGTCCGTTTTGAGTGTGATGTAGTGAGGAGACGGCTTTTCGGACCAAGGTAGACTCCTGCGCCGTGATTGCTCTGCGAGTGCACACTGCTTTCGAGGAGTCAGACTGCTCTGCCTGTAAACACTATGCAGCCTTTATCTGCGGGCCCGCTCCTCCTTTTGAATTCGTTTTGTGCAAGTGGAGCATTCACCGAACACAAAGCAGAAGTAGATCCCGGTCTGAACCAGTTGCCGATATTCATCTCTTCAATTGATCTTTTCCTTCTCATCTGCTCCAACTGATCATTGTGAAGAAGGGTTCCAGAAACCTGACAGAGCAAATGCGATGTAACTGCAGTTACAGCCAAGCATCCAAAGTTGATGGACTCAGAAAGCTCAACCTATATGCTCGGCAGAAAGTGCATTTTGCAAGTACTTTCGGCTGATCAGACCGGATATCAGTATCCAATGCAAGCCTCTCCGTTGGACTGGCACTTGCATGGAAGCCAGTCACCCTGCTATTTCATTGAGAATCAACTTCTTCTGATTCTTCAATTTTCAACTCTGGTCATCAATGAGGACTTACATACCACTTCACTTCCTTGGAAACAGGGTGCACACACACAAACACACTACTTCACGGGCGGCGGCTTTAGCAGACCTCCTGCATCGCTTAGACTTGTCGCAGCATAGGCGGTCCTCCGCAAGATGGTGCTGTGCCAAAGCCTCGGCATTTCGGCACAGGGGCGTATGAATCACTGGCCTGAATTCAAGAATCTCTCGTATAGACAAACTTGAAGCACTAGGACTGGTGTGGAGCTAGCAATTTCGCATCTCTCTCTGTGATGGCAGTAGATGGACATCCTTGCAACACGGAACAGCAACCAGAACAAGCAGATCTAAAAGCCGAATCCTGAAGCCAAACATCAACCACACGAGCACGCACACACCATCCATCCATCCATCCATCCATCCATCCCTCTGTCCACCCACCCAGCCACCCAGCCACCCACCCACGCACGCACGCNCCGCACCCATCCACCCATACACCCATCCATCCAGCCATCCATCCATGCATGCATCCATGCATCCGTGCATCCGTGCATCCGTGCATCCGTGCATCCGTGCATCCATGCATCCATGCATCCATGCATCCCTGCATCACTGCATCCCTGCATCCCTGCATCCCTGCATCCATGCATCCATGCATCCATGCATCCATGCATCCATCCATCCATCCATCCATCCATCCATCCAGGCAGGCAGGCAGGCAGGCAGGGAGGCGCGGGCAGGCAGGCAGGTAGGCAGGCAGGCAGGCATATGCGTGTGTGCGTGCATGTGCGTGTGCATGTGTGTGTGTGCACGCATGTATATGTATACGTATACATCTATGTATGTGTATATGTAACATGTAGATATATAGATGGTGGTATCTGTATAAAATCCATAGTTATATGTATGTATGTATGTATGTATATATGTATATATGTATATATGTATGAATGTCTAAATGTATATATGTACATATACTGTGCGTGTGTGTATGTGTATGCGTATGCATCTGTATATGTGCATGTCTATGTCTGTGTATACAAATGGGCATGTAAACATATTCATTCACAGGTCGATTGATTGCGTTATTGCTATTGTAACTTCCTGAATGTTGCCGTATCACGCCCTGTTGACTTTGAGGCAGGAGCCATGGACGCTCTCTTTCCTGCTGACTCGGCCATCTGCAACTGAGACCTGATGTGAAGGGCAGAGCAACACTGTTGATGATATAGAGAGCTCAGTGCTAGCAAGAACAACCACTTGCTGCACCGGGTGGGCTGATATGTGCAATTCTCATTTGGCGCTATGAGCGCTTTTTGTTTCTATGTTTCTATTTTTGCCACGACTGCCATACAAACATATGAAAATGCACATATATACATACATAGAGAGAGAGAGATTTGTGTAGAAAGATAGTTAAATAGATAGATAGAGAGACGAGCGAGAGGGGGAGAGCGAGAGAGATAGAGAGAGACTGACACTTTCGTCACAGTATGTGTGGAGTGTGGGCTGATTGTCGCAGGATATACATGCACTTTGCCGCTTGTTCTGTTTCAGCTCTGTGCTTGTTGCTGTCTGAGAGAGCCGGATGCAATTGAAAGCAACACGCGTCATTTGTTCCGTCGCGTTTGCAGTGCGTGCCGCCGTCCCGAACTTTGCTCGGAGCGGAAGAGCAGAAATGGCAACAGCAGGGGGCAAAGCGTGGACCTGCTGCTACTAAGTTACTAGCTATCAAGATGGAGGTGGAACGCATGTGGACAGGCGCATAGTAAGCAGCGCCACAATAGCAAACAAAAGCAGTCGTTGAAAACTTTGGCAGCTCAGTTGCGCATGCCATGCACCACTAAGCCGCTTAAGTTACAACCAGTTTTAACTGCTGCCGGAATACCACAAACGAACTTTCTGTTCGACTCTTCCGAGCTTAGCATTATCTTAATGCTGTGCTTCATCCGCTTCGGCCCACCGCAACTCGCAGGCAATGATTTCATCGTTGGAGCGGGATGATGTATCACAATGCTCCGGTAGCAACGAGGCAACAGCGCGCATCAGCCAAGCCAAATGCTTCACGGCCTCCCGCTGAGATTCGTCAACTACCTGAAGCTGATCCCAGAGCTTTCCGGTTTGTTGCTTGAGGGCGAAAAGATCCACCGACCTGGCTGCGCCATGAAGCTGTAAGCATCTCTCGGTGAAATCCTCATAGCTCACGAGGTGGTCTCCATCTGCATCCAAGCTGTCAAACAAAGTCCATGCATCCACCGCACTTACTTCAATTTTTTCAAAGAAAGCCTTCATCTCTTCTTTCCTCAACAGCTCTTCGAAGTCTGAGATTGAAATTTGCCCCAGACCATTGACATCAATCTTCGACCATAGGTTTCCAACAAGCTGCTTGAACGTTTGCACGTGCCGCAGCAAGGTCTCCTGGTCCTTCTCGCGTGTCTTTATGGCACTGTTCACGAAAACACCTGTCCAGACAGAGCCTAGCACAACTACCGTCAGCTTCCTGCATCTGCGGCTTGTAGCATGGAAGACTCCAAAGATGATAAAACATGGTAATTACGAGGATTGATCCAAACTGCAGCCATTTCACATGTCAAACAAACTTCTGCATACAGGGGCGGGCAGAAATCATGAATCAAACCGACTGGTAAGATTTGGTAAGCTAGCCTTACTTTGGATACGCGATGTTGCGAGCATGAAGCCTCCGCCACCAAACAGACGTATCAGAAATCGCTGCCCTCAGGGCACGCAATCAAAAGGCATTGGCAGCAACGCCGTCACATAGTGTGCCTTGTCCACTGCTGCATACGGCCGCAGCAAGAAGCAACACCACACCTATCTCTAGGCGCAGCATGGCGCAGCTCACCCAAGACATGCGGTGTGCCTTTGGTGTCGGCAAGCTATCCACCTTTATCTCAGTGTGGTTGCAGATTCAACCCATTCTGAAAACAGATTCTCAAAACCCTGTTAAGCAGGTTTCATGCAACAAATAATTTGTCAGCAGGCAACAAACGGGAGAATGCAGGCTGCTAGCCAGCACGACGAACGACTCCCACCCAGCAGAAAGTCTTGAAGGTTACTTACAAGAGCCAGCACATCCTGAGAGGACTGCAAGGCCACCGGTGCCAGAGGGTTGAATGTCGGACAACGTCGCAGAGACAAAATAAGCTAAAAAAGCGCTCATGACCGGTGTACGGCCCGACGCGAAAATAGACATGGATACAAGATTTGGTCATGGACTCTCCGGCCTGTGATAACGTTTAGGATCGCTAGGCCACCCACAGCGATGTACAGATGAAAGAGCTGGATCCAGAAAGCGCCCAGAGGCTTCAGGCTCTCTGCTGCCTCCACCCAGTCAAATCCTTCCAACAAGGCCCGGAAAAGTGTGTTGCAGGAGATATACAAACTCCCAAAGTACTTGTCCATCTCTTCGTCCACGGGGTTCGATTCCACATACTGGAGGGACATGTCGGTAAACAAAATGCCGAAGCTGTAAATCATTAAGACCAAGAGAACCATGGCCCAGAATACCTGGCGAACCGTGTCAATAACAGACCTTGGCTGCTCAAAGCACCGCCCGATGTGCCTGATGCCCCTGCTCCAGTCACACATGCACACAAGATGTGATTACGTGGGGGTGTCCAAAAGCTATGCCAAGCCTAAAGCCCAAAGATTTCCACAAACGCTTGTGCGAGTTGCAAGACGAGCTCGCGGAAAGCGCTGATGAAGCGAACCAGCCGTATGGACCGGAAGAGCTGCAGCAGCCGGGTAACGCGGAACACCTGAATCTGTGCAGATTGGTAGTAGAGTGGGTTCAGCAGCAGACAATTATTGCTTGGACCCAACACCTGCAATACGGACATGTCCGAGCCACACGTATGATCCGGAAGTTGCTGGCAGATCCCCCAATGTCCACAGCGAGCTCCACCCAAGCGGGGACCACAATGAAAATGTCCTGGAGCACACTAGACTCGAATGTCGCTGATGGAAACCGGATGCTTACTTCGGCCTCATCTAAAGAAGTCTGTATCCAAGGACTACTTGCGACAGACATTGTGCAGCTTCCCAAAACCCGCGGGGTCCAGCCAATTCCAGGCACAGTCCGGGCCACAAAAGAACTTCGCAGGTCCCAAAGCCACAAACCGGATGCTCGTCCTGACAAGGCGGGAGGTAGGATTAAGGGGACCCTTGGGGATATAGACCCTCTCAATAAGGTCCCGTTAAAGAGAGCCAGAAGCAGGGTTCAGAAGGGGTACCCTTTAAGGGGTCTCCCTAATACTAATCCTAACAAGGGTCACAGGAAACTGAAGCAGGCATGTTCATGCTCGGATCGTCGCAAGCTCAACCTGTCTCTATGAATATCTGTACTTTACAAGATTACGCACTGTCTCACATGCTCTACGGATTCTGCTGTATCTCGCCGCATAAATCTTTATAGTGTGTTGATGGCATCGTGGATAAAATTATGAGACCTAATATACATTCTACTGCTAGGTACACCGGCATCATGGCCTGGCTGTCACAGGGATATACGAGCATCAATTCTCAAACAGTGCACACGGCGATGGGACTTTCTCAGCTCGTCTACTCATGCATCCATTCATGGGAATCAAGCCGCCAGACTTGCCACCGAGGCTCTCTACGGTGAAGATGACAGCGTAGCAAACATGGCCAACGAGGAAGGCAAACGCTGCATCAGCATCATGGTCGCCTAGGCTTGCTCCGTCGGGCACATCGTATGCAGGTCTGGATCTACGTAAGCAGACATTAGCCGAACAGACTCCTTAGTACTGCTTGGTGTATAGCGCAGAAGTACTTCAAGCCCGATGAGATAACGAGCTGTGCAGATGACCCTTCAGACTTCAGGACATCCTGCTAAGGCGGCTAAGAATTGGGATCGAAGGGGCTAGACTGCTAGACCTAGACCCTGCCGGAAGGGAATACCACCGAGATGCCCGAGTTTGCAGTCCACTCCAGCTGCATTCCCAAGAAGACTGAGTTGGATATAATGACAAAAGCCACGGCAATATTGAAAGCTGCAGAGCCGGAGATAGCTTGGGCCCACTTCTTGCAGCAACTTGGGTCCGATGGCGCTGCAGTCTCCTTCGTCACGGCCTGCTTGTAAGTCTCAAAGCGAGTGGCCTCTTCCTGAGCCATCTCATATTCGTGGGCCTGCAGTGTCTTTCGCATGGTTTTGGTGGACACGGAGTGCGTGGGAGTGTCCTTTTGTTTGCTTTCTTGCCTCTCAGGCGGGAGGGCCAGCTCCACTGACCCCGACTCCTGCGTCGTGTTTTCCACCTGGAGCATCTCGGAAAACTGAGGAGGACCAAAACCAAGAGGCGCGAGAGGAACAAAACCCATTCGACCCTTGTCAAGGGTCTCCTCCACCCTGCTCAACCAAGCCTCCATGGAGGCCAGGAGCTGCGCATGCTGCTTCTGCAGGACTTCATCCACGCGCTGAGCCAGCTCAGCCATTTAATGACAAGTGAACACTACGGCCACATGGGTGCATAGGCTAGAGCCGAACGGACATCCAAGCACAAAGCGAGGAAAAACGAATATAGCAGCAACACACAGATGAGATTTGAAATGCCGCCTGGATTGCAAAGTGAATGCACGCCGCATGGAGAACAAATCCGCAGCCGCCATCTGAGAAACGAGCCGCAGGCGTTCCTCGTTTGCCACACTTGCCGCCAAGTCCTCTGCAAGCTTCAATGACTTCAGAACCAATCCTGTGCTTCTCACGCGATGCGAGCTGTGTAAGGGATTGAAATATACCTCTACGAGCAACAGCTGCAGGCCTACACATTCTCCAAAAATGTTAGAATCAGAAGTTGTAGCCAAAACTACTAATTCAGGAAATTCGGCACATGCTTCCAATGATAAGGCTCTCGATTCGCTTTCGTGCACAAAGCCACGGGCACACCTGGCCTGCCTTCGTTGGCGCACCGGTCTTGGTATCTAAAAAACAGCGATTCAGCATCCCGGAGCACACTTCAAGCGTAGCGTGAAGGGCCAAAGAGACCCCACACTCAAATCCAAAAGCTGATTCAAGAGTTCACCTAGAATCCTATAGCATGCGGCTCGACTCCTCTCGCAGACGTGCTAGCTCCTCCGCATGGGCCTCGCAACAGAAAGCTGCGTTTTCCAGAGTCGGTGCTGGAAAGAAAGCCATGCAGGGGGGGGTTCTCCCAAACCCACTTTCCGAGCTCTCCCAAGTCCGAGCTCACCCTGGGCCCTTTTGATGCTTGTCATTTTTTTGATTTCGTGCGTGAGTGCAGACTGCAACCTTTGGAGCATTAGGTTAGCAGTTGCTGCACCTTCAGACATCGCAGACGACTTAAGCACGGTCATACTGAAAGGGATTCTTTCGGCAGGGTCCCCCGGCTGCCACATCAAGGGTCTCAGCGGTGGGCGCCACCGGCTCCAGCCTCAACCGACTCGGCGGAACTCGAGCCGAAGCTCGGCAAGCCAAGCACTGTGGTCCGGGATCGGGAACCCCGTTCCTGAACTCAGCAGGGAGCCGAGGACTGGCTTCCTTTTTGGCTTTCGACAGCTCCTCGCAGAGGATGATCAGCTTTATTGAGTGTTCAGAGCTTCGGCTCCGGTGTCTCATGAAAAATATATCACGTGCATTGTTTTTCCGGGCACACGGCTGTCCTCCTTCGAAGATTGGAGGGCCTTGCTGACCTCCTTGAGATGTGCGGTCATCTTTTCCTGGACTCACAACTCGGCACAGCTAGGCGAGGATCCTCAAGCGACGGCGCCTTAGCCAAGACCAAGCCTGTGAAACAATCCCACTAGTCCTGGATTAGGGGGGTTCAGCATGGTGTGTGGCCGCCTGGCCTTAACGATTCGTAAGAAATGGATCTTGAGTCGCAAAGGCAATGGCTACAGGTGTCCCCCTGAACTTGTAGAAGCTCTCAACGTGCGACAGCAGGACCAGTCACGATCAGAAACTGGCCTTCTCTGCCGTTGTCAGGGAAATCTGGTGGTTCGCCTGAAGAAAGACGAGAACACGTGAATGAATTTGCGGGGCCTTATGTAAGTTCAATGCCTTGGAGAGCTCGTCACTTCGCGTGTCGAGCTCTGACCTGTCGGGAATCTGACCCTGCCGCAGCGTGTTCCACTCCACATAATTCTGTCGCGGCCTCAGCCATTTGAGCTGACCTTCTGCGCTGGCTTCTGTTTCCTCGAGGCCTGGACATCTGGAAAGAAGGTCCGGGCATCGACAGCATGGATCTCTTGGTCACAAGGGTGACCCTGCCGCCAAGCGGCTCTCAATCCGATCTCGCAGCTGCCAATCCTTAGGTGTCCCAATCAGAAACCCTAGATCTAGAAGACAACTCCGTGGGTCAGCTATGAGCTGATGAGATCTGAGGTGTCTGCTCGCTTCTTCGCTTCAGCATTCTTTTGCTCCAACTGCTCTACCTGCCACATGAAAGGACGACTTGGCAGACCAGATGTGCAGAAGACAGAGCCTCCGAACAACTTTTTCCACGAGCTGAGGAATCGTTGGCCTTCCCTTTTTGGAACCTGGTCTGCAGACACGCACGCAGGGCTTGCTTCTTCAATGCAGCTCATCCTCGACTGCCCATCTCGTCGTCATTCAGCTTCGACCGATTGCATAAGCTGCTGGGACGTTGGTCAGCACGCAAATAGTGCAGCTCCAGGCTACCACAGCTTCAGGCCGTCGGACGCAGCAGGCCAACCTCCCGCCAATACCTGGGAGCAGCGACGTCGATGTGCTTTCGTAGGCGGGCCATCCACTGGCTAGCCAATGCTCGCAATCGGCAAATCCATGGAGTGCGTAAACTTGCAGCGATCGCCATAAGTGCACTTGCCCTTCTGGTACTGCTTACAAACCCTGTGGAACGCTTCTGCCTTGAGCACCTCACCTTCGACTGCCTCACCAAATTCTGCATCATCCTCCTCGGCAGCAAGCTCGGTCCATCCCCAAAGGATAATGGAAATCCGCCCAAGCTGATTGTGCTTCTCTGGGGGAAGGGCATTGATCCCATGCTTCCAGTTCATATTTATGCGTCGCCCGAAAGAGAAAGCCATTCCGTTCACTTGAGGGAAATACGCCAGGGTACCATGCTGCACATGCCTGAATGCAAGCTCCCGCTCGCCTCCCAAGGAAACCCCTACAGTGATATTCTGCTTGCCCAGCCTTCGCTGGCTGAATGCTGCAGTGTCATGGTGCAGTGGCTTCCAGTCTGCCCCGTTCACGTACCAATTGAAGCGAGAGTACACAGATGGCTCCAATATCTTGAAATAAGAGATGACCCGAGCAACCACATGACAATAGGTGGCAGAACACTCCGGCGCCTTCGTGATTAAATGGCAGCCATCTTTCCACGACGCCCATTTGGCTTCCTTGCTTCCCTCGGCCTGCGCGACGTGGATTTCCTCCACCATTTTGTGATAAAGAGACAGGTCATCTTGATCACAAAGCCTGGCAGGGACACACGACTAGCTCCCACATCCTAGTCCATCGCATCTCCGAGCCCTCTACGTATGCTTCCGAAGCCTTCCTCTTTGGGGGCTTCACTCACAAAGTCTGACTCAGAAGTGGTAATGATCCAAGCCGCAGCTCTGGTACCACCAGCACATCGTCCCCCGTGAGAGGCCGCGTGAAGCCGCGATGGGGCAGACCTACCTGAAAGCGAGCGACAATTTGGCAGGGGCATACGAGCACATACTGCATGAACATGGCGCGTCTGCTACCCTGTCATGAGACACGACATAACAGTACCAGTATGAGCACTGTCATTCCACTCCTCGTCCTATTACGCACTACGTGTACCACTAGTGGCGATTCCGCTGCACATATAGCTGCTCTGCTATTGTCAAGAAATTACTGTACACGCACATGTGGCTGTTGCATATGACATGCCTATACACATGAATGCAGTCATTAACTATGTAATTATGTACGTCTGTGTATGTGCGTGTGTGTGTGTAAATATATGCGCATCTACGTGGATCTCGCTCTCTTTACCCCTGTCTGTCCTGTTTTCGCTGGGTGACGCGGTCTTTGTCTGTGGGTGCTTGTGCGTGTGCGTGTGGGTGTGGGCGTGGGCGTGGGCGTGCGTGTGCGTGTGGGTGTGGGTGTGTGTGTGTGTGTGAGTGTGTGTGTGTGTGTGTGTGGGTGTGTGAGTGAGTGAGTGAGTGAGTGAGTTTGTGTGTGCGTGTGCGTGTGCGTGTGCGTGTGCGTGTGCGTGTGCGCGCACGCGCGCGCACGCGCGCGCGCGCGGGCGCGCGCGCGCTTGGG
>BGNK01000468.1:207129-244896 GCA_003297005.1 Symbiodinium sp. clade A Y106 | reverse complement strand
CCGCCACAACCATCCCACTGTTTGAGGCATTTCCCCCCCTAAGCACAGCGCTTGCCCTCTTGCCTGCGCGCGTGTTTAGCACACTTTGTCCCGTCCTGAAGGACTGGGTGCAGCAATTTGGGTTTGCTGGCTACGGGTGCCCGGCCTTTAGTACAGGACTTGAGCCGCCAGCCTTGTGCCTTTACTCAGCCCAAGCGTGGAGACGTGCTGGGCGTCGTTCCCTGCGCCCCAGTTGAGGGNGACTTGAGCCGCCAGCCTTGTGCCTTTACTCAGCCCAAGCGTGGAGACGTGCTGGGCGTCGTTCCCTGCGCCCCAGTTGAGGGGAAAGCGTCGTCCCTGCGCCTAGTAGAGGGGAGAGTTGTCGGCCCTGCGCTCAAGTTACAAGTGGAGGGGCAGCAGCTTCACGTCTGTGCTGAGTAATTCCCCAGGTCTGGTTTTTGGGCTCTAGTTAGGTGGGCCTGTTAGTCCTGTCTTCTTCCCTAGAGGCGCTGCAAGGAACACCGGGCCCGCACTGGATGGAGACGAGCACCCGAACATCGCCACTCGCTTGCAACGGTACAAGAGGGGCTTTGGCTCTGAGCAGAACTTCTTGCAATACCTGCCCATCATCTACATCTGCCTCTGCATCGCATGCTCACCACTTGGAATCTATGTGCATGCCTTCATGATTGTCTATGAACCTCAGACCAAGCTCAGCATAGGCAGCGATGCGAAACACTCTGACGGCAGGGAGATCTACAAGAGGGACTCCGCTGACCGGCTGCTGGAAGTCCTACACGAAGCAAGCACGAAAAGCGTTGCTCAGTTGCGTGCAGGAAAGACTACGCTCATAAAGCTGAAGAAAGCGAGTCCCGAGGACATCCCGCCCAAGGAAGAATTCAACAGCAGTGCGGATCTCTAAGAGACGCTTGACTGTCTGTGCAGCATGCATGTTGCTAGATCTCCGGATCATGCCAGCTCCGTCTTCATAGCAACCCTACAGTTGTGTCTGCACTGTACAGCAAGGAGCACGTGACAGCAGTGGCTAGACGTAAAACATGTCGCTACTCACATACCTCACTCTTGGAGTTCTCTTCGGCATTAGGGCAGTTGAAGAAAGGTGATGACGTCTAGGTCACGTGTCGGTTGCTGTTGCTGCTCCTGTTGCTGTTGGTGGTGGTGCGGCGGCAGTGGTGGTGGGGGTCAAAAGTGTGCGTCTTTGCAGGGGTTAAGTGTTTGAAGGGTTTCTGCACGGTTTGGGGCTCAGGGTTTGGGTCCTAGGGCTTAGCTCAAGCCAGGCCTGAAGGTTTAGGGTTGAGGGTGCTGGCTGTGGTTTCGGGTATCTTTCGGTTCGCTTAGGGGTTTTCATTTGGAGGTTCTGGTCCTGGCTCGACAGTACTCTTGCAATGTGAGCACAGTAACAAAGCTGAGCGCACCAACCCCCCACATGGCATGCGAGCTCCCGAAAGATTCAGTCAGCGCAGGGAGCGCCCTACGCCTCCGCGGCCCCACTTACGCAATACCAATCGTTGTGGCCACTTCGCCAAGTCGTCCCACTCCAACACCGCAAACCCTATCCTCATAAAACCTCGCCACCACCACCACAGCAGCAGAAGAGACCTTGTTGCCAGGTCAAGAGCAGCAGCACTGGTGCCATGAAGGCTTTGGGCGATCTCGGCACAGTGAATACCAAGGCCGGGGATCCTGATGTTCGGGGTGTTCAGGAGTTTGGATTGCAGTTTGTTTGTTTTCTTTGAGGTTTGGGGCTGTGTTGATTCTAGAGAATTCCATGCCGAGCCGTTGTTGGGGCTGTAGTTTCTTCTTGCTGCTTTGGGGTTCTTTGCGTAACCTCCTCCAAGATTTGAGCTACACATGTCATGAATGTCCCTGAAGGTTTTCGGAAGGGATGCTTCAGGCCAGGTGCAATTTTTAAGTTGAGCACAACAGAAGCCGCAACGAGGGGTTCCACTTGCGTTGCTCGTTTGTCGACATCGTTTTTCGTGAATTAGTGGTTCAATGTGTTCGCCCCGCCTGGGCGTCATGAATTTGGAACTTAGACCTGTAAGTCTCCAAGTCTACTCTAAGCTTTCGCGGTAGGCCTGCAGAGAGTGGAGGAAAGGCTTTGAGGTTGGCGCGATAGTTCCACTACTGCATGTTCAAACGACAGTACGTTACTTTGACCACGATAATAATCACTGCTCCTGCAACTCACTGCTATCAGTCATACCGATGAGAACTTCACGAATGGCCGTAGCAACTTCAATGCAAACTAAACTTTCGCAGTTGTTTGTGTGCCCATAGATGCCGATAGTCTCATCATTGTGCAGGTGGGAGTTCGTGTTGCGTCGGAGAAGAAAACGATCACCACCCGCGCAGATGAGACTTTGTCTCAAGACGCGTCTGTCGGTTTTGGCCTGGATCATACCATCCTTTACTGGTTTACAGTAGGTGCCAGGGCTGACGGACGGAGCCTGGTTTCCCTTCGTAAGTCCGGCTGTAACTGAGGCAACCTTCAGACCAGACGTTTAAGAAGTTCCGAAAAATTGCCGACAAAGCGAGATTGTTGTCGAGAAGCAGTGCTTAGAGCATGCACCACATCGCAAGGAAAGGGCTGTTGCTGGCCCTTGTTTCCTGGGTTGACCAGCCACAACACAGTGGAAAACGCATGGAGGCCGCAGCCAGGAAGAAGTTAGGAGACTTGAAGTTGAATCCTAAACCTCCGTTGAAGGCTTTGATGTCACGGGCGTTAGAGTCTTTGGAGGTGGAGATTGAAGCGAGCAGAGTGAAGCCGGCGAACCATCATTAACAGCAGAAAGACTCACATTAACTATACGATTGGGTGTTGCTCAGGAGTCATTCTCACTTCTCAGCAGAGTAAGGCTCAGTGTTTTTGCACAGAGACGGGTAGTAGAACTGGATGTCGGAGCCAGAAGCCTTTGTGTGGACTCTGAATCGCAAACGCAGAGTTTTGCCAAGCGCCGCGGCCTAAAGTTATACTAATTATCTATTAATACTATTACTATTATTATTAGTATATATTATATATTATATATTATAGATTATATATTATAGATTATAGATTATAGATTATAGATTATATATTATATATTATACTAACTTATTATTATTGTTACTATTATTATTAGTATATATTATATATTATACTAATGATGAGAGCCTCTCAAACAGGGAATACGCGGCAAGAAGCAGAGTTCAGCTCGCTTCGAACCTGCGAACTTAACATGCTCTCCTCGCATGGCCCTAAAGCCTAAACCCCTACATAAAGCCTAAACCCTACAGTAAAGGGTTCAGGGTTTAGGGTTCAGCGTTTAGGGTTTGGGTACTGCGGTTTAGGGTTTAGGGTTCAGGGTTTAGGGTTTGGGTACTGCCCCCCGTCAGTAACAGTTGGATAATATTCATAGTATAGATATAATAGGACCTTAATAGTAGCCCTATTACATAAAGACTTTTACTGTATGGGGGCAGTACCCAACCTAAACCCTAAACCAAACCCTACAGTAAACCCTAACCCAGGTCGCGAACCAGCAGCGAAAGGCAGCGCTGGGAATCTCTGATCCCACCACCACCACCACAACGGGTGGACAGGGCCAGGGAGGCAAGACATCTGGGGCATGTCATTTATCATATCTCACATATCAAATATCAGATATTATACATTATACATCATATAGTATATAGTATACAACACAAATATATATATATATATATATAGTATTTTTACATACCACATATTTTTCATGTGTATATTTTCGTACTTATGTATGTAGCAGAGATTATATATATATATATATTATTTCATTTCTTGTTTTATAGTGTATATCATAAATTGAAAAGCACTGTAGACAATATTCATTATTTATCATGTTATATATATATATTAAACATATATATGTATATGTGTATAGATAGATGTTTTTATTTAGTGTATGCACTTTTTACATAATATATATGTTCCATAATGTCTAATGCATGTGTAGTTTCTATGTCGTGTACATCTTTACGCTTTTATCCTATATATCTTGCATACTATATCGTATGTGCTATATATCTTATATCTGAGTAAATCTTATACATACATATGTATATATATGTATACATACATAACATTTTACATTAGCACTTTGTGTTATAGTACATTGTATATTGTCATAGTATCTTATGTTGCAGTATGTTACCAGATAGTATAGTCTGATATTTCGTAGTATGTACATTGTGGTGTATTGCATTATTGTATACTTTGTTTTAATGTATTGTGTTATGTTTGACCTTCAGCCTACCGGGTTTCGGGGCTCGCAGTTTGTGATTCGATTCAAGAGGGCTTTCTGTGCACTTCTGACTGCTGCTTGAATCACATCGAGGGGAGGTAGTCTCATAATGGAAACAATAAGAATAACGATCATAAGAACAAAAATAGTTAAAACAACGTAATAATAATAGTATGAAGAAGCAGAAGAATAAGAACGATACTTCACAATACTCGCATTGGTGCAAATTCAGTGTTCAGGTCGGTTTCTTGCAAGTATTCCCAGCCACGGAGCGCTGGCAGTTCGGACTTGTGATTTGTTTCCTCGCATGATCTGTGTATCTTTGTCCCATACTAAGGAATCCTCCCATTTCTTTCTGTTGGATTTGGATCCGTTGTCTCGAACACAACAATCCCGAAGCCTTCTGTCGTAACCGTTCAAACCCACTTGAACACAGGCGGAAGCAGCACGACGACAGCCGGCGATGCTGGCAGTTCCACGACCACGCTGGAAGATGGCGGGCAGATCTCCAGCACCAGTGCGTTGCTGCGTTAATCTGGATTTTGCAAAGCCCAAAACCCTACATTAACTCTCACCCGTTTCTGGCCAACGGTTGAAAGCATGTAGCCTTCGGATGAAAGGCAATAGATCAGTGCCGTCTTTGGCAGTGGTCGTATAGTAGTAGCAGTCGCTGTGGTCGTAATTTTCGTCGTCGTCATATCATCGGTGTAATCATAAGAGTAATGGGACGAGGAGGCGGAGTAGCCATAGCCGGAGCCGTAGCCGGCGCAGGCGTAGGAGTAGGAGTAGACGTAGGGGTAGGTTAGGACCCCGAAAGGACATAGGCATATAGGAATATCCCTACCTTATTGGGCTTCATTATAAGGGGGTGTATATGGGATATCCCTATCATCATTTTTGCTTATATGCATTTTGGGGGGCCTAGTAGTAGTAGTAGTAGTAGTAGTAGTAGTAGTAGTAGCAGTGGTAGTAGTGGAAGTAGTGGAAGTAGTGGTAGTAGTGGTGGCAGCAGTAGCAACAGTAGCAGCAGCAGCAGTAGCAGCAGTAGCGGCAGTGGTAGCAGTTGTAGCAGTGTTAGCAGTAGTGGCAGTAGTAGCAGTAGTAGCAGTAGTAGCAGTACTAGCAGTAATAGCAGTAGTAGCAGTAGTAGCAGTAGTAGCAGGTAGCAGTAGTAGCAGTAGCAGTAGTAGCAGTAGCAGTAGTAGCAGTAGCAGTAGCAGGAGCAGTAGCAGTAGCAGTAGCAGTAGCAGCAGCAGCAGCAGCAGCAGCGTAGCAGTAGTAGCAGTAGTAGCAGGTAGCAGCAGCAGGTAGCAGCAGCAGTAGCAGCAGCAGTAGCAGCAGCAGCAGTAGCAGCAGCAGCAGTAGCAGTAGCAGTAGCAGTAGCAGNGTAAGGGTAGGGGTAGGGGTCGGGCTCGGGGGGTAGGGGTTGTGGTGGGGGTGGGGCCGGGGTCGGGGTCGGGGTCGGGAGGGGTAGGAGCAGGAGCAGGAGCCAGAGTCGGAGTGGGAGTTGGAGTGGAGAGTAGAGGAGGAGGAGGAGTAGGAGCAGTAGTAGTAGTAGGACGTGGTAGTAGTAGTAGCAGTAGTCGTAGAAGTATTAGCTTACGAAGTAGTAGTTTCTGAAGTAGTAGGGCTTAGTAGGGGTGGTGCGATTCCTTTGCTGGCATGTGCTGAAACTCGAGTTTTGGCACTTTGCTCACCCGGAATTGAGCTTTGCTTTTGCTTTCGGCCGCCGGGCTGCACTGTGCAAAACGTGTTGACCTCTGCATTTCGCATCGTTTTTGTTCGGTGTTTTCCTGTGCGCGTCGCATTCTGCATCGGTTTTTACAGTATTTTCGCCGACTCTCGACTTTCTGCACATGCCGGCTTGGACTTGCATTTCTCTTTCAGCTCTGTTTGGGGGGTGGAGGGGTGATGACGTCCACGCGAATGCGCCTTTTGCTTTCTCTTTCCGAATGCGACTTTTGTTTTCCCTTTCTTGTGTTCATGTGCTGGTGCGGTACATTGGTGGGGAGGGTGGGGGGGTGGGGGGTGATGATGTCCATGCGAATGCGACTTTTGTTGTCTCTTTCTTGTGTTCACGTGCTGGTGCGGTACATTGGTGGGGAGGGGGGAGGGTTGTTTTCTCTTTCTTTTTTCACCTTGTTCTAATCTCTTCTGGTGCGGTACATATGTGAAAGCCACTTCTGTGTTCTGTTTTTTTGCTTGATGTTGTCGGCTGTTCTAAATGACGATAGTTCTTGCCGCAGATGACCATGAATATGACAGTGTTGTTCGCTCATGGCCTTGTTGCAAAGTTACTTTTGAAACGCTACCAGTTGCTCTGTCAACCCGTGCTTGCCGTTTTTTGTTGCTTCACTTTGGAACCGTCCGGCATGCAAAAAGCACGAGTTTTTAAAGCTTTCCAGACAAAAACTTCAAAACTGACCCTAAAATCAACAAAAACCAAAGACGAAAAGCATGGTATTTGCGACACTTCCGCAAAAACCTCACCAAAAAAAAGAACAAAACACTATTAAAAAATAGAGCCCGAAACATCATCTTGTTCACGAAAACCACACAAACATCGAGGTTTTCTAGCTTTTGACCAAAAATGTTCCCCAAAAATAAACGACACACCCCTCGCGGCGGCAGACGCTGCGACTTCCTAGTTGTTGTAGTAGCTGTAGCTGTAGTTGTAGCTGTAGTTGTAGCTGTAGTTGTAGCTGTAGTAGTAGTAGTAGTCGTGGTGGTAGTAGTAGTAGTAGTGGTAGTAGTAGTGGTAGTAGCAGTAGTAGTAGTAGTAGTAGTGGTAGTGGTAGTGGTAGGGGTAGTGGTAGTGGTAGTGGTAGTGGTAGTGGTAGCAGTAGTTCCACCGTTGTTGTTGGTGGTTTTGTTGTCGGTGGTGGTGATTAGCCCCAAACCTCCCCAAAACCGAAGCCGATCTCTTAACCCTGACACTCCGAAGCCTCAAATGGTCAACGCCTGAACTGCCCGAACCCAAGATCAGCTCCGAAAACATAAGAGCCTTAAGCCCTAAACCCTCAAGTCTAATCGCTACACCGTAGGGAACATAAGGGCTCTAAACCTTCAAAGCCCACCCAGGCTCAGCTACGCCCTGCCGTCCCACCTCTTGAACCTGTTCGTGGCCCGGGTCGAAATAAGCAAAAGGGCAAATGATCAGCAGTGTTCCTATGTCTCCTAATTCTAACTCCTCTTACAACTATCGTTTCTCTTTGGGTGTAAGCGCCAGGAGCACCTGCACGCACTATATTGCTATTGTTGTTATTGTTGCTATTGAGGGGTTCAGAGTTTGCGGTTAAGGGCTTTGGCTTTTGTGCTTTGGTACCTGCTGCCTACCTTGGGGTTCGGAGTCTGGGGAGCGGGGTTTTCAAGCTTACATAGAGGATTTAAGGTTCAGGGTTTAGGAGTTTTATAGGTTTTTTTTTTTTTGAGGCGGGGGCTGAGCGGGTGGGGGGGGTTATACTACGATCAGTTGGGAGTGTCCGAAAATAGGGGACCCTAATATAGCACCCCAAATAGTAGGATCCTTATTATAAGGCCCCCCAAATAAGGTACCCCCTAATTTCCGGAAACTCCCAGTTTGGGGAACCTGAAGATGAAGCCTAGGAAGCGTGAGAGGTTTAGGGTCTTAGGGCCTTCTTGCGTGCAGCCTGCAGACAGAATGCGAGTTCTGCAGGCATAGACCGCAAACGACCCGTCAACACATGCTGTGGACAGTTTTCGTTTTCCCATCTCGATGATGAGCATGTGAACCTGATAGTCATGTTGGCAGCGGACATGCTGATGACCACGAAAAGCAACGATGTTGATCCTGATGAGCATGGCGATGAGGATGAGGATTATGGTGATCATCGTGATGATGGTGACGGTGATGTTGATGATGATGGTGATGATGATGATGCTGATGTTGCTTCTGACGAGGGTCAGGATGAGGATGCGGATGGTGATGATGACGTTGTTGATGATGATGATGTTGAAGGTAATGATGATGATGACGATGATGTTGATGAGGAAGAAGCAGGATGCTGATGTGGTTCTTCACGAGTCTTAATGCCTGGGCCCTTATCAGATTCGCGATCGGTGGCCTTGTTTCCGATTCCGAACACCCTACCCTAGATTCCAGCGCGGTGGCTAAGGTGGTCCTGCTGCTCGCTCTGTGCCCCACGATGTACTAGGAAGCACCACCACGCTGGGCCTGCAGGTGAGCCGCAGGCCAGACACGTACCGAGCTACCGCGGGCAATTTATAGCCCGCATGGCCTCAACAGGGGTTTGAGCTTAGGTCACTTACATGGTGCATGAGCTTCAGCGATGCCGTCACTTTGCATGAAGATTTGTTCACGAACAAGCACACCTTCAGCGCCGGATCGAGCTTGCAGCAAGAATGAAGAAGACGAAACAGCATAAGAGGACAACCAACAGCTGCATGAACAAACAGAGGATATGAGAAGCTCAGCTGCACCGGCAATCCCGACCTCAGCCACAACAGCCACAACAGCAACAACAGCAACAACAGCAACAACAGCAACAACAGCAACAACACAAGCAACAGCAGCAACATCAGCAACAGCAGCAACAGCAGCAACAGGAACAGCAGCAACAGCAGCAACAGCAGCAACAGCAACAGCAACAGCGACCACCACCACCACCACCACTACTACCACCACCACTACTACCACCACCACCACCACCACCACCACCGCCACAACGACACTAACAGCAGCAACAACAGTCACAACCATAGCACAACATGGCAAAGACAGCTGCATCAGGTAAGGGGAAGATGTTGAGACGCGGCTTACCCTGCGGGTGTTTTCTGAACTTGGATTCCATCCGCCTGCATTCGGCGATGTCGCTGCGGATGGATGGGTATCCCGACTTGAGACATTGACTTCGGCAGCACCGTGCCGCATATCCTGCACGAGGCAGGTTGCACACTCGCTTCCACTTATAACTTGCAAGCTCTCAGCAAGCTCGTCACCTGAAGACACATCTACGACGCACTACATACATGCACGCATTTACTTGGTTTCAGAGGGAGGCACAGTGTCTACGTTACGGCTTAGGGTAGCTGTGTAATTGACCGTGTGCGGTAGAACCGAAACCTTTAAAAATTCCTTTAAGCACTGCTGGCCGGGGTCTGTACAGGGGGATAGGCGGTGACAAGGGAAACACATGAGTCTTCACTTGACTAATTGTGTAGATGATTTCTCACATGGTTGTGGAAAGCTTCGAAGTGTGTGGGTTGTGCTTTGGCTTCGCGTAGCGGCTGCTCATGTTGTGGTTAAAAGTTGCGGTGGTCGAGCCTTTTCTCTGAGATGCAGGCCCATTTTCATCTGATGGGGGTGGCGACATTTTACAGCCCGGGGGTGTATGCCTCGGGCTCATAGCCCTGATCCTCACAGTAAGTACTGTTCCAGGCACAGTCTGCAGAGTTCAACCTCCGACAGATCTTCATTCGAGGCTTAACTACGAATCCCAAGCCCTACCCGTAGCCCTTTACGGACAACTCCACGAAAGAGAGTGCTTTAAGTTGCCACCCTGCAGCCAACGTTCCATTTTGACACGCGTTGACTACGATTCACACCTTGCCAAAGCAATGGTGTCTTCTTTAGAGCCTTCTGGGATGGTCATGGAGCTACGTACCGTGAAGCGCAGCTGCTAGGACAAGCCCACGGCATTCGGCCGAATTTTGCCGGGGATTTTGCATGGGTGGTACACCCAGGTCCCTGTTCGGGGACGCATCTCGCGCCGTTCCCTTCTCTTGAGTCACTTGAGTCTGACTTGAGGCAAACCCCGCCAGAGCTGTGGAGAAAGAGCCGACTGGGGCTGGGTCCTAGCATTTCGAAGCCTTGAACCACGAAACCCCTTGAATCACGAAACCCTCAATCCTCACCCCAAACCCAAGAGAACACCGGCTGGAAACTCTACCCACCTCTCCACTCATATGAGTCTTGGAGGGAGGGTTCTGGGTGTAGGGGTTGGGTTTAGAGTTTAGGAAGTTCAGGGTCTAGGGCTTAGGGTGCTGGATTTGGAATTTTCTGGTTTCGACGTGGGTTTTTTTGCCAGGGTGTCCTTGGACTTGTTGAACAGCCTCTGGCTACGAAATCGCCGCAAGATCAGCGTCACGAATACTCTAAAACCCTAGAGCCCCGAAGCAAAACCTTCTCACCTCAAGACCCTGAGCCCGGAAACCCTCTGCATGAAGTATGAATTGAAACCCCCTTAAACGCCAAGAGCTGCAGCTTCTCTGGTATGCTCTCCTGTGCTCCAGCAGCACCAGAGTGCCATGCGTCAAGGAACCTAAAAATCCTAGAATCCAAGACCCAAAAACACCGAATGAATCAAGCCCGTGACTGGCAACCCAAAAAAGCCCCCCCCCCCCGCTCCACCACCCATATTGTCGAACTGAAACCACTCAAATCATCTGCGGTCTGGCACGGGCTTCGAGATCCCGCTTGGCCCCAATCCATGCGCCTGGCCGGAGCCATGCCACGCTGATCAGTCTGAGGCTCCGAGCTTCTGAAGGCTGGTGTTATGTCTGAGAAATTCGAGAGTTTCCGAAAATGAGGGACCCTAATATAGTACCTTAAATAGTAGGATCCTTATTATAAGGACCCCAAAATAAGGTACCCCCCATTTTCGGAAACCCCCATTCGAGACTAGAGCTGGAGCCGAAGATCGCAGCTCTTTGGTGACGCCGTAGCCCAAGGCAGATGATCATGTGCTGGTGCTTCGGGGCTGAAGTCGAAGAGCCAAAGTTGTAGCACGTGACATGTCTGCCATGTAGGGTGGTCCTTCGTTCGAGTCGACCCCGCTTCAACCTACCCCAAACCTCTAAATCCAAAGCCAAAGCTCACGTAGGTCGAGTCCTCGAAACCCCGCAAATGTTGGGGCAAGTTGAAGCGTGGCAGTGCCTTTCATGGAGTGCGGCAGACTAGACGCTCGGGACAGCTTGGGAAGCTGTTGTGGCGCATGACGAGCACGTCCTCATGACTGTTACCTGTGCCCCGCCTAAACTATATTAAACCCCTCCATGCCGATTTTGCTTGAACTTAGCCAAAGCTTTCTGTAAGCCCAAGCCCTAAGCTTCTTTGAGCCCCGCATTGGCATCAGCGCTACACCGTCTTCCCAAACTCTGCGCGCAGGCCCGGCATGACGGAGGTCGAGGAGGGGTCGACTTCAATGAGTGGTGGTCACATTGTGAGGGCATTACAGTAGTTGAGTGATACTGTTCCGATGTTTCCGGTACCATTAGCAGCATATAGTAGTTGCTAATACAAAAGGAAGCTTGTGCTAGCTGGTAGATGTAGGAGCGCGGGAAACATCATGGGCATTGATTGAGCAGGGCGAAGGCAGTGGCATGTAATCGAGAAAGTACTGGTATTGCAGGTGCACAGTTGTTCAGTATGGCTTCAACAGCCCACGCGGACAAATAGAGTTGAAGAGCGATACACGCAATCATCATCATAACAGTACGAGCACCGTATACACCAGCAACATCGGAGTGGATAGCCATGATTAACATCATCACAGTCGGCATGATCATTCGCAGCACGATGAGCAAGCGTTTCATCACATATTCCTCACAATCTAGAAAAGCATCTCATCCAAGCTCAGCTCATCTCATCCGAGCATCATCAGCAGATCATCGCTGTAAATTTGCTGGTTGCCATTGTCGTTGCCATCATCGCCACAGTTAGTTTATACCATCAGCAGCATCCACTGCTCCTATTCCTCAACTTGCTCCTACAGCTTAGGCAGCAGCTGCTACTGCTACTGCTGCTCCTCCTGCTTCTGCTCCTGCTGCTCGTGCTCCTGCTCCTGCTGCTGCTCTTGCTCTCCTGCTCCGGCTCCTGCTGCTGAATCTGCTTCATTCCTGGTGTTGGGATGAGTTTCGTCGTCCTGGTGCTGCTTGTGGCGAGAGTACTATCAGTTTCAGACCCTGAACCCCAATAGTGACTCCATCTTCAGAAATCATGGCCCGGGCAAGAGCCTGGGGGATTCGGACTACCCGGCTTCGGGTGTTGGGAGGTTTCAAGTCAGTTTCTTGTCGAGATTGATGGCTAGAGAGATTTTTCTCCCTCTCAGGGAGCCGTTCCCTCCAAAAGAGGACAGGATACCCATAGAATTCTAAACCCCCAAACCCGATAAGCCTTACCCCAAAATCCCTAAAGCCCTAAGCCCTAAACCCCTCAGCCCTCGAAACCCAGAACCCTAAAGCCTCAACCCTTGTCTGGGGCCTTGAGAGTCCTAGTAGTAGAGTAGGTAACCTTTAACAACCTGTTGGGGTAGTATACCCCTTATTATAATCCTTGTCTAATGTCCCTTAATTAAGGAATATGGCGTAAATCATATTATGAAGCCCCTTATAATTTAGGCAATATTCCTGAATTAAGGGGTATTGGGTTCTCTGGATTATGAACGAGGTTAACCTTTAGTTCCCCATGATACCCGACAAGTGGGGAGTAGACTGGAGGACTTGACGATTCGGCCCGAGGGTCCGAACTCCATGTCCGGGGTCCCACTTTGGGCCTCGGCTTTCGGGCTTAGGGGTTTAGGGCTTAGGGTTTTAGGGCTTTGGGCTTGAGGGATTAGGGTTATCGGGTTTGGGGATTTAGGGCGTAGGCTTTAGGGAGTAGAGCTCTTTAGGGGTCAGGGCTGAGGGCATCGCAGGGCGTCAAAGGGCGTCTTCTTGCGCAGCGGCCGATGGTCAGCACCAATAAATACGTAGGGTGGGATGATATTTTTGGAGTGGTCGTCGTCGTGGGGTCCTGGTGGTGTTGGTCCTCTTGGCAGTCGTGGTCGTGGTGGCGGTGGTCGTCGTGGCCACTGGTTGTGGTCTTGTTATCTTCAGGGATCTTTCAGGGTGTATACACGGTGTCTGGTCTGTCACTGTTTGGGGATCTGCGCTGGCGTGTCCTTGCGAAGCGGGTTAATCAGAACAAGATCGAGCAATTGGCTATCATCCTAACTTTGGTCTCAATACCCAGGACTCATCTCCACTTTCCTCCTCGCGGCATGCCGCGGCCGAGGCTCGCGCAGGCACCCATCCAATGCCTGAGGGCGTTGCAATATACATATATATATGTATATATATATATATATAACGTAATATAGTAGTCTTAGAAAGCATTGTAGAACAGAATGTAATATCATATGAGGTAGTACGGTGTAAATATACTATCACGGGTCAGTGCTTTGGCGCCGGGTCCTGGGTCTCAGCCTGTTTCGGATTCAACGAAGGTGGAGGGTTGCGCAGCAGATTTTTAATTTGCAGTCGGTCCGAGAATCTTGCTGCAACATCTTCATACTCGACATGCCCGGTGATCAGCAGAGGGCGCCAGCTTGGATATATTCGAATATAGTAGAACACAATGGAATAAAATGTAATCCATAATGAATTACACTTGCGATATACTATCAGGCAGGCTCACTCCTTGCCGCAATGCCCTGTTCTGAATATGCCAAACCGTATCATCGGCATGCAGAACGACCTGCACAAAGAAGAATCCAAAATCCTGAACACAAAGCCCTGACAGCTAAATTGCAAACCCCGAGCCCGTCCATGATTGCTGTAATCGTTATATTAAACCCCCAATCAATCACCATAAACATAGACTTCGGCTTGAACAAACCCCTGAGATGGAAGTCCTCAACATGCCAAGCCCAGCAGCCTTGTCTAGGATTCACGGCGATATGCAAGTCTAGGGTCTTACGGCTCTTGAGGTACTCAGCGAGCCGAAGCTCCGCACAGAGTTCTTCAAGCACGAGGCAGCAAAGCTGGGATTGCTTTTAGGGCTTTTGGCTTTCGGGCTTAGGCAACTAATTGCACTTAGGGCTTGAGGGTCTAGGTTTAGCAGCAAAAAGCGGCCGCGTTGTATCGTTTAGGGTTGCATGGGCGGGGGAGGGGGGTTTGAGGCTGTGGGCTTCGGACCGGGATCTTGGGTTGAGCTTGAGACACCAGATTCAATGGTTTTCAGTTTTAAGATCATTCAGTGTTGGTACCTGTCATATCTACCATGCAGTGACGAGGACCGGAATCATCGGGTAGAGCGTTGATGATGAAACATGTCCGAAAACCTTGCTGGAAGCATTACGGCCACTATAGTAGTGTTCTCATGGTTGTTGTAGACCCAATGCTGCCACCGCCTCCCCAAGCTCGAAGCCTTTGATCTTCAATCTCCCAAGCCCCTGCAGGAGACAAAGGATCGTCACCAGTATCGACAAGAGTGGCTGGAGATGATGTAGGGCCCTTAATACTGATGAAATTTGGGGGTATCCAGAGATTTTTGGCCTTCACTTGGCCTCATGGGTTCGGAGTTCAGATCGACATGTTTGGTCCCCGACTGTTCAGTAGACATGTTGGGAGGAAGTTCTTCTGGCCTGCTTTTCTATTGTGGGTTTGAGGTTCTAGGCGTGCACCCCGAGCCTGAAGCCCTAATAAACTTATTGGCTGTAAACTCAACTTTTCAACTTTTGGGCCTCTTATAAGGTAGTCGATTCTGAAAGTTTCAACTTCTATTTCCTTGGGTTTTGGGCCAGTGAGTAAATCCTAGACCACGAGGATCCCTGGACTCTGACGGTTCAGGCTTAAGTCACGGAGAAGCCGTTCGAGTGCTTCACACGGATACGGTGCTGATAGGGTTTAGGGTTTTAGGGTTTTAGGGTTTTAGGGTTTAGGGTTTAGGGTTATCTCTGTGAATTATTGGGCAATTGCAGATCCGTAGCCTTCCGCATCCTTGCCTTCTTGCACCTTCCCAGTCCTGATCCCCGACTCCCAGGAACGACCTGGACCAGCAGGTCTTGCAGCGAAAGAAGGACCAAAAGCGGCGGTGCCCCGGACGTGACTTCGGGGTCATGCTAAACGAGGGCTTGTGGCCGTTTGAAGATAAAAGAAGGGATAGAGAGAGTTGGTCAAAAGATGGCAAAGAAGTGGAGACTAATGCGAGTCGATCGTCTGGGAACAGGTTTTATATATACCCGGCCCAAAACCGAGAAGGCAAATACACAAGCGCACAGCAACAGTGCAAGAGCTTGTTCTTGCTATGGCCCCCCTTAGAACGGACCATGCCACGAAGCCCAGCTAGAACTTTGTCGGCGCCCGCGAACCTGCTCACGTCTGTCGGAAAGTTGTAACCCGAACCCTCAGAGGACCCCGACATCCTGAAACCTATCTCCTGGTCCGTCGCAGTAGAAGGATATGCTTTTCTGCAACCTGGTCCGACATCGAAACTCTAAGCCTAAACCCGTAAGCCGGAAACGTCGACACCCTCCAACCGTACTGAAAGCCGGCGGGCCTACGAGTCTGAAGCATCAACCCTAAAACCCTAAACCCTAAACCCTAAAACCCTAAACCCTAAACCGAAAACTGAGGATTGAGTCAGAGGTTGCGTTGATCCGTGCGCGCCACGTCCTGAGCCAGATGTGCGCCTCAACAATTAGATGGGGTTTTCGGGGGCGCAAAGTCTCCTACAAGTAGGATAGTGATTATTCTAAAGCTGATTTACAGGACGGCAGCTAGCTTCCCTTGGATTCCTGCCCCTACCTTAAATCAATCTACCATTGTTCATTGCTCATGCGGGGGACTTGGATACTGCGTAGCTGTGTTTTGGGGTCGACGACTTGCCGCGGGCATAGGACTTGCGGGTTCAGGGTTTTGTTTCACGGGATGCATGTAGGATTGATTCACAGTGGCCTGCTGTAGGTCTTGGATTTGCGGTTTGGGTAATGTTCTGAGACTTACGGACCCTGAGTCAAACCTCTAATGCCTCAAACTCCAAACCCTAAACTGCCCTAAACCCCTTAGGCCCAAGCTCTAAACCTAATGTCCAAACCCTGAGCCCTTCAGCTGTCTCACCTGCAAACCTTTTGCCTTGAATCTAGTGGACCCGGCACGCTATGTTTGATTGCAGTTCACAACGATGTGAGCATCACTGGCTCATCACTGGTGCTGGCTCGAAGTTCCAGAGCCTTGATGGGGCACTTCGTCTCGAGAACTAAACTTTACACCCCTGAACCAATACCTTGTGGACCAAGCCCCAAGCAACTCCCCGCCAGAAACCACCCGACCGAAAACAGGATCCTACCTCATGCGGAGCTCGGAATCATTAGTAAGATGCCCTTACAGTGGCCTGGTAATCTATACCCCCAAGCCCTATTTTCATTGTTAAGTACAAGCCCTCTAGCAACCCTCGTAGTAACCCTTCTAATACCAAAGGACTAGATCTTAAGGCCTTCATACAAATCTTAACAGAAGCCCTTTCAGTAACGCTCAAAGGGAACCCGTTAACGCAAGGAATCCTAACCCCAAGCCACCTACCCTAAACCCTAAACCCCAAGCCACCTCCCCCACTGTGTGGTACAGGCGAGGCCCATCGCCGCTCAGAGCGTGCAGTGTCCCTGCAGGCGGAGAAGTCGGGTGCCCAGGGTGTTTTGTAGGTTTAGGCTTTATGCGTTTACGGGTGTAAGGGGTTTAGGGTTTAAGGGTTTAAAGGGGTTTGGATTTAGCGGTTTAGGGTTTGTGGGGTTTTGGGGTTTAGGGGTTTAGGGGTGCAGGGTTTAGGGTTCAGGGCCCAGGGGTTTAGGGTTCAGGGGTTTAGGGTTGAGGGGTTTAGGGTTTAGGCTGCAGGGTTTAGGGCTTGGCGTTAAAGTTTAGGGTATTTTGGCCTCAGGCTTCCGGTGAGTGAGCTGGCATTCTGAGCAAAAGTATGAGTCTGCAATGTTTCACATACGTCTGCGTATATACATATACAGTTATGTAAAAGTCATGTGCTGATTTTATATGCATGTATATGCACATGCAACGGCGCAGCATGCTTCATCACCGATTACTTGCACAGGGATTTGCAAGAGCACAGCTGAGACTGTGACATGTATTAGTGATATTGACAGAATTGATTGCGCGATTTGTATTCTGACACAGAAGGACACTTGACTACAACTGAGAATGGTGGTAGTAATTTATAGGGCCCATCAGAGCAAAACCAGGAATGGCTGTAATCGTCAGAAGCAGAACCAAGAAGGCATATCCATCTATGTATATCCATCTCTTTATCTGGCTATCTGTCATTCTATCTATCTGTCTGCCTGTCTATCTACCTATCTATCTATCTATCACTTCTATCATATCTAACAGAATCTACCATCTACTGTATCGATTTTCGGTCAAGCTTATCTACTTACTTAACTATGTATGGTCCCGTCTGTCTATCTTTCTATCTATCCATCTATCTAGCTACATCTACTTTGCTACGTATCTACATGTCTACCTATCTTCCTATCCATCTATCCATCTATCTATCTGTCCCTGTATCTGTCTATCGATCCATCTATCGATCCATCTATCGATCCATCTATCTATCCATCTATCCATCTATCCATCTATCCATCCAGCCATCCAGCCAGCCAGCCAGCCATCCAGCCATCCATCCATCCATCCAGCCAGCCAGCCAGCCATCTGCCTATCGATTTACCAGTCTATCCATCTATCTATCTATCTATCGATCTATCTATCGGTCTATCGATCTATCTATCGTTTTATCTATATACATGAGTCTACATGGGTGTAGATGCATGAATGTATGCATGGGTGCGTAATTCATTATAGTATAGTAGAATATGATACAGTATACCATGATATTCCATAATGTGCTGTAATATATTACAGTATACTGTAGATTTCAGGGTACCAGGACCTTGGTTAATAGGGTTTAGGACGTTCAAGCATTGGGGTTTGGGTTTCGAGGTTAGAATTGAGGGTCTGCAGAGCTTCATCGCCTAGCCCAGGCCCCCATGGAACTATCCGGAGCCCATGGAATACTTTGAGCGGCCGCGTCCAGGGCTTCTTATGCAGACAGCGCCACGCTTGGGGGCTGGGGGGGCGACACATTCTTCGCCGGGATCTTCGGACTTGTTTGCACAGCATGACTCGAGACCGGGGGGTTGTTTCGAAGCTTCTTCCCTTTTCATCTCACCTGTTTTTTGCAAGTAGCCTTACGAAGCCCTCATTAGGGTTTAGGGTTTAGAGTTTAGGGTTTAGGGTCATGGGAAGACTTGAGGTTGCCGGGACTCTCAGTCGAGCTGAGAGCAAGATCTTCGCGAGATGACTCGATAGTGAGGGATCCTTGGAGCCTCTTTATAGCGACAGTAGAGGGGTCCCACATTTTGAAAAGCCCACACATCGAGGTTGGACAAGCGCTTCGTGATGGGATTTAGGGTTTCGGATCTCGGATTCAGGGTTCAGGATGTACCCATGCCTCTCCATCGAGCAGGCGATTGGGGCCGAACTAGTTGCCAAAATAATATTATTCCCGATCAGTGGACAAACAGGCGGGGCTGTCCATCTTTGAGCACGATGGGTTCAGTAGGGTAGGTTTCTGTCGTGCGTGGTTCCGCATGGCTTTGTGTGTTCTTTATATAGGCATAACAAAGCCAACCGGGAGTTGTTCTAGTTTTAGCTTGCCTGCGGCAATGAGGATACCCAAAGAGTTCCCCTAATTAGTTCAGGATGACCCACAGCAAGAGGGTTAGTTAAGTTATCCTTCAGATCGTAGCAGCCGAAGGCAACACTTTTACAGAAAGCTGGGGCTTGTGGCTGGACGCTGCATAGATTTGTTGGATGGGCCCTTGGCTGGAAGTGTTCGTCGCTGCAGCAATTTCGATGCGTGGCAGACGGCCACTCATGGGTAAGCTTAAACGAGCTTGCCAACACTGACATCTTTATCGCATGCCAGGGAAGCGTCGAACACCTTCCACAAGAACGACTTGCTCATGTCCGGCCCTTGATTGCAGCGCAAAGGGTTAGGGATGGAGTTCGGTTTGCGCTCCACTGCGGAGCCATACTTGAAGTCTTACCGTAGGGCCGGCTGCGTTCTTCGAACTAGGTGGAATTAGTCCCTGGAAGCAATCTACAACTTCGTAACTTGAGCGCCTGTGGGAAGAAAAACTCAGGATGCCAAGTGTGCAAACTGATTGCGAGGTCGAGATCCCAGGGCGGAAGCCCAACCTGAAGTCTTCTTAGAAGCTTGCACGGTGAGGTTTTTTAAATATGTGGTGGCCGGGCCACACGGCAGCGGCTCAGAGGTAGTATGACGTATCTGTTTTATATTCTCCGTATATTTAATTCCGTAAACACTCACAATCATTTTGTGCGGGGGCAGGGCAGGGCCAAAGCTTGCAAATTAGACGCTAATTCGCTCAAATCAGGCAGGGCAGGGCAGGGCTGAATCTTGCGAATTACACGCTAATTCGCTCAAATCCGCAGAGCACAGCCCAGGGCAGGGGCAGGGCAGGGGCCGGAAAGGGCAGGGCACAAATCCAGAATCTTGCGAATTACACGCTAATTCGCTCAAATCAGTCCGGCAGGATCCAGTGCAAGGCAGAGCAAGCTAGGGCATAGGCACTGTCAGGGCAAGTACCGGATAGTGAGCTGGAGTGAACAAGAGTCTCCATTTGGCCATGCTCAACATTCGCGGGCTCAATCCCCGCACCCGTCACTTGCCACAGAGTGCTTGGGGGAGGGGGACGTGTGGCACAATTTCCGTGCGAATTCGACGCTGTTATTAATTCTCAAATCCGCTAATTCGCTCAACAGCAGGGCAGGGCCAGCCCGGGCAGGGGCGGGGCAGGGGCCGGGCAGGGGCAGGGGCCGGGCAGGGGCCGGGCCCCTAAACCCTTTTGAGGAACGAGCAAATGACGGGAGTTGACACCCCTCGAAACACCTCTTGCCCATCCCAACTTGCTAGCCAGCCCATGCTTTACAGCCGACCGGCTCCAGTCAACGCCGAGAAGTCCGGCCTTCCGCCCCTCCATCCCTGTTGCGGCTTTGAGCGAATTAGCGTCTAATTCACAAGATTCAGATTTGGGTGCCACCCACCCCGGGACTCACCCTCCACCCCTCCAGTCCTGCGTGTTCTGCTGTGTCGACCCCAGCCAGTTTTGTTTGTTTTTTGCCGCACCAACCCTCCAGCCTTTGCCCCAACCCTCCACCAACCCTCCCATCAGCCCTCCAGCTCCACACACCTCCTCCGCATGTTTTAAAAAATGGCCGGGCCGACCGCGCCCTTCACAGAGGTAGTATGCGGTACCTGTTTAATCCATTTTTATGTCCGCATATTTAAAAAGCGTTGCCATACAAATCTTGTGCAGTGGCTTTAAAAGAGCAGTATAGAACCCCCCCCCTCCAAGGAAGGCAGTGGAGCTGTTCAATAGGACTTGCATGCTCCATGGGTTATGAAGTGTGTAGTGTCAGGGGCATCTTCGACACGCCGCATGACAAGCCGGCACACTGGGAGTTCGACACTTTCGGTGGATGGCTGGGTGCTCAGCAGGTGATACAGTGATACCATTACCCGAGATTCGACTGAAGCTCCAATCCGACACCTTGATTCGTAGAGCTCTAACAACTAAACCCTAAACCCTAAACCCTAAAACCTAAACCCTAAACCCTAAACCCTACCTTAAACCCTAAACCCTAAACACTAAAACCGTTAAAGTGTTGAACCCCGAAGCCTGAACTCCCCAAGGTTAGTTGTGAGCCGACTGCTGAGCAGGCGTACCCAAGAAGAGCCAACAACCCTACACTCTGAACCCCTAAACCCCAAACCCGACCTAAACCCTAAATCCCCAAGCCCTAAACCCCTAATCCCACTAAAGCCCTGAACCCTGAACCCTAAACTCCCAAACACTAAACCCTAAACCCTAAACCCACAACTTCAACAACAAGTCAAGAAGCGCCAAGCCCCAAACTGCATTGCCGGCCTCCCGGCTGTCCTGAGGGAAATCCTGGGTAGAAACTCGGGTGGATAATAAGAAAAATCACAGCAAAAAATAATGAATATTAAAACAATAATAATTGTAAACAGCTAATGCTAACGAATAATGAATAGATAGGTTATATATATATGTTTATATTGTAAATGTATATGTACATGGGTATATATATATGTATGTGTATATATCATGTTGTCGAATATGTAAGTACATGAATGAGTCTCTCTCTCTCAATCTCTATACATATATATATATATATACACGTGGTTGTGTGCTGTGCGTTCTGCAACCGTATATGCATTAGGGTTGAGGGCGCGCGGCTTAAGGTTTAGGCGTCAAGGCTTTTGGGCTTGAGGGCTTAGATGGTATTCATAGAAGGAAGAGGCATCCAACCAACAGCAGAAGAAAACAGTTCAAGTTGAGCAGGGATGGTGCCATTCATGATGCCAAGTCCGCTAGGGCACAGACGGGTATGAAGGAAATGACATCTTCCTGTTTACGTCCTCAGGTTACACAGCGTGACACCCCACGCCCCCTCAACCAAAGAGAAAGAGCATTAAGTACCATGCAATACAGCAAGCCGACCCCAAGACACGGAACCCTAAACCCTAAACCCTGAAATCCTAAATCCAAGAGGAAGCCTGGAATCTGGAAGCCATAGGCCCGACCTGCCAATTCCCTCTGCAGACCCATCTTTCAAGAACCGAAGCTGCCGCACAGAAGCCTAAATATAGCAAGTACCACAAGACCTATCCTAAACCCTAAACCCTATTACAGGGTATAGTGTAACCCCCCTTCCAACAACCAACACAACGGCTTCTGATGATTGAGGCCCTTACATTAGGACCCTTTCCTCTTTCCCAGGGCCCCTTTTGCCTCATCCCAGAGCTTGGCCAAGGATGCTAAGGCCGCAGCTCGCGATGGGATTTAGGGTAAGTTTTGGCTTTTTGCGTTTCATGTTTCCTTGGTGTTTTTCGGCTTTAGCATGCTCAGGTGGCGTTGTCGTGTCGTTGCTTGATGTAGGTTTTTTGCTAGACTTTGTACTTCTAGATGCCAAATCATATCATGCACGTTTCGTTACCCTGATGGCCACAGGCACCTGTTGATACTCGGTGTTGGGTGTCCTTGAACTTTTTGAAAGAGGTTATAAGTACCTTAATTGGGGTTATAAGTATAGTTGCCCTTAGTATAACCCTAGTTACTAAGTCCCATTTTGCAGGAGTAGGGATCCAAAGGCAGAAGCCTCCGCGGTTCAGTGCTCGCGGTGTTGCCTTTGTAATTTCGGCTAGTAAGAGGTACACGTTGTAGTAGTGTTTTGTGTTCCATGTATGGTTTGGGTTGTTCTGAATTCGGCATGTTGTCGACCATGGTTGCCAGAGTTATGTAATCCGTCATATCATCCCTGCATTCAGCTTCAATGACACTTCATGCTCTTCTCATATCACTAGGTACTTGAGAGCCCCAGCCTCGAACTGCCCGAAGCAATGCGGTTTTAGCTAGTGTGACTTTGTCTGGGAGCTGCTTTTCAGTACATCAGTGGCTTGAACATCAAGGCTGTGTTTAGTTGAGTAGCAAGGAAAGATTCAGGGTTTCAGGATTTTGGGGTAGAGAAAGGGGTTGCAGGCTTCATGACACGAAAGCCCAACCCTAAGCCCTGAATCATCTGCTCTGGGGTCACGGGGCCTACAGATGTGCTCAGAGCGCTGGTCAAGTACAGCTAGCCCGAAATCCTAGAACCCTTAACCTTAATCGTACTACCGAAGCCTTAACTTAAGACCCTGCGCCTTACGCAAGCCTGAGAGTCCCGCAAGACGTCTCTGATCCCAAGCCTGAAAGCAACAAACCTTCGATCCTTGGCCGCAAAGCCCGATACTAATACTACTACTACTACGACGACGACGACTACTACTGCTACCTACTACTACTACTACTACTACTACTACTACTACTCCTGCTACTACTACTACTACTACTACTTTTACTACTACTTTTACTACTACTACTACTACTACTACTACTACTACTTTTACTACTACTACTACTACTACTGCGACGACGACTACTGCTGTTCATAATGCTGAGCCCTGGGCCCTAGCTCCGAAACTGGAGCTGGAATCCAAGACCTCTGAACTCTACACCACAGCTACACCCCTACAAAAACCCTCTTTAGCCAACCCTAAACCCTCTTTAGCATCTTGACGACAGGAGAAGCCTTTGGATCCCAAGGCAAAGATGTACCAAGAGCGTCCGAAGCTTATGACAACGAGGTGCAAAGCTTCTTAGGGCTTGGGTCTGGACTAGAGGCTGCAACATTAGGCTTGAGAAAATTAAAGGAATACAAACTCGAGTTTAGGGTTTGAAGGGGTTTTGGTGTCGCGTGGATCGCCCCTCCAAGAGGTCCACGCTCGAAACAAAAGCCACGCGGCGTGTTGGCGTTGAGAAGAACTCAGTGTAATCATATGTCTTAAAGTAGACCCTCGGCCGTGCTACACCGCGCTTTGCAGTCGGATGTGCGAGGCTTCCAGCCTGCAATGTAAGACACAAAAAAACCTAAATCCAACACAGGGTTTTGGGTTTAGGATTTGTAAGGATGCAGCATAACAGAACTCCGTGTACAGTCTATATACCCGGCTTGCACCAAGCCTGTCACCCCAAGTCGTCAAAGGCCAGCCGAAACTGTCGCCCGACCCAGTATAGGAGTTGGACTACTCGGAGAAGCAATTCCTTGGCATTACCTATGTTGCAACAGTGCGGCTTGCTTCCTAAACCCCAAACCCAAACCCAACCCTAAACCCCATTTCAACATATCTAGACGGCCGTTTTTTAACTACAGCATTAGGCCCTAGGCCCTAGGCACCGTCGCGCCATTCGAATCTAGCCCAGGTCTCGACCTGAATCCTAAACCCTAAACCCTAATATATGGGCCTTAAGAATTAGAATAGGGTGTTGCAGGTATATTATACTGTAACTACAATAAGCAACTCCAAGACCCTATTCTAATTATTAAGGCCCCTGTATCATAGAGCCCTTATAGTATCCCTTATAGTAGATCTTATTTTGACCCCTTTAAAGGAACCCTAACCCTATTCTAATTATTAAAGCCCCTACAGTCGCTCCTTCGGCGCCCAGGTCTGGAGCGGAAGTTGCGGAAGGCTCGGATGGGTCAGGGTACAAATAGGGCTTGGGGTTTAGGGGTACCATGGGGTTTCGGGCTTATCCAGGGTGTAATGGGGTCATTTTAGAGTCCAGGGTTACAGGGTTTAGGGTGTATCGGGATTTAGGGCTTCGGGCATAGAGTTTCAGTGTGCAGGGATAGAGGTTTTGGGTTTCTAGGGTGGGTGTAAAGGTGTACTTAACATTTCGGGTTTTAGGCAGAGGATCTCGACCTTTTTTAGCTTGTTGATGAGATTTGCAAGGAGTGGGTTTACAGGGTGATGGCTCCAGGGGATCTAGCGGTAGGGATTGTGGATGTAACTGCTCGTTTCAGGGATCGAGCCCTACCAGTTTATTTAACGGAGCAGTAGCCAGGCAGCAGCAGTAACAATCTAGTAGCAACATGAACGAACTGAACGCAACTTCTGGTTGCGCAAATGTTCCTTCTGATTGCTTCCAGTATCACCATGATAACGACGACAATGCTGATGATCATCATCAGCACCAGCATCATCACGACCATCATCATCGTCATCATCACTACTGAAATTACTTCGCACCCGATTTGAATGAAACGGCGAATCGACCACGCAGACCTGCACCTGTCAGAGGTTCAATCTCTGAGGCTGTTTAGGGTTTAGGGTTAGGATTTAGGGTTTAGGGTTTAGGTTTAGGATTTAGGGTTTAGGGTTTAGGTTTAGGCTATTAAGCAGTTTAGCACCCGGGAGCCTTGCTCTCTCGAAGCGTTAGCAGTCGAGAGTCCGCCAGTCCCGACAGTATCGCTCCGGGTGCAAAGTCATAAACTGACTCCCATGGTTACAACTACAGTCTCCTTAGGAATTGCTTTTTTTTTTTGTATGTGTGCTCATATAAATCCCAAGAGAGAATTCAACACATTGTTCTTTCTATGGTTCTAAGGGGGGGTATAGAAAATGAGAGGCTGAAGCCGTGGATCCCGGAGTCTTGGTTTTGCATGTGCAGGTTTTCGGTCTTTCGGGCGAATAACCGTTCAGGTTGATGCTTCGTTCTGACTGGGTTTAGGGTTTAGGGTTGACGGCCCTGCATGGGGCTTATTGCTTGTCTGGGGTTGCTCTAAGTCCAGTTTCCGGGCAAGCCTTAAACCCTAAACTCATAAACTCCTAAACCCCTAAACCCCTAAACCCCTAAGCCCCTAAACCCCTAAACCCCTAAGCCCTAAACCCTAAACCCCTAAACCCCTAAACCCCTGGACCCCTAGACCCTAAACCCCTAGACCCCTAGACCCTAAACCCCTAGACCCTAAACCCTAAACCCCTAGACCCTAACCCCTAAACCCTAAACCACTAAACCCTGAATTACAGCTACGTCTTGGCGAGGCAAAGGCGCTCGAGAAGCAAGATGAAGAGCAAAAGCCGCTGGCTCCAAGTTCACTGGAGCTGTTCTAGGGTTTAGGGTTTCGGGTTTAGGGTTTCGGGTTTAGGGTTTCGGGTTTAGGGTTTAGGGTTTAGGGTGTAGGGTTTAGGGTGTACTAGCAGCTAGCATGCCGTCCCTGTCTAAAGTTCCGCCGGGTTGCTAAACGCTGCCAGAGGAAGGGCTTGCCAGAAAAGAAGCATTGTTGTGTGAAAGGTGTCGGAATAAGCTAGTTCAGTTGTTTGTTCTAGTACTTGTACAGCATATGCCCCAAGACTGTACTCTGATGCTCGAGGCTCCTGAAGCATGTGAAAACCTCAAAACCACCACGCAGTAGACCAGCCGCCTTCCGGTAAGCCCCAAGCAGGGACCCCAGCATCCGGTAAAATCTTGGTGCGGACACGGCCACGTTTCTGCGTAGCGTGGTAGCTCGGGGCTTGGGCCGAATAGCCAGAAGTCCAGTTCTCAAATAGGGTTTTGGGGCAACTTGCTCTATACTAAAATGAGGGAACCCTAAGCAATCAGGCTTTGCAAGAGACAGCGACTTCAAGTTTCCAACCCTGCTAATTACGTATGTCACAGAGCTTTGGGAAGCCCATTCTCCTGATTTGACGTCTGGCGTGCTCTGCACCCATAACATGGCAGACACCGTGCCATATCCGTCTTCAGTCCGGCCCACACAGACCTTCAATCTTGCCTAGCTTACCTACTGTGGCCTGCAGGTACGGTGCCCTGAAGAAGAAGAGGCTGGAGGAGCATCATCAGAACTTTCAAAGCACGAACATCTGGGGAAGCCCGGATGCCGTGTTTGACAGTTGTAGATTTTCCTGTTGTGTCGAGGTCGGTTCTGGTTACGAGTGTAGGAGCAGGTGTGCTACCACACACTGTGATTTCTTCTGAACTGGATCCATCAAGTGCTTGTGGTTGTGGACGTCTCTCGAATCTCCATTCCAACTCCCCTACCCTGGGAGTCTGCCGTACCCCAGCCCTGGATGCAAAACTTCCATACGCACACTACACACCCGTAATGGTGGAGGGCTTAGGATCCATAAACGCTTGACTTCCGAGACTCCGATGCCCCGTGCGAAATGCGGCCACTGAAACCAATTAATCGCGATCCTTCCTGAACTTTTCGGCATGTTCCCTTACATAGAGTCAGCGGCTTTCATGTCGCTTGGAAAACTCCGCACCAGGAGTTTCAGAAAAAAGAGACGAGAACCGAATCGTAGGATCCCTTCCCCTGAAAGCCCTTAGATAAGGCAACGGGGTCGAATTGTTTAGTGGAAGTTTTCACCTCGTGATAGTAACCGAAATGTTATGCATCGTTATGCTATATACCACAGAACCCTAATCAAATACATGAAGCTCCTTATAGTCGTAGTATGCACTTAAGCCCAAACCTCTGTTTAGATTTGAACGGCCATTTCCGAACCTAAACCACCACCCGGAACCTAAACCCTAAACCCCTAAACCCTTCTGAACTCTAAACCCTTCAACCCCCCCCCCCCAAAAAAAAAAAAAACAAACAAACTATACCACCTCCGAACACAAAGCTTGGCGAAGGAGAACGCAGATCCGTTCTCTTGCTTGAAGCGGGAAAGACCGGCACCTGACCTGGTTTCTTCTGGCCGCGCAGGTGTTTCCATTTCAGGTTCCTTTCAGCGTCGTTAAGCTGAGGGTACGAACAGGGTTTTCGGGTGTAGACGCAATAGCAACGTAAATCCCAAACTTCAAAAAACCAGACTCCATCCCCGGAGCATGCCGAAGCCTCGATTGCTTGTTGCGGGTGCAAAGTTTCAGGGTCTTAAACCCGCATCTCCCAATCGTCAGCCACAGCTTGATAGAACCGACATCCTGCAGCCTTTAACTTTCAGGTTTAGGGTATGTAGTATGCGTACGAAGAAGTAGATTCATCTGTATGCTTGGCCATCCGGCCGAGCAGATCGAAGTCATCTACAGTCAATTTCAGTGCTACTTCGCATCATTTGCTGTTTAAGACACCAGGTAGTCTGAACTCAATGGCCACATCTCGACGAGCTCTGAACCTTTGAACACGAATCTTTCAACCCCTTCTACCCAAACAGTGAGCCAGCACGGTGTGAGCGTATTCGGACAGTGTAGCTGGAATATAGCTTATTAACAAAGAGAACTGCGGGGCTCCAGAGTGCTGCTGAACCTATGTACTTGTTTCGTCTGTGCTTGCTTAAATACTTACGGCTCGCCTCGCCGACATGTACATGCTGGTGCTGCCCTCAGAAAGCAAAAAGTACTATTGATAAGCTGATAAGAGTAGTAATGATGGTAAGTAATTCATTAATATAAATGACAATAAGAATCAGAATCATGCTCACCATATGGTACTCCTTAGAAGAACGATACGGATGAGAACAGTAAATTGAACAGTACAACGGCAACAATGGTGATGTTCTCAACAATGACAAGAATATGCATTGCCATATGTTAGCGTATAGGCACATTGATAATTATGAGTAAGTCACATCAAGTTTTGGATTTGTGTCTATCGTTTGCGTGTGTGTATATATGTATATATGGGTATATAGGCATATAGGTACATACATCGTTGAGGCCTGGACCGAACAGCGTGTCTACACCCACGAGTATTTCTCCAAGCCCGAGCCTTTCAAACCAAAGGACGGGGCCATGAAAAGCAACGGCGGTGTTGGGTAGACGGGTCGGGATACGGGCTGAAGGTTCGAGGTTTGTTGGGGCTGTAGTCTGTAGGACATGCGTTTGTTGGGTGTTAGGTGCGAGCTTCGGATTTTGGGGTTTAGGAGAACGGCGCCTCGTGAAAAGGGCTTGGGTTGTCAGGTTTGAAGGCTGGTTCTGTTGGAGTTCTCTGCAGATTCGTGGAGACCGACTTCTACGGGGTTTTCGGTGAGGGAGTTTTGCTAGATGGCCAGGGCATGATGTGCTCCGGGCCCTAAATCCAGCAGGAAGAACCGTCCGAAGAGGGCCGACCCCTCCCCATCCACGGAAACTCTAAACCCTTATAGAGCCCCTTAAAGGAGCCCTTATAGTACCCTTATAGTAACCCTTTAAAGGAACCCTAAGGTACCCCTCCCCAGAGTGACCAAGACAGCAGGATTTCTACTACGAGACGGGCATTGGTGAGCACATCACCCAGCCGGACAAAGCCTTGAGGCCTGATATGTAGGGTTATGATGTATATATATATAGAGAGTATGATTATACTATACTGTAGTAAATATAGTTTAAAACAGTATTTGTGTAAGGTAACATAACATAACATAACCTGATAGCATAGTTTTGTGTATTGTGACTTGTTTTGTCATGTTATATTATAGTTTCGGGGTGGATCTCCAGGGTTCAGAGCCTTATATTCTGTTACGGTAGACTCGGTCACATTCTATTACATTATTCTATTATATCGCATTTTTACTATATGATAATTTTATCATAACCCCGCTGACGATCGTGAAGATGCTAAGACAGTGGTCTTCGTGTTGCTGCTTCTGATGATGATGTGTCTTGCTGCTGACGAAGATTCCATTGATTGTCGTGAAGGTATGGTCGACCACAGGCATAACAACACTGTGGATTTTCCGACCATAGGTGGCATCACAAGGAAATTGGTGATACTTAGTGTTAACATGGTTCTCACCACACATAGGTACCCTGAGTGACATAGCGCTATCGCTTGCACTCTGACCTTTCACTGTAGCACTACCATGCCCAGCACTAACATTTGCTCCGGCATCAGAAGCAATGTCGTCATCATCAGCATCATCATCACACCCTTATCAGCACCACCATCATCATCGTCATCATCACTCGTCGCCCTCTCCAGCATCATCACATCCAACATTGCGCGAGACTTCTGCCGCAGGCACAGTCGTCTGGTTGAACTGCAGTGTTCATAGCATCGAAAGCCCGATTCACACACACACACACACACACACCTGCAAACTCTAGGGCGGGCTTGCTTCCAGGTCCATCCTGGCCACCCAAACAGCTTTTTCCGAGGGCTTACCGCTTGACTGCTGCCCTGCATTGTTTCAAGTCGGTTGCATTTGGAACTCGATGGTTGTGACTGAACTGTTGTGAACGGTTTGCACCGGCCTTAAACAGCAAGCTCTGGAAGCTTTCGCATCCCACACCACAGCTCGATCTCGGCAGTTTCGCAAGCGACATCATCGTGGGTGACGAAAACCGGAAGAGCTTCTGGAAGGAGCCTCCGAAAGGCCAGGACATATTGGGGCCACCTACAAGTACAGTATTCGGGCATATGCCCACGAGAAAAATATGTGTAGGACATCGGAATATGTCGAAATAGACAATGCTAATAAGACGGCACAGGCATACAGGGTCCAGTAGCAGGATCACGGTCTACGGAATCAGGAGTTGTACTCCAAAATAGCAACGATAGGTACATAGATGGGTAGAGAGATAGATCGACAGACCGATAGATAGGCTGATTGATTTATTGGCAGATTGAGGTAGATTGAGATAGATTGAGAGAGACAGAGATTGATAGAGATTGGTAGAGACTGATAGAGAGAGACAGACAGATAGAGAGACAGATAGAGAGATGTAGATAGAGATAGAGGTTGAGGTTTTTGCATTGAGATTGATAGATAGATAGAGGTAGATACACAGAGGTAGACAGATAGATAGATAGTCAGGTGACCGATAGACAGCCAGACATGTAGACAGGTAGAAACACGTGCAAAACGATAGGGGGCCTCCAGCCCAGGGCTTCGAGTCTATGCCATCACCCTAAGGGTCCAAGTACCTACCCAGAGGCCCCAAAGTAGTTCCGTTTTGGGGTTCATATATAGAATCCTGTAAGGTAACCCCAAAAAGGAAGTACTTTGGGGCCTCTGGGTAATAATCAATAATCATATACTCTCTTAAATATTGAGCTACTTAACTACTATCCTCAACCCAAGTACCTAAATAATTGGGTCCTTTGGACCCTTAGGGTCATAGCCGACTGGGCTGACGCTTATTCTCGCCTCTTGCATTGGAGCTCTAGGAAGGTAAGGACTACATCAGCAAGCAAGCTGGTAGTATAGGGGCCTAAACAACCAGTGCTTGTTTTTTTTGAGAGGGGGGGGGTCCTTATGATAAGCACAGCATAATTGGCCCCAAAACCATACTCCAATTATTATGGCCCCTATAGTACCCAGATTGCATGACCGCCCAACCGACCCCTAGAAGCAACCGTGGCATGGCAATCCTTAGCCGACCATGCCAAGACTATCCTTGGCTAGCGACGCAAAAGATGCAAGCAGATAGACTGGATAACAACCATTCTGCAACACAAACACTGGCAAAGAAGCAATGCCTGTGACGAGAAAAGTGAAGCGGGACGGTAGCAGAACTAGTGGTTTCCGTTGCTGTTTCGGTGCGAGAGATGTAAGATGTTCAGCCAGTACAACTGGCCTCGTGACTACTCTTGAAGTTGACGGTGCTACGATCTGGAGTGATGTGACAATGTTAGTAAGAAGTCAGTGGCCCAGTATGCCCCAGTGGTATGCAACCAGTACGATGTATCTTCTAGCATGTTCTAGCTCTGCCAGGTGTCGTGAAAGGTACGGCGATGCGGGCACTCCGCGCTAAGGCTCGTCCAGTTTGGGGTCACACTAAGAGTTCTATGATAAAGGGGCCTTAATGACTATAGAATAGAGTTTTGGGTTTGCGGTGTAGGGTTCAGGACGGGCCGTCGGGGCTCTGAGAGACCTCTATCGGGTAATTATCAAATTCAAAGTGAGGTCGACAGTCTGGCAGGCATGTTCCGAACGCAGCAGCCTCTTGAATGCTACCACAAGATCCACTCTAAACCCTAAACCCTAAACCCTAAACCCTATAAACCCTAAACCCTAAACCCTAAACCCCTAAACCCTAAACCCAGAGCCCAGAGCATAAACCGGAGATTAATTGCTTCACCATAGGCGATCGAAGTCCCCTTCCACAACGGCCAACGTAGAGGGCGAAACGTGCAACGTGTTGGGCTGTCTTCCGATGTCGGAGATCCTAAAGTTGATCAGCTCTATAGACTCAACCCCAGTTATGACTCCTACTTCTCCTACTTGAAGCTTCTTTGAAAACTCTCTTCACCATCCTTCAGGCTTTGCTGTGTCCAAGAGGCTGCGCTGGGCTACAGGAGGTCGCTGGACTCTACTTCAGTTTCAATGCTTTTGGGGGCGTGCGGGGGTGCCGGCGGGGGGGGGGGGTGGGGGGGGGGGATAGGATTTTCCGATGAGTGGTCCAGGGGTTTCTGGTAGGGTTTAGTCATTAGTCTTTTATTTTATGCGTTTGTCAGCTGCAACAGTGTTGCGGTATGTTTAGTGGCGGGTTTGCAACAGTGTTGTACGAGGCTGCATATCTGAGCCATGGTGGGGCCCTAGCCGTCAGCACGGTCTCTTGTCGAGTGTTACATACGAACCTCATACGAACCTTGAACAAGGCTTCCGGGCCAGGTTCGAACCAACACGATGGAACTCAGGATTAGCGCCTTTTGCGACGAGCCGCCTGTTCTCCTACATGCCACTACTGGTAATTGAGATACCTGAACCGGTGCTTGGATATGCACATGTCGTAGTCTGACGAGTCTTGTTGCAGTGAGCATATTTAGTTGCGCAGCCCGCATGAAGCCCAGCCCCATTCAGCCGCGGAGGTCTGAGTCTAAGCCTAAGCCCCAAAGCCTGCGCCTGCTCGAAGGGCCCAGACGCAGCAAGCTTCAGAAGCTCAAGCTCGCTTATCGCGAAGAACCTTAGATAGTGAACGGGGGAACTTTAAACTTTTTGGCTTTATATATCAGCTCTATCTTGGAAAGTTTGAACTTTTTGGGGCCCGGTTGTTGAAGAAGAGAGGAACAAAGGCTGTTAGAGTCGGCAACATCGGAAGCTCTTCGAAGCTTAGCAAAGACACCGGGCCTGCTCTGCTCTACTTCCCTAACTCCCTAAACCCTGAACCCTAACCTAATTCCCTAAATCCTAATTCCCCACAACTCCCTAAACCCTCAACCCCAATTTCCTGAACCCTAAACCCCTAAAGCTCTAACAGGTTTTCCTAGTAGTAGAGTAGGCAACCTTTAACCGTTCGGGGTAATATCCTTATATTATGAAAAAGGTTAACCTTTGGTTCCCCATGATACCCGACAAGTAGGTTTTTTCATGAAAAACACTTACCTTAACCCTAAACCCTAAACCCTAAACCCCTAAACCCCTAAACCCTAAACCCTAAACCCCTAAACCCTAAACCCTAAACCCTGAATTCCGCGAGGAGTTGGCTCAGGAGGCCGAGCGTCAGGCCTGGGCTGTTTCTGTGGCTTCAGTTTGGAGCTTAGGGGTTTGGGGTTTAGGATTCAGGGTTTAGTGTTCAGGGTTTAGGGTTTAGAGCTTTGGGTTTGGGGTTTAGGGTTTAGAGCTTTGGGTTTGGGGTTTAGGGTTTAGGGTTTAGAGCTTTGGGTTTGGGGTTTAGGGTCTAGGGTTTAGGTTTCAGATTTGAGCTTTGGTTTGGGGTTTAGGGTTCAGGGTTTTAGGGAAGTCGGGTGAAGTTTAGGGTTTATGGCAAGTTTATGGTCTCCAAGCATTGCTCTTTGGGGGGATACGTGTGTTTTGTCGGGTTTGGAAGTTTACGGTCTGTGAGTAGTGCTACTGGAGGTGTGAACGACTCGGCTTTGGCATAAGGGGTCAGAGTGCGATTTCCCGAATGTCCTGCCCTCCCATTCGCGCAGCAACTGGCAGGGACCGGCAGACGTGGAGTCCAGTCGGAACGCCAAACCCTAAGCCCTAAACCGCACGTTGAACAGTCCAGCCGTAGAGGATGTGTTTCTAGCGGACGGTGTCGCGAGCAACAGAGGCGTCATTGTAAGTTACGTCTCGTTAGCAGACACGGCTTTGAGGATGATGATTTTGTTGAAGAAGATCAACGAGAGTAGGAAAAGAGCGTGGCTGATGCCAGTATGAACGATGATTTCGAACGTGATGACGGCTCTCATTACTTGTAATTATGTTATTGACGATGACTCGCAATGAAACTGAGCTGATGCTCATGTTGTTGGTGATGGTGACGACGACGATCATGAGCATCTGATGGCGCATCATGATGATGATGAGTCATGATGATGATCATCATCATGTTGCTGCCGGTTATGGTCCAATGGTGGTGCCGATGACTGTGACAAAGACGGTGATGATGGTTATCAATCGATGGACCTCTGTGCTCCGACCTACTGGCTGTGCTTGCTGCAAAAATGAAGACCTGCGATCTCCGAAGGAAGGTCAGAGGCGAACTTGGGTTTCCTGGTGTATCGGTGCGGACGGGTGTGGGTCGTTTCGTGCTTGCCCACTGTTTACTTTTGCTGGCTCTCACTCAGTCGCGTGGATTCGAGGGCCTTTGCGTGGATGACTACAGTGACTACAGTCTAGCGTTGATTTGCCTGAATATGATCAAAGGCCTCCTCCTTGCCACACCTAAGTCTCGCAACGGATCCATTCGCTTGGAGGAGATGCACAAGGAAATGCAGAAGAGCAGAAGCAAGGAACCCAGCTGGCAACTACGCGGAAGAGCGCAAAACCGTGTCATGCTGAACCTAAGACCAAGAGCGCATGTGCAAATGGTTTCAGCGAGCCACCTTGATTTCGCAGTTGCAGTTGTTATGATTCTTCAAGGCGAGTCGTGGCTCAGTCTGGGAGAGGTATCCAGATCCCCATACAGCCTGCACAGTCGTTTCTGAGGTGCGCCTTCCCTCAGAAGCACGACGACCAGTTTGCTAGGGAAGAGGTAGAAGGATTTGGGGTTGCGAAAAAGGGGTCTGAATGAGTAGCAAACCATTCCCTTGAAGGCAATCCTTATATAATGATAGTAACCCCCAAACCCTATCGGTGTACTTGAGGCCCTTTGTTAAATTTGTTGCGTTCAGAAAAGCGCAGCTACTTCAACGATTGTTTCTGCTGCTGACAGTCGAATTGGTTGCAGGGTCACCGAACTCGAGCATAGGGTAGATGGCTGTGTGGCAAAGACACCAGCCCGTTCGTCTCACCCTTTCCGCCAAAAGGCGGTGTTGACATCGGCAGGGCCAGCAAAGAGGAAGAACGGATCTCATGACGCAGAGCACTGAAACTGTCTTCGATTCCAGATTTCGAGTGTTCTGGCGGTTCTAGCCCATCCCTTTCCAGCCGTTTCCGCTTCTTGGACCGTCTGCTTCGAGCCAAGGATACATAAGAAGTGCCTAAGAAGTGCCAGGCTCGGCGAACTAACTCCGAGCGCTGCTATAATTCCGCAACCAACTTTTCAATCAAGGGATCTTCAACTAGCGGTGATGTTCGCTTGCGATGATGATGATATTGTTGTTGATAATGACAATGATGGTACAGTTGTTTATGATGCCAGTTTGGTGAAGATCATGAAGATGAAGAAGATGATGATAACTATGATAAAGATGGTGGTGATGATGATGAGTTTGAAGATGATGATGAGGATAAAGATGAATATGAATACCACGATGATGTTGTTATCCTCATCGCCATCATGATCATCACCCCTCCCAGATCCATATCACGACCTTCCCGGAGAGCTCGCCGGCAGACGGTAACTGCAGTGTAGGGTGGGTGGCAAGTAGCAGTCGTCGTCGTAGTCGCAGTAGCAGTAGCAGTAGCAGTAGCAGTAGCAGTAGCAGTAGTAGTAGTAGTAGTAGTAGTAAAAGTAGTAGCAGTAGTAGTAGTAGTAGTGGTAGTAGTGGTAGTAGTGGTAGTAGTGGTAGCAGTAGCAGTGGCAATCGTAGCAGCAGCAGCAGCAGCAGTAGTGGAAGTGGTAGAGGTAGCAGTGGCCGTGGTCATGGTGCTGCTGGTGGTGGTGGTGGTGGTGGTCGTAGCAGTAGCAGTAGCAGCACTAGTTCGAGCTTCCCAAAATCTTGTGACATTAAAACAGACTAGTCAGGACATTGGAAACCCGGGGATTTTGTCAGCATCAGGTCCTCGACCTTCAGACTCAGCAAAATTATTCGGAGGCTCCAAGCTATCCTAGGCGTAGGGGCCCTTGTTGGGTTATTCCTGAGGCACCCCGCATTTTACGATTGCCACTTGCTCGTGCTGGCTAAAAGCTTTGGCGAATCCGACACTCATCAGGCATGATGGAGAAGCGTTGAGAGCAGCAGGCAGATCATGAAAGTCTCGTGCCTGTGTCCAATCATTATGTGTTTCTGTCTGCACGAAACAGCACACCCTGGCAACATGTCGGACGACGGCGAGACAAAGCCCATGGAGGCCGAGTCGGAAGACAGGCCAGTGCTGACAAGTGTTGAGAAGTTTTTTGCCTTAGTATTATTCCTCTTCATGTCTCGGTTATAACTTTGCTAGACGACAGTGCTTCTTGATTTTTGCGGCTCCGGTGAGAAATGTCCAGATCTGAGACAATGCAAGTATGGATGTGCCTAAAAGAGCGCTTCCCACCAACGCATCAAGTTTCGAGTGCCAGTAGCTTTTCAATTGCCCGAGTGCTTCGTCTTGCCTCTCCGACCCAGAGCATCTAGTACATGGGTGGTTGTCAAAATTAGGGTCCCTTTTTGGGCCCTTAGTATAGTACGGCACCTAATATTTAGAGTACCCAAACAGGGACCAGAATTTTGACAACCACCCATATGGTTTTATTCCTTGCGCTCCAACAAGGTCGGGCATCCGGGTTCAGGGTTCAGACCCGCAGATGTCCAATCTGAATGTCTGTTCCGAAAAGGATATGGGTTCTATTCCGACAATGACACGGAGGTTGGTCCACTTAAAGCACCAATGCCATCACCGATTTCCAATTGCTAACGCGACCAGCCCCCTGAGATCTAGACGTGTCATTTCTTTGTTACGTTTTTGCTTGCCGTCCTAGCTTTGGTTTTCAGGGCTTCTCGTCCAATATAAAGTAAATACCTAGTAACTAGTATATAATTAGTACATAATACATATACATATAGTATATATCAGTAGTTATACTCTATTCTAATAATATAAAAAGACACACTCTATATATATATATATACATATATAATGTAAGCTCTCACGAGAAACCTGAATCCCTCAGCAGCTACAGGCCTGCAGCAGCCGAACATGACCTGGAGGAGTACTTGGAGGGCGCCTCCTGCCCGGACCTCGGACCTTTAGGGTTTCTGGATTTAGGGTTTAGGGGTTAGGGTTTAGGGGTTTAGGGTTTAGGGGTTAAGGGTTCATAGGGTTTAGGGTTTTTGGACTTAGGGTTTAGGGTTTAGGGGTTTAGGGGTTAAGGGTTAAGGGTTCATAGGGTTTAGGGTTTTTGGATTTAGGGTTTAGGGGTTAGGGGTTTAGGGTTTAGGGCCTTTTGGGGTTTAGTTTAGGGTTTATGGTGCGCCCTGCCCGGACCGTGGACTTTTGGGGTCTCCATCTCCATGTGGGTCTGGCGCATCTGTTTGGGGGGGCTTCGGAGGGATTCTGGGGGTTGAGGATCTATTGAGTATTGGTGAGAGGGAGCTTTGGAGTACCATACTTTAATACTTTTTTCCTTAAAGGGACCATTATAATGTAAAAGTCTATACTTTTTCTCCCTGGTTACTTAAAAGCCCAGTAGAAGTTCAGGGTTTTGTGGATGTAAGGTTCAGGGGCTTGACTCTAGCATCTTTGGATCTTAGACGCAGAACTTGTTAGCATAGTATAGGCCTTTGAGAGACACTTTGAGAAGTCAGGGCTTATGGGGTCTAGCAGGGGTGAGCAGTAGCATAGACCTCTGCTGCTATTGAGCCATTTCACCGTGTGTGTATGCTGATAAGTCGGACGCTGGAGTTTCTTGCAGGTTGCCAACGATTCCACGTGGATTGGGACTGCCATCCTATGCAACAGTTTGATGACACACACACACACGCCACAGCCATCAATAGGTTTTAGGGTTTTCAGGATTTTCGGTTTCTCTGTATCGGATGTAGGGTTAGGCATGGAAGCGGACACCACAAGCGTAGGAGTAAGGCCAAGGCAATCCGTTTGAGAGAAGATTGTTTTCGAGACGCACCTATGGACGTGTGCGCTGAATACCCCAGACAGTGTGGCCAACAACACTGCCAAGCATGTGCGGCATGCTTGAGTTGTTCGGAGGTGAGCCAAACCCCGATTTCCGAACCCTCAGTTCATCTGAAAATCCGTAGCTATCGCCAGACTTCTCCATTCTTACAGCTTCCCCCCCTCCCCCCC
>BGNK01000468.1:134769-207112 GCA_003297005.1 Symbiodinium sp. clade A Y106 | reverse complement strand
CCCCTCCCGCCTCCATCCGACCCCTTGCCCTGCTCCAAACCTCCCCGCAGCCGGGCAAAGGCCCTGAGCCTTGGCACTCCAACTCCGAAGCGCGACCGAAAACCCTCACCTCTCACGGTTTGGGGTTTAGGGTTTGGGTTTAGGGTAACTGAAGCCCAAACCCTGAAACCCTAAGCCCTAATCCCAAGCCCTGAAGCTTTGCAGCGAGGCTTCAAGAGTTTTGAGGACGTGGAGGACGAGGCAGGGCGCTTTCTATCCTAGCGATCGAAACTAGCAGAAAGGCTCTTTCTTAGGAGCCTTGTTATAGCTAGCAGTTAGACTACAACATAATACCCCAAAATCCCGATTTTCAGCTTTCAGGACCTTACATTACATTAGGTAAGAGGCCATCTCCTCAGGACAGCTCTGGGGCTACCAAGAGCAAGAAGATCCACAGGAGTTTGGGCTTCTGAACCCTTCAAGAAAGTGAAGCTCTAGCTTCAAGGAACCGAAGTCCAAGATCTGTTCTGTTCGGAGATTGTAACCATACTTCAAGGATCATGAGACTTAGCAACTAGGGTTATAAATCACCTAACCATATTGCTAAGTATTTAGAACCCCAATTAAAGGTATACCTGTAACCGTAGCTACTAAGTTCCATGATCCTCGAAGTAGTCTTGTCTATAGTCAGCCCTGAGATGATCCCGATCCCTCAGCCATGCACTGAGCACCCCAAGTCTTGAAGCCTCGACCCCCGAACCCCAGCTTAGGGGCATGTAGGGGTTACTATGGGGGTTACTAGAAGGGCTTCAGCGGGTTAAGTAGGGTTTAGGACTTGGGTTTGTTTTAGGAGTTTTCTAGTGAGTTCGCGAAGCTGTCGCTGTGGTTTTCAAGATCCTGGTTGGAGAGCTCCGGTGCCATGCCTTACCCCTTTTCTGTTCTGAGTTTGTCCTTAAACCTTGAACCCGGCTTGGTAGAGTTTAGCTCAGGGCTTAGGGTTTGCATGAAAGCAGTTTTGAGACTGACTCTGGGGATATCTTTCTGGCATCTCCTTGCAGAGTACGACGTCCGGTTGCTTCTGCTTTCATACATTTCACGGCGGGTAGTCGGTTTGGGATTTAGGGTTTCTCTTCCATTAGTCGCAAGATAGACAGTTGGCATGTCCTAAACCCTTTCAGCCCGAAGCCCTAAACAGGTTCCATTGAGTTGAGGGATGCCTCGGCCCCAGGTGCATTATTTGCGCCACCGCGGTGATGCATTGGCCGGGCTCGTGAAAGGGGCTTCGGGTTTTTGGCAGTTTATTAGGGACCCCAAAAGCACATAAGCCTACCGCTACCTTATTGAGCTTCATCATAAGGGGGTTTAGATTGGATGTCCCTATCCTAATTTTTGCTTATGTGCCTTTTTGGGGGCCCTACTTTAGGGTTTGGTCCTCCAGGCGGGATCTACTGGTTTGCATGATGTCCGACTGCGACACTGCGTGTAAGTTCGGCTTTCCAGGACTAGGACAGGCAAAGTCGTGGGAGAAGAGGCTCATGAATGGTAGTAGAGGACAACAGCACTAAGCATCCTAATCCCATGTTCCAACTTCAACATTCTAAGTCAATGGGCTCGCAGGTAAGGAAGTGGTTGCGTGTCACATTTACGAAGTAGCATCCTGCGAGACCGCCACCTCTCGATCAGGAGCCCTGAGCAGAATTATCATAAAGAAGAAGCCTAAATAGCTACCAGTACTTCTCCTAAGGGTTCCGAGTATCATCATAGTGTATTGTACCCCGAAACCCTGTCAAACCATTGGTTTGGGGCATGTAGCCCAAAAGACCTACCTTTTTAGGGAACTATATATGGAAACCATAATAAGCAACCCCAGAAAGCTAGGTAAATTCGGCTACAGCTAGGGTGAACAAGCACAACTACCCTCTAATATACCCCAAAAATACCCACTATTGACGGCCATATATCATATAAGGACTCTATCAAAGAGCTCTTAATGGGTCCTGGAACAAGCACTAGCAAACCTCGAGTCCCTTAAAGGAGCCTTTTTGTTTAGGGTTTAGGGTTTAGGGTTTATAGATGCCTCATAGATCCCGTTAAACCGCAAGTTTCCAAGGCTCGGGGTCTCTTGGAGGCCCGAGAGGAGATCGCACGGCTGCACGAGGCGCGCCCCCCTTTTTTTTTTGGGGGGGGNCTAGCACTCTCCCTGGTGCTTAGTAGGGAATGGGGGGCTGGATTATTTCGGTTTATTTGGAGGTAGTTGGGTTTACTTCGGTGTATGTGAGGCTATTTTGTGCAGTTTAGGGTTACGTATTGCTACTATAGCCCTATCTTTGGCCATATCTGCTGCTACTTGGGATTACATAGCTTTGTTAGGTTGGTTACCTGGACTTAATTTTTCAGGTGCATTCAGGGTTAGCTAGGTTTTGTTAGGGTTAGCAAGGATTGCTTCGGGTAGTTTAGGGCGAGTCCGTCATTGAGGGCTGTTCCGGGTTATTGGGAGCTAAATTGTTCAGGGTTGAGGCTACCCTTTATTATACCTATAGTCTCCATTGTATATCCTTTTTTTGGTTAACCAAAATCTCTATTCTAGGATCCTAACCATAAAACTGGTGGGAAGACAGACATAACACCATTTAATTTTATTTTTTATGTCTGTCTTCAGGGTAGGCTAACCCTTTATTATAGGGCTTTCATTTGGCTTCACAGGGCTTTTGAGGATCCTGGGATTGCCAACGAGGATTGCTTTAGGGCCTATGTTTTGTGCAACGGAGATATGGGAGTTTCCGGAAATTAGGGGACCCTAATATAGTACCCTAAATAGGGCCAGGTGAGGTGTCAGTTCATAATCATACGACCCTACAAACTTACAAACGCCCATAAACCTTCATTATAGTAGCCCCTCCATAGTAGCCGGTATACTTAACCCATATAGCAGCCCATGAGAGTACCAAAGCCTACACTTCGATTGGGTCCTTCAGGCTGGTCACCGACTGCGCTGGCCCTGGAGGGAGGGCAGAAAGAGAAAGTGCAGGGATTTGGGGCTTTAGGGGTGACGGGTTTAGGGCTTAGGGACGGGTTTAGGGTTTAGGGTTTTTGGGCCACTTACAACAGGGTGTGTTGCCGGTTCTGGGAGGGATTCATGGGTTCCTTTTCTTGCGTCTATGGACCCGAAGCCCTATCAGATCCGCAAGCCCTGAAGCCCTTCGGTGAACCCGAAACCCTAAACCCGAAACCCGAAACCCGAAGCCCTAAACCCTAAACCCGAAACCCTAAACCCTAAACCCTACCCTAAACCCTAAACCCGAAGCCCTATCAGCCTTAAGTTCCCTTTTGATCCTCAGATCCTCAAAGCCCTGAAGCTCTTCGGGCGGGGTTGGCTCGAATCTCGAATGGAACCTGGGCTTTGGAGTACCATACTTTAATACTTTTTTTCTTAAAGGAACCCTTCTGAAATAAAAGTTTATACTTTTTTCTCCCTGGTTACTCAAAAGCCCAGGAACTGGCTTAAGGGTTTAGGCTCTTCATGATCCTTGGTCCACTGCTTTTTGTTGGGTCATTCTTGGGACTGATATGCGCTGTAGACTGCTGCAAGAGGCCTAAAACTCTGAACCCTAAACCCTAAACCCTAAAACTCTAAACCCTAAACCCCCCCCCCCCAAAAAAAAAAAATCGCCCTAAAGCCCTGATTCCGAAGTGAAGCCTGGAACCGAAGCCGCGGAAGACCCCTTAATTTAAGGAATAGACCTTAAATTATAGAGGCCTTAATATTATGATTCAAGGTATATTCCTTAATTAAGGGGTATTGGGATCTCTGGCGCGGATTCGGGCCATGGGGGTAGCTTGAGCTAAGACGCAGCCGACTTTCGCGTTCATTGGAGACAGTTCAGACTTCAATCAGGGTTGGGTCGTGCGGAAGTCTAGGCTCCTTCTTCATTTTACATATATACATATGTACATATGTATATATATATATGTACATACATGCATATATACATATATAAATATAACCCTGTATCCTATTTCGAATATGATTAAGGCTTAAATGACATCTCATTTGCATGTTTTCCGGTGATGGCAGTCCTTGAAGAGGGCCCTTTCTACTAGTTTCGGACAACCCGGTGATGATTTGAAGTCGGGAAAAGAGGAGAAGACCACGTTCCCCCCTCCAATCTATAAGTGTTTCCGAGGCAGAAAGCCTACGAGAGCTTGCATCAACAGTTTCGTGAGGCGGGGACTCGATTGGTTGTGTTTCGTTTTTCGGCGGAGTTTTGGGAACATGAGCACCTGAGGCATCGATACTTCTCTAAGTCCTAGTCTAGTATTTACGTACCGGTTGCGGCATCCATACCTGAAAGGATGCAGAAGCTGGCCTTGTTTTCACATTGCACTGTGACTACATAGGAATATATATATATATATATCTATGTATATTTATATTTATATGTATATATGTACAACATGTATATATATATACACACAAATACATATGACTACAGATAAATATATATATATACATCTACATAGATATGCATATATATATATATACATGGTGGCAGGTGTCAGCCGATGCAGTGTGGAGCTCGGAAAGGGGTGGCTCTTTTCGTTGGTGACCTCTTGGCAGGCAGGTTTATGGGGTAAGGGCAGGGCAGGTTTAGGGTAGGGTTGAACCCGGACTGTGAAAGCTTCGAAACTGCGACGAAAGCAAAGGTCTATTGGCAGTCCCTGGCGGAGGCACGTGTTGCGAGCGAGAAGACACAGGCGGGTCGCTGGCGAGCTGACCAACTCTTCTACAGTGCTCTCCTTTGTTTCCAATTTCTGCTTGTGAGGTTTTGAAAGGGAAGCTTTTTTTGAACCACGACGACCTTGATCGACGACTTGCTTTCAAGTCTTTCGAAGGTGTCTTGCAGTGACGAACCAAGGTCCAGGATCCACGGCGCATGAATCCGGTTTTAGTCTGAGGTTGGAATCGGCAAGATCGCGAGCAGGAACACAGGACCCCAGTTCGTACAAGCTGGTAAAGCATATACGACAAGAGATAGATAGTGATTCCTGCTTCCAAACTTGCAAACCTTCCCGCACGACGGGGGTGGCCAAAACTCCTCAGTCTAAACCCCAGTCCCAGCCCATCATCGCGAAAACAAACCCGGAGCACTACAAACCTTACACTAAACCTAAGCGCACGAGGTTTAGGCTTTTGAGTGGGGATTCCCTCAACCCAAAGAAACTTTCCTTCTGCTAGTGCAGCGAGGCCTGCAACCCCATTGCCAGCTTTCAAGAACCTGGCCTGTCTGCCCTGGCCTAAGACAAGTCGGGTTCAGGATTTGGGATGCTACAAAGTAGCCTGCAGAACTATAGTACTACTTTTCCTTAGGGTTCCTTATTCTACTTGTTGCTATATGGAAGAAGCGCCCTCCACATTAGGCTCGGGTCGAGGGTTTTAGAGTTTTGTTTCGCCTTGGGCGTCCGTTTTTTCTAGCTTCATCGTGTGTCATCTCCCAAGACCGGAGCCCCAACGCCCCAACCCTAGGTAGGGCTTTGGGACACTTTATATTTTCGCGAATTGGGCTTAAGAGGATCTTATTTACTAATATTTTTCAAAGGCTTTAAAAGCCCCAATAAGAACCCTACGCAAAGGAGTTCAATCTCCATCTCCCCCAGCCCTCCACCACCGAGAATCTCCACATGGGGGTTTCCGAAAATAGGGGACCCTAATATTTCACCCCTAAATAAGTAGTATCCTTATTATAAGGACCCCCAAAATAAGGTACCCCTCATTTTCGGAATCTCCCAAATGCCGCGTTCGCCTTGGAGCTCCAGCCCGGTATTAAAAAATCAGGGGATGCACAATACCATTCCGTCTAGGTGACTTCTGACCTCTTCAAACGTGAACACAAAGGTCGGGTCAGTAGACGCAGAAGCCTTAGATGTGGGCATAGCTGTGTTAAACTTTCAAGTGGTATACTTTGCTGCAAATCCTTAACCGAACCTTCCAGTATACTCTGGGTGGAGAAGAGGTGTTGGACGTGTTGAGTTTGTCTGGATATGGGACTGTAGGACTCAAAGGGCATCTGCATGGTGATGTCCTGTGACCCCCTTGTTCTGCTTTCCCATGTGACACACCTTCAAGAAGTGTTGTCCTGAGACGAAAGGAAGAAGTATTCCCAAAATGCTCGCACACCCTAAAAACTTGGAGCAATACCAGGCAGCAAGCTTCAGATATGAACAACCTACGAAAGTTGTTTCGCTTGCGTGCATGCGTGTGTGTGTGTGTGCGGGTGTGTGTGTGTCTTTGCGTCTGAATGTATGTATGTGAACCTAGTGTAGGTAAATGTGCATTGCATGCATATGCATGCGCACGTGAGGTGTATGCATACTGAATGCGTATGTGTCTGCACATACGTGTGCGCACGTTTCTGTATGTGTTCGAGCATGTCCTTGTGTGTTATGCGTGGATGCATGTGTACATGAGCGCATGCATGCACATACTCATATACAGGCACATGCATGCATGTAATTATGTATGTAGTTATATGAGCATGTAGGTATGTGGGAGGTGTGTGTGTGTGTGTGTCTGTATGTGCATATATATATACACATACAACTATATATATATATATATACACACACGTGTTTACGTGTATGTAAGTGTGTTTGCCTGCGTGCATTCATGCGTGGCATGGCAATGTATGCATGCAGGCATGCACTGGCATGCACCTTTCTATGTAGCCACGCAACATATGTAATTCATGCAAAGTTTGTAATGTAACTATTTTATGTAATGGAACGAAAAGGAACTGAATGGACTGTAGCGCAGTCTGATTAGTATTGTAATGCTATGTCATGTCATGTACTCCAATGTAATACTGCAGTGTCAGTACTGTAGTGAAACCAACCTCTTCTCATGCTTACAATGTCATGTACCACTGCACGCAATGGAGCAGTGTTATGTGACGTAATGTGTTGTAACGTCTTGCATCGTACTGTCTTGTGTTCCACTGCATTGTACTGCATATTGCGGGGTAGTTCTACTGTCTTGTACTGTATTGTATGCAGCATAGGGATGTGTTGGTGTGTGCATATATCAATAGATAGATACACACATATGCACACATGGGTATGTGTGTGTAGACACATGTGCATGTGCCAGTCTGTGTAAAGTGTTCCTCAGACTGGAAGGCGATCGCCGAGTCCGGCAGCCCTACATGTGTCACGCCGCGTGATTCGGTGAACCCCACTGCCGTGGAAGTTGAGGCTCTCTACTGTAGCCTTTCGTAGTTGAGGCTTTGGGTTTGCAATTCCAGGCGTTTAGGGTAGTGGGTGTTGGGAGACGGACAATGGGAACCAGGCGGAGTACATATCTGGCCAGTTCTCAGTCCTGAACTCCTGCTTGAACCGGATTCTATGAGGGATCGATACGGGTTCCATAAGGGATCTGCAGCAGCAAACAGGCTGTGTCTTGTCTTGAGACGTTGCTAGCAGGACTGCCGCAGACGGGGAACTAGTGCGATGCAGACCTCGTGTAGTGAGACTATTTCACCCATCGTATGCTTGGGTTCGGGTTTTGGTGAGTGTGCGGAGACTTCCTTCGAGTCTGGGTTAGCATTTAATTCGGATATCATTCTGGGGATACCAGCAATAAGACCCTACCTCATGTACAAAAGGTTTGTATGGGCATAGATGGGCTGTTCATTACATAACATTCGAACCAAGCAAACGTTGCTGTGAAGTCATAGCGTAGATCAAGGAAATCTGAAGATTGGTTGGTCATCTTTCCTGGCCAACAGGTGTGCATGTGTGTTGTGTGTGCTTAGAGCTTACATGCGGACCAGGTGCGAGGTTAGCACCAGAATTCCATTATCCCCAGCCGGAAAACCCAACCAGTCCACAAATGCAGAGTTTGAAGAGCAGCATCTAGCTCACAATTATAATTGTCAGCCTTCACGGGGTTTTCATCTGAGGTAGAATCCCAGCCAGAGGGTTCTAAGGACAGCAATCTCTCTGTGAGACAGGATCAGGGGGTAATCCTGCCGCTTTCAGAACAACCCTTGAACCACGATTGAAAGTCCTGCTAGATCCACGAAGAATTCGGCAACTCAGACAATTTCCCAATTTCCGTCAACCTAAAACCCTAAATAGAGAACCCTTGCAGTGCGTAGAAACCCATATGACTTCCACTGTGGCAGGTCGCGTCGGGGCCGGCGAGTCCAGTGAACCTTGACCCTCGTGAGGCCCGAGGAATTCTGGTTTTGTGTTTCTGTAGAGCCTGGCTTCGTGCTTGCGGATCGAGGGCTTGAGAGGTTCTAAAACTCACGGAATTTTGGTGTTTTGGGTTTTAGGAGTTTCGAGTTGTTGATTTCCAGGGTTTCTGGTTTACAGTAGAAGCCAGAAAGTTGGAACATCATTCTCCTCATGCCCCTAAGGTAAAGTATAAGGGATCCTAGCACTAATCCTCCTAAACCCATGTTCTGGCTTCTACTGTAGGGCTTTGGAGTTTCCTAGAGCTTTAGTTCATGTGCACTTCGGCTTAGTACTGCCACCTCCCTAGACCCTGCATCTACCCTCTACAGTAAGCACCATAAAGTTGGAAACCGGGTTAAGGCCAAATAGTGCTGGGATTCCCTATACATTACTCTTAAGGATTGAGGCTATTGGGTTTCCAACTTTTGGGCTTATACTGTATTAGACCCTAACTACCCATTATTTGGGGCCATACACCCTAAACCCTAAACCCGAAACCCCTAAACCCTAAACCCTAACCCCTAAACCCCTAAACCCCTAAACCCCTAAACCCTAAACCAGGGCACAAGGAGGGTCTTGGTCAACACTCCTAAAAACCATCAAAACACCCTCAGCTCGAAGCCCCCCAAGGCCAGACCGCTGCGGTTTATAGTTTAGGGTTTAGGGTTTAGGGTACTTTGAAGTCAGCTGACGACAATCTGAAACCTTGCAGCGTGTTGCGGTGAAGCTGACGACCTGGAGCCCTACAAGAACCTAGACCTCCCAACTACCCTCTAATATACCCCACATAACCACTCTTCAGGGCCCTATATAGCCCCAAATAACCACCATTAAGGGCCCTACATGGCCCCAAATAACCACTATTAAGCGCCCTTTTTTTTAATAGGGCTCTATTAAAGGGCCCTCGTTGGAGGGTCGTTGGAAGCTTCCGCGCTTCCGGGGAAGTCCCCAAAGGCCCTCCGCCGAGCAGCGGTGGAAGCGGCCGAGGCTATGGGCGCTCCCTTTGCTGCTCTTAGGAATTATCTTTTTGGTTTTCTTATAATATAATCAATTTAGAGGAGTAATAAGAATAATAAGGGGTTTCTGGATGAAACTGAGGGCGGCCAGGTTCCGGCGTGTCCCAGATTCGACAAGCAGCCGGTATTTGAGAAAAAGTGCCTTTGAATTCTACCAAACCCCTCTGGAAGTTTAGGTAGATTCTGAATTACGGGGGCCCTTGCAGTCGGGAGTAAACAAGGGTCCCACGGGTTTGGAGAGATTATTTGGGGGGGGATGTTTGCTTCGGCCTTAGCGAGTTTCAGGTTTCAGCTTCGAGGCGCCTAGAAATAAGGCTTCTGGATTCTGGATCTTTTAGTGAGCAAGAGAGCCGGAAGATCAACTCCCAAAGTCTCCGCAATACCCCTCCTAACCCTAAAGCCTAAAGCCTACCTTAACCCTGAAGAACCTACCTTGTTAGGGCTCCTAATTTGATTTCCTTATATAAGTCCTTAAAAAGGTAGGTTCTTCAGGGTTAAGGTACACCCTGAACTCTAAACCCCAAGCCTAAAGCGCCCCTGCTCATGCCAAGAGTTCCTGTTTCAGGTCTTACAGAAGAGGGGTGCCAGCCGAAAGAAGAAGGCCGGTATCGCTTGCGCCTTAGGGTTTAGGGTTTAGGGACCCTTAACCTTAAATCCTAAACCTTAAACCCTAAACCCACAACAAAATTTGATGGTTGGGAAACACGATCGTGGGTTTGGGGAGCATACAGCACATGGTTACTGAACAAATTTGTCAGGGCATGCAGCATGCTGGGCAGGCACGTCTTGCTTGTTGACTTGTGCATGACTTTACGAAGAACGATCACAGTGTTGGGGTTTAGGGTTTAGTATTGATGCGAATAGAGCATTGGAATATGCTGTTGTAGAACCCTACCACCTGCTTCCGTCTAAGCGACTCGTCATCATTTTTCCCACGATGCCCCCAAATACAGGACTGCTTGTCCATGTGTCTATCTGTGTTTAAAAGCGAAGCTTTCAGAGCAAGAGTGAGAGCGAGAGAGCGAGAGAGAGCGAGAAACAGAGACAAACAGAGCGAGCGAGGAACGCGCGGTAGGGAGTCCGGGACGGAGGGAGGGAGGGGTGAGAAAGGGAGGGGTGTTCATGTGCTATACGATATTTTCCTGAGAAAAGCAGTTTTAAGACATCACAACTCCAAAAACAATTTATTCTGACATCAGCTCGACCGTTCAACATGGTGTTTTTGCCGGTACTACGATTGGAAAGTAGTCATCAACAATATGTTATCCTCTAGTTGGGGAAGTCGTGGTATTTTTACCCAAAGCGGGCAAGGGTTTTGCAAGCTATATCCTGCCATCTGAATCCCCACGTCCCCCAACCTATGACCCCTTGCAGAACCCCTTATCATCATCATTAGTACTATTACTACTATTAATAATATCAGTACTATCATTATTGTTATGAATATTATTATTGCTATTAGTATTATTATCATTATAATTATTATGAGCTCTGCTTCTTGCCGCGGAGGTCGACGCACCGTCCCCGCACCTCTCAAAGGGCTTGCCCACGACCAGCCCCTCGAAACACCGGAGTCGGGAGCCCCACGGAAGAAGGGTTTGGGGAGCCCTAAAGTAAACTTTACAGGGCACCTTAAAAGAATGCTTACAGGAGCCCTTTTGGAAACTGTCCATGATCCGGAACCCTAAGCCGACCGTCAGGTCTTGCAGTTTAGGGGCATGGGGGTTTGGTTTTGTGGGGATTCAGCCTCCATGAGCCATTCCTCATTTCGACCACCTGTTTACCTCTGCAGTCGGAATTAGTCGGACATATTTCCAAACTCCTGAATCCTTCTCCCGGACACTCAAACTGGATGTTCGGGTGTTGATGTTTACAAACCTTATACATAGGCGTTAAACACAAGTGCGTGGGGTGCGGTGCTTACGCAAGGGCCGCAAGCAGTACTCCCAAACTCGAACTTCCAAACCTCAGCAAAAAGTTACAACCCAAGCCCGTTCGGGGTGGTTCGGTATGTTCTGAAGCAGGACTGAATGTCGTGTGATGTGTGACCAGCTCCCAAGCTGTAACCAGCTTTTGGTATGACTTGCTCAAATCCACCGGAATTTGAACCCGAACGTGAGAAGAACTGGAAATCCTGCACTCGTACCCGCAATCCTCTAGACATTCCTTGACTCCCGACCTCAAACCCTAAACGCTAAACTCTCAAGCTTTGGGCAGCAAGTCGCCTTCAACCGATCCGTCAACCTCGAAGCCCTCGACGGTACCTGACCTGGGCCTGAAGACCGTAGTATACGATAGGATAGGATCAGATAGAATAGGCGATAGATCAGATAGATGAGAGAGATAAACAGATAGATAGAACATCAGGTTACAAGCATTTAGGTAGATAGGCAGATGGGTGGATGGATAGATGGAAAAAGATCGACAGCTCGATAGATGGATGGATCGATGGATGGATGGATGGATGGATGATGGCTGGCTGGCTAGCTGGCTGTCGACAAGTAGCTGGGTGGACGGGCGGGTGGGTTAGTGGATGGAAGGATGGGAATCCTCGTGACAAGACCCCCGATCTCAGGCCGCGACTTCGAATCGATGATGGCGAGGAGCCATGGGTTGGACGGTAGTAAGGTAGTATGGCGGTTGCTCTGATATTTCCAGTATACCCCCATTGTATAAAGAGAGCTTTTCAGGTTTCGAATCTTGGCGACGTAGGGCGCAGGGTGTATGAGGGCTCTTTTGGTTTGATGTTTCGGGTGTTTTGGGTCTGGAGGTGGCTGACGTCTATAATGTTTGTGGGGTTGCCTTTAGGTGGATTGGCTTTGAGGTTTAGGTTTAGGGTTTGGTGTAAGATTTAGGGGTTGAGGGTTTCGGGCTCAAGGGTTTAAGGGTTTAGGGCTAGGGTTGCGGGGTGTGTGAAGCATACATGGGGTACGACAGGAGTAGCATTTCCAGTTGCAGCCGCTATGCGAGGATTCAGGGCGTCAAGCTCTGCAGCGTTCCCGGCAGTCAAAATCTACACGCCTAGTGTGACTTTCAGCAGGCATCTGGATCCGAAACCCAATCCATGCAGAAGAGCAAATTCAAATTGCTTGGGGGCCGAGATGACGAGGTCTGCTAAGTCTGCTGGGGTCGAGGGTTCTTGCATTTCAGAGAGAATCAAGATCCCGAACTTCGACCCCTTAGAGGAAGAAACCAAGCCCTTATAAGAACCCTATAACCCTATAAACGAGAGTTCTGTACACCTTCAGCCCTAAACCCAGAAACGCCCGTAGAACCCCTACACCCTGCACATCCCGAAATCCCGAAATCGAAGCCCCAATCATCCTACAGTCCTCAACTCTCGACCCCCCCTCCATTGTTTCGGGGTTTAGGGGTTTAGGGTTTATGCCTTAGTAGTAGAGTAGGTAACCTTTAACCTTTTTGGGGTACTATAATCCTTGTTAGGGATTTAGGGGTTTAGGGTTTACCTTAACCCCAAATAACCTACCTTTTAAGGACCCAGAATATACGGAAATCATAATCAGGCGCCCTAAAAAGGGTAGGTTCCTTAGGGTCCAGGTCTGCTTTAGGGTTTAGGATCCTGTAAGGAGTCCCCCCTCCCTCAACAAAAAGCCCTAAGTCCTGCAGGCCTTGAGCCGTAAATCCAAAGCCTAGAACCCTAAACCTACTGTTGACGGACAACATCCGGCACGGCCCTATAATATACCTAAACTCTGGGAATTAGGGTACTTTACTACATGTCGGGTAATGCAGGATTTTGTCCATGCGCCGTAAGACAAGAACAAGACACGAATCGGAGGACTCCTCCTCGCAGGACACGCATGGGCCCCCGGAAGGGTTCGTGGGGGTTTTGGGTTTCGGGTTTGAGGCTTTGTATAAGGCTCTTCTGGGGTCTCAGTCTGAGTATACAGTGAACCCCAGAAAGTTGGAACATGGGTTTAGGAGGATTTATGCTAGGATCCCCTAAGGGCATGAGGATATTGATGTTCCAACTTTCTGGCTTCTACTATAGGTTTTCCTGCTTTAGGGCTTGAGGCCTTCCTGGATGCTTTTGAAACATCTCCCGGGACTGCCCAGAGCATGCAGCTATGCCTCGGGCTCTGCACAACCATGCAACATCGTGGCTGTGAGTGCCCCGACTCTTACAGAGTTCAGAGCGTTCCTCTCGAAAGTCCTGAACACCTTTATGTCTCCGTGTCTCCTGAAATCTCTCCGTGAAGCAAAGAAAGTCGGATCCGCCAGAACCCAAACCGAACACTTCCGATTCCCGACCGGGATTCTCTTGTAGCTAGGCTTCGGAGACCTCGCAACTCATGATCGTTAGCATGCCGGCCAAGTGAGCAACAGACTGCGCCCTTGTTTCCACGACAAGAACCAGGAATCGTCGTCATCATCAGCATCACCATCATCATCGTTGTCATCACCATGACCATCGTTGCTGTTGCATGGCCAATCCTCGGGAAGGCATGGCAGAACATCATTGTAGCCACCCATCATTATCAGAACTCCAGGTCCGGCTTGGTTCTGGTAGGCCCCTAAACCCCAGACCGTTTTGTTCAAAGACCCCTGACCCCCCCAACCCTAAACCCGGCATAGGATCCCGCAACATATCCTGATATCCCCTTTGCTGGAACGTTTCGGAAAAGAAAGCATGACAACCTCTACGCCTCTACGCCTTACCGAACCCTCTAACACCTTTACGGAGAACTTTTCGCCCCCACCAAGGCACCGATACTGAGGGGAGCCCCTCCCCTTGCACGCCGGGGCTACGTGCGCTGTCGCCGCTTGGCTCAGGAGGATTTCAACATGGTTTCGGGCTTTATTGTTATTGTTATTTGTGTTGTTAGTGTTACTATTGCTACTATTCGTCTTCTTGTGTTGTTATCATTCGTATTATTGTGATTATTGTTTAGCTATTGTTATGGTTATGATTCGTCTTGCTTTTTGGATATGATCGTTCAGTTACTGTATCGGGTCCGCGGCCCTGAATGCCAAGTGGTTAAAGGCCTGCCCCAAGCCGCTAAACCCCTGAACCCCAAACCCCTGAGCCCCTGGACCATCCTGGTTATGCCTTGCTCGGGTCTTTTGTGGATGAGTAACATCGTTTTCGTTTACCTCTGTCGGTTATCGCCAGGCAAACCACCAAAACCCCTAAACCCTACACCCTAAACCCCCTATCCCTGGCCCACTCAAGATTTCAGCTCGACCGGGCAAGAAGTTGTCGAGATGAGGGCGTGAGTCTTTCAAGGCTTAGGAGACGCGTTGGCGGGAGGTCTTCCGGCGCTGGAGTTATTGTGGCCTCGAGGGTTCAGGTGCAGTCTGACTATGGTAAAGTATAGAGGGTACAATGTGGTCTCCAGCACGAAAAACACATCATAATCATGGTGCAAACCTGCACACATCTTCAGTTTATGAGCAACTCATAAATCGGGGTGAAATCCAACACCCGACATCCCTTCCAGAACGAAGACACCACAACGCATAGAACAACTGCACATGGCTTCGTTTTTTGAGCAACCCGAGGTGAGATTTAAAAGTTGACAACAGCACGTCATGCTTTCCAGAACGAACACCACATCTTCACCCTATGAGGAGACGAACGATCAGATATGCCCAAGTCAGGCCACCTTAGTAGCTCACACTTTTTGGGATAATATCACCCACTATAAAACTAAAAGTGCACACTTTTGGGGGGCTTATGAACTCAGCAACTACCTATAGTCTCCATTGTAGTTCCTTTTTTTGGTTAACCAAAATCTCTATTATAGGGTCCTAACCATAAAACTGGTTAACCAAAAAAAGGAACCACAATGGAGACTATAGGTAAGCCACTTCAAGCCAGAGAGAACAGCTTGTCATCGTGTAAGTCATGGAAGCCCTTCGGGGCATCTGCAGCCGAAACCGAGCAGAAGATCGGGGCCTTAATAATTAGAATAGGGTTCCTTTACAGGGGACTGTAAGGGCTGCTACAAAAGCTACAGACTTATAAGGATTTAGTATAGGGGCCTTAATACTTAGAATAGGGTTTTAGGGCCCATTATATTGTAATTATAATAAGGAGCTCTCAAAATGGTATTGGTATTTATTTAGGCCCCTATATTACATGCTGCATTCTACACACCCAGGACCAGGGTCGCCAAAGTTAAAAAGGAAACGGATACCCCGCCAACGTTGGCAACAAAAACACATCTCCGCCGGGCACGGTTGGGGTTGGGTTCAGGGCTTGCACTTTCCGGGTTAGGGTCTAGGGCTTAGGGGTTTAGGGTATAGAGGCTTAGGTCCTTTCTGGGTCAACCAGGTCTGCATTGAGCGGCGGCTTCTTGTCCCGTCCTTCGTTGTCCTCGCGGAAATGGGGCATAGGCCGGTCGGGCACATGTAAGAGGAGGTAGGATATGAATGATGAATGGGTGGATATGTAAACTTGCTTCTTGCATATGTACCTCATGCAAGGGTACATACAGTTGCAAAAGACTGCAACAGCTCGGCAAAGGTTGTGGTGATGTGCAGTTGTTGTTTCCATCTGCCTCCATCCTTGGATATCTGCCTTCTCGCTTTGGCCCAGTCTGTGTAGCCATCCGCCTTGAGCCTAGGCAGCCAATGGCAGCCATGCAGTCAGCGGCTGAGGTCGCCTTCGGCGCACTGGACGTCGATGAGGATGGCTTGATTGGCAGAGACGACTTCGCCTTGTCCATGACAGGGCTCCTGAACTGTGACCTTGCCCAAAGCCTCTTCGAGTCGCTGGACCTGGATGGAGATGGCGCGATCGATCTTCAGGAGTTTCTCTGGATGACGCAGGCATTGTCAGAGACCGACATTGAGTATGCTTTCAGCTTCTTCGATGTCAACGGTGACGGGCACGTCTCGAAAAAAGACTTGCGGGCCTTCTTTTCACAGCGAGGCCTGATCCGCGAAGCAGAGATCGATGACATGATTCGTGCTTTGGATGCGGATGGTTCAAGCACGATTGACCAAAAGGAGTTCAGCTCATGGCTGCTTGGAGTCATCAGCGGCGGATTGGCACCCGCTCCCAGCAGCACTTCTGTCGAGGGCGCTTCGACCCCGAAGCGCGGCCGGAAGCGCCGCGCCAAAGCGGCCGTCGCTCGGCGCCATGGTGCGATCCAGAAGTTCATCTCCACAGTCTGCCTGGCGGGGGCGGTGAAACACTGGGAGGCCACGATCCTGTGCCAGTCCGATCGTGAGCTGCCGATGCAAGCAGTGGACCATCCCCTCTCCAAGCGGGAGAAGTTCGAGCGCCTTCACATCATGTCCGAGAGGCGTATCCAGGACTTGGAGGCAGAGGTTCGCAGCCTCAAGGCCTTCGTGAGGCATCTAAGAGATTCCGACAGCCAATGACCCGATCCCCATTTACCGACTCGGCAAAGCGACGAGAAACAGGAGACCTCCTTGAAACCCTACCTATAGTCTCCATTGTAGTTCCTTTTTTTGGTTAATAACCAGTTTTATGGTTAGGACCCTATAATAGAGATTTTGGTTAACCAAGAAAAGGAACTACAATGGAGACTATAGGTAAGCTCCAAGCCTTTAAGGTCCTATGGCTTGGCATGTTCGTGATGGCTTTTATAATCTCACTGGGAGCCTTTGTAAGTATCGTCGTCATCATAGTCCTGAGCTTTGGAGTACCATACTTTAATACTTTTTTCCTTAAAGGGACCATTATGAAATAAAAGTCTATACTTTTTTCTCCCTGGTTACTTAAAAGCCCAGAGTCAGCACTGTGAAATGTGCACGCTGCTCTTAGGGTACATGATAGTTCATGATAGTTCGTGTATCGTTGGAGCTTGTTGCAACCAGTTTCCGCGCGCGGAGTCAACAGGATTTGTGAAATTCTGTCACCATGGTGAAGCCAAGAGGAAACCGGCTTAGGATTTTGGGGTTACGCAAGCTCGAGCTGCTGGATGGTAGACATGTCTATGTGCAATAATCATCCAACAGCCATTCGCTTCGGTTTAGGGTTTAGGGCTCAGGAGCCTTAAGTTCGGGTTAACTACCCTAAACCTTTGCACCCTAAAACCCCAAAGACCTTAACCACGAACTCTGGAACCCTAAGCTTTCAGGGTTCGGGGTTCGGGGCCCTTGGCCAAGAGCTCTTCCTAAAGCCCAGTTTTGTTATGAAGGGCCCCAGCCCTGAAAAAGTGCACAGTCGTAATCTATTAAGGAACCCTTGCAGAAATCCTGAAACTACTAGAACCTACCTTGTTGCAGGTTCTTACTATGAACCCTGATGTCGAATTTATATCGGGGCTACCCAAAAGTAGGGTTTTGGTTGGATAGGGTCATGCTACAGGCCCCTGGGCTAAAGGTCCAAAAAATCCTAGGTAGTGTTATGGGGTAAACTTTCGCAACCCATTCTCGTAATTCCTACTGTGAAAACCTTACATTATCGGACGTTCGTGGTAGTTTCCGAAAATAGGGGACCCTCATATAGTACCCTAAATAGTAGGATCCTCATTATAAGGACCCAAAAGAAGGTACTCCTAATGTTCGGAATCTCCCATATAGGTACTTAGGACCCTTTGGGGAATATCATATATATATATATATTTTATAATATATATATACACATGCATGCATATATATATATTATAGATCTCTCTCTCTATCTCATATATATATATAGACATATCTATACCTCTCCCTCTATGACCCCTTTGGGAAAGGAAGCTCACCGAAGCGCTGCCCTGGCTTGGGGACGCCCACGCGCCGCGGCAAGGCTTCCGGGAGCTTGATTTCGGTTTAGGGTTTGAGGCTTTAGGGTTTTAAGGTTTAGGGTTTATAGAAGGTGTGTAAGTGTAGGGTTTGGGTGCGCGGTTTTGGCGGGTTTTGGGGGGGTTTTGGGCGGGTTGCTCTTTTGGCTCTGCCTGCTTTCTTGCCTGCTGGTTTGCATCGTGGCCGCAAGGACTTTTGCCGCAAGCGAAGCGGCTTTTCCAAGGGGGCTGCTTCGTGGGCTCTAAACTTTTTGATTTCATCGTTTTCGTTGCTGTTTGGAAATTGAAAAGTTTTGGGTTGCCCGTTTTCGCCGCAGCGCCTACTTAGGCCCTTGGGGCTGGAGTTTGCCACCGGGCGGCGGCGTTGGAGCACCCTCTGACGTTACAGGGCCTCGGGCACTGGCCAAGTGGCTTTCAGAGTTCCCTGCCTGTTCTGCTCTCCTTTTTGCCCTGTGTGTTCCCTGGCACAAGTTTTTCGACAAATTTGCAATCAATGGAAATTTTCTGCAATATACTTAAATCGAATATGCTTCTACGTATGCTATTGTCATGACTCTGCCAGCCAAACCGTTCAACACACATCTTCTATTTATCGTTTGCTTGAGGGTTTAGGTTTTAGGGTTGGTAGGTTTTTGGGGCCTTAATAATGAGCCCCTAAACTGGTCCAGTTCATGCATGGCCTCAGGGAGCTTTGTTTCGGTTTAAGGGTTTGGGGTGTTTTGGAGGGGGGGGGGGATGATTTGGGTTCTTTTCGGGGGGTTTGGGGGAGAGCTATAGGGTTCTTCAAGGGGGGCATTTGGAGGGGGGCGCCGCGCAGTTTTCGATTTTAGTATCTAGGGCTTTGAAAATGTGCGAGTTCTCCGAATTTCCGGCGGGGTCCCAAGCCCAAGAAGCACTAAATATCCACCCCTATGGAGCCGAGTTTTCGGAATCGTAGCCCTTCCAGAACCAGAGATCTGAACTGCAAAACTGTCCGACAGCATGGTCTGCTGAATCCTTCCGACGCCTCGATGCCTGTGCCCTATAGCGACACTCGCACCTTTCCTAGCTGGGAAGCCGTAAATGCCTCAAATGCGAACTCTGTATATATAAACCGTTTTTGTCTTCGACGAGCCCTTAAGGCCCTTGCCAGACGACCCTATGTACCCTCAGCAAGCCTATTCGATCTATGTCCCGAACTCCTAACCTGGTGAGGTGGATGCTGACTTTCTGGCCCGCTCACCACTGCGCCAGTCGGGGCACTAAGCATATGCAGGATTGAAGGCAAGGGCATCTATTCTTCCTCATAGTCCCGCGTCCGGATTTGCAGGACTTGCGAATACTGCTGAAATGCTGAGAAGAATAGAACCATGGTAAACAAGGTTGGCTACCAGCAAGCACACCCAACTTGCTGAATCGTTTCGAATGACAGTTGTTGTGTATGCTTGGTATGTGCGCATGTGTACGCACATGCGTCTGAATGCATGTGCACTTGCTATGCACCGTGCATACATCTGCATGCGATCTTGCATTTGTGATCATGCAGGGACCTACTTCAACATTCGTGCACACTATGGTTGCACAGGTGCACGATTTCACTTGTGCGCACTGTAGTGCGGTTGCAGACACCAACCCAGCACGGCTGCAAGATGCCACCGAGGTGATGAAAGCTGTTGGGTCGATTTCAGATCCCTCGGCCGTCCTCCGATGGCCGGGCAGAGAGGAGGGGACGTTTCAGGCTATCGGGGAGGCTCCGGCACCCGTAAACACTTGAAACTACCATAACCTCCTTGATGGTAGGTCCTCATCATACACCCAAAGGATCCTAGGTACTGTTATGGGGGATGCGGTGTGACAGGCTGCCCAAAAAACAACGACAACAGTTGGATAGTAGTGGGCATCACCTACATTTGGATAGCTTGGTTTCTGGCCCTGTTCATATAACAACAATATTCGGCATGCCTAGCTGCAGTACTGTAATGAACTGGTGAATACGGTGCTCATGAAGGTCCGTTTCGCGAAGATGTTGCTTTTGGTCCCTCGGCTTGTGCACCCTCGTGCACCTAAACCCTAAACCCATTCTTTACGCTGGTCCTCTGGCACGGAACAAGCGTAGGATTATGCATTGGGTGTAGAGGGTTGGTGGACTTATTCCTGGTGGTGCTTGCTGCGGTACGTAGGCTTGATGACCTCAAAGATGAAACAGGAACCGTCCTACCCAAATCCCGAACCCTTAAACCTTCGCCAACAAACGCAAGGCCTAGACCCTCAAAGCCCTCACACTTTTAAACCCTAAATCCAAATGCTTTGGGCAATAAAGGCATCCACTGTTGCCAGCCAACTCAGCCAAGTTACCGTGACTGGCCTGTGAAATGTTTCCGAGGTCTGCGAACGAGATCGCAGAAATCGAATTGATCGTTCTTTAATATGTGAAGATGACCACCCCTCCGCCCAGACTGCCACGGTAGTTAAATGTATATACGGTGAAGCTGGCCTTGCGGCATCCCGCTCTTGTTTTTGGTTTGATTGAGGGTTTGCATGTGGTTTGGCCCTAGGAGGTTTTGCAGAGTGGTTTTCGGCTACGATGACACACACACGATCACAATACTGAGAAGACTAGCAATACGATTATGATTCAGAATAAGAGCAATTAGCAGTATCATCTTATACTGACAACAATAGTACTTGATATAATATGTGCCAGCCTGAAGCCTGACGAACGCCAAGTGGCATGTGCGGAGTGTTCTAGAGGTCCTCAGAGAGAAATGACGGGGAATCTCGATTACGCTTCCCTGTGATGAGATTCTACCGACAACGACTACCCACCTTACGGTTGTGCGTCTTCACTACCTCTGTGGCGTAGATCGACAAAATGTAGGGTGGCCTACTTTCACCATGCACGTAGTCGTCTCACGCTGCTGACTCCGAAGATTCGCCAAGCAAGGGCGAAATCTGAATGGCTTGACCAGTGACCAGGGTTGTTTGGCAGACTTTACGGTAGTCTGACATCTACTGGTTCTACTCAACATTGGCAAGAGTTTCGGTTTTTTGTCGACCACTAGCAGCCACTCGACAGCTTGTGATGTTGTGGCCCCCGACTTGAGGACACGTGATCTGCAGCCCTTCATGCGATTTCGCGGGCTACCAAACTGGGTGGTTATCAAAATTATGGTCCATTTTTGGGTCCCTACTATAATACGGCACATATTATTTCGGGTACCCAAGAAGGGACCTTAATTTTGACAACTACCCAACTGGGAGTTCGACAGTGCACTAAGAAATCCAGAGCCTAAACCCCCAATCCTCAGCCTTCAACCCCGACCCGAAACCCTAAACCCTAAACCCTAAACCAGAACCCAAACCCTAAACCCTAAACCCTACAATGGCCCTACAAAACCCAACAGAGCCGGCAGCTAATTCATGCAGGCGGGCTTTTGTGGGACCCCTGGAAGTTCCGGAGAATGTCCCCCCAAAGCAGCCCATAGACCTGACTTCTTCAGGGCATGTACAAGGAGGGGCGTTAACAGTGAGAATAGGGTTTTAAGGCCACCCCCAAAACAGTATTGGTAATTATGTAGGCCCCTATAGTATAAGGAGGGGCATAGTGAGGGCCCTCCAGACAAGATCACGTAAGGTTTGCGGATTTATCTCCTCACGGTTCGAGCTTTTGCTGTAGAGCTTGGAACACCCGATTTCGGATCGCAGTTTGCAATCTCATGTTAACCCAGAGATCCTAATAGCCCTTAAATAAGGGATATACCTTAAATCATAATATTAAGGCCTCTATAATTGAAGGTATATTCCTGAATTGAGGCGTATTGATTTCTCTGGGGAGTTCAGGGCTTAGGGCCGAGGATCCCTGTGCTTAGTGGTCTTACGATGTTATGGGCTCCTGTAACCGTTTTGGGGTGCTATAATCCCTATATGATCCCAAAGGTTAACCTTTAGTTCCCCTAAGATACTGGACAAGTAAGTAGTTATTTTAGTTCAAGGTCCCATGGTGAGCTTCAGGAGTGGTTGCCTTGCATGATCCCGCCCACGAATATAGGGGCCTAAATGGTTTACTGTGGTGGTTCCTTAGTATGGTTACAGTATAGTGTACCCCAAAGCCCTATTCTAATTATTAAGGCCCCTATACTAAATCCTTACAAAGGCCCACAAGACCCTCCGGAAATGTGTTGCAAATGCGCCGGTGCCAGCCCGCGAGTCTGCGGTTTCCACGAGAAAACGGATGCTTCTCTGTCTTTAGGGTCATAAGGCTTATGGCTTAGCCCCTAAACCCTAAACCCTAAGGGTTCCGGGCTCTTTAGGGTCATAGGGCTTATGGCTTAGCCTCTATAGTTATAAACCCTAAACACCAAACCTTAGCCCCTAAACCCTAAACCCTCAGGGTTCCGGGCTCTTTACGGTCATAGGGCTTATGGTTTAGCCCTTACAAACCCCAAACCTTAAACCCTAAACCCCAACCCTAAGGATTCCGGGCCCAACATCGAAGCTAAGACGAAGCGGTTGCAGGGGTTCAGGGTTTAGGGTTCAGGGTTTAGGGTTTAGGGTTTAGGGGTTTAGGGTTTAGGATCCCAGGTTAGGGCTCCGGGGGATTCCGTCGAGGCCCACAGAGGAGAGACGCACTTAGACTTACTCACTCTCCCGAAGGATCCTAAGTACCTATACAGCAACATAGTAGAATGTAGGGTTTCTATATCAGCAAGTCCTATTGTGATTTGGGAAGTATACCCCGTCGAAGTATTCTGCAACCCGTTTGTTTCAGTAGGTTTTGGTGTTTGTCCGCATTTGTGAGCGTTCCCTATGAAGATACCCTTTCGCATGATACCTCATCCTCGTAATCGACCAGGAACTCAGTAACCCACTATCCAGGAAACTGTAGCCCAACAGCCCTGGGCACTTGCTTTCATTCTTTGGACGGTTTGTGTGGATGCGATGATGGGATGGGCTTGATGACAGCCTTTGCTGCTCTGCACTGCGAAGTCCCAGGCTTTAGATCTCTCCAACAAGCACCTGAGTGGGCAGAGGTCTCAATATAGGGCCTAAATAAATACCTCTACTTAGTAGTAGAGTAGGAAACCTTTAAGGACCTTTAACCTTTTTGGGGGTACTATAATCCCTACATGATCCCAAAGCTTAACCTTTAGTTCCCCTAAGATACTGGACAAGTAAGTATACTATTTTGGTGGTTCCTTATCAAAACTATAATAGCATAGTATACCCGCAGAACCCTATTCTAACTGTTAAGGCTCCTACATGACGGTCATTTGGTGTCTGAGTTTCCCCAGCATGGGGTGACAGCTGCCATCGTGCAAAATCAGCGACCGGAACGCTCATAAGACACCGAAGCAGTATCCGACAACCCCAAGCGAGTTATTGCACATTCATGCGCAACTTGCAGCTTCGGTGGGCTCGGTGGAAGCATAACTAGACCCAAACACGCACATATATATATATATATATTATACACACACATACATGCATAGAGAGAGGGAGATCTACATACATATATATGTATATATATATATATGTATATATATATATATATCCATACATACATGTATGCATGCTACAAAGCGAAGCTGAAACCTAGGCACCCGCAGTCAAATCCTGCAGCTCCCAAACCTTTGAAATATCAATTTCCAGATCTTGGAAACCCGAAGCGACCCTAATCCTTGAAAGCTCAACCGCCTTCTTCAGTTGCTGGACACCCACCCTCTACAGCCCAAAAACCCGAGCCCTGAAGATCATCTAGAACGCCGGAAGTCCTTAAATACCTAAGGCCCTAGAACCCAGAGCTGAGGGTTCCCAGAGAACCCAATACCCCTTAATTAAGGAATTACCTCAAATTATAGAGGCCGTAATTTTTTGATTTAAGCCATATCCCTTAATTAGGGGGTATTGGGATCTATGGGTTGTTGTGACTGTGAGACCTAGACCGGCTCTGCCATGCAGACCTTGGCCGCTGAAGGCTCTGGCCACCACCTCAGTGAAGCTCTGGTTCTCCAGATGCACTGGACTAGACTAGACTATGCTGTACGTAAGCTATACTGTACGACGCATATACGAAGCGCGTAAGCTATATACTATACTAGGCTATGCTAATTATACGATAGTATACTATACCATACTATACTACACTATGCTATACTGTACCCTAAGCCCTAAACTCCAAACCTTAAGGCCCTACACCCTAAGCCCTTCATGAAGTTCCTGGTTTACATGGAATGCTAATGTAGGAACCTGATTAAGGAACCCCCCAAAATAGTAGGATTCATGTAAGGAGCCCGAATAAGGCCCAGGGGTGCTTAATTAGGTTCCTACATTGTTATAGTAACCTTATAGATCCCTTATAGTAACCCTTATAGACCCCTTTAAAGGAACCCTAATTCTTAATCAGGTTCCTACATGAACAAATCCTAGAGACTTCCGGCGGCCGAGGAAGGGGAATTTCCGGCTCCGTGTCTTGGCAGCAGACTGCAGGATAAATAGGGATTTAGGTGTTAGGGGTTGCAGCGGTTTGGGGGCTGAGGGTTTCGGGTTTATGGGGTTTAGGGGTTGCGGGTCTATGGTTTATGGTTTCGGGGTCAAGGGTTTCAGGGTTTAGGGTGTAGGGGTATGGGGGTTTAGGGTTTGAAGGCTTGGGGTGTAGCGGTTTAGCGGTTTTGGGGCTTAGAGTTCAGGGAGCCGTGCGGGTAGTGTAAGCGGTTCAAACTAGTGTAGGATTTGTTTGCGGCAGGCCGTGAAGCTGTAGTGTTCAGCTTGTATGAATCTAGGCGAGCTCTAACCAAGCGTGTGTAAAGCCCTATAATTAGGGCTTCAGCTACTCAAATAGTAATGGATAAACATGCAACATATAATATATAGTACATAATACATACGATATATCATATGGTATACAGTTAATATACGTACAATATATCATATAGCATATATAACATATAATATATAGTATAAGGTGTATGTATATATACATATATATATATATATATATTATATGTATATGTGTATATTAGAGCGCAAGATTGGAGGCAGGAGAGAGGTGGATCTCCAGTTGACTGTCGTCTCTGGGGCTTCGTAGAAGGATTTTGCTTGGCAGATTCTAGGGCTTAGGGTTCCGGGTTTAGTAGTAGTAGTAGTAGTAGTGGGTTTGGGGAGGGTATTATGAGATTCAGGGTTTAGGGTTGTGTTTGATTGCTCTATTTTGAAATTTTGGGGTTCAGGCATGTGGCGTTCTGGTCTGAATGTAGAGTGCTCATTGCTTTCCTGAGCGCTGCATTATATACTCATGGTGTAGAAGCCCGCAGAACCGTTGGCCCAAAACCCCCGTCCAATTGTTCTTGCGATCACACTACGGTTGATGAACAACATCCTGCATTACCCATTATTAGGAATATACCATAATTCCCATAGTTTAGGGTCCTTAGGGTCATGCAGGATTTTGACCATCAGCCGTATGACCTGGAGGACCAAAAGCTGTTGCCGGGAAGATTTGGAGCTCTTTCGGGTGGAAACGTTGACGCCCAGCTTTTTGGGGACGATCAGAATCACCCCGAACTCCCAAAGCTACAGCTTCTAGGAAGCCTCATCAAGGCACCTTCTACAGAACCCCGACCTCCAATAGTCTAAGCCTCGTTAAGCCCAAGCCTAAAGCCTAAACCCAAAGCCTCAAACCCGTAACCCTGGCTTCAGGCAGCTGTCGCCAAAGCAGCGCCCCAGGGCCGTCCATTTCCGCATCCGCCCAGCTCTCAGCACGACTCCAGCATGTGTCCATGAGGATTTAGCGAATTTAGCGTTTAAGGTTCAGGGTTTATAGGTTCGGGGTTTCCGGTTCAGTGTCAGGCTTAGGAGAGCGGGAGGCGTCTAAGTCCTCTGAAACGGCCCTTTTCAGAAAGGCAAGGGTTGTCTCATTCATGGTGTTCAGGACATGGGCCATGGGTTTGCGTAGTACTCTGGGGGTGGATTTCCCCTCCGGCCACTGCAGCGCGCAGCGACGAGTGCCCATAGCAGTTTCTGGAACCGGCCGGTTTTAGAGCTCGAGCTTCCAGGAATCGTGGTTGTCGGGGTTTCAGGCACTATCAAGGTGATTCGCGAGGTGGATCATGACGGCTTCCAAGCCTTGTGCTGAAGCGCTTCAGACTTCACTCAGTTTTGTTCGCAGAGTGCGTTAGTAAGTTTTGAGTTTGCGCAGGTGAGGGCATGCTAAGGGCCTGCTTCGCTGTGGCATTTCGGGTATTTTGGCAGGTAGGGGAGCTTTCCAGGACATGGGCACGAGCCAAGGACTTTCACAGCAAGCAAACAGCGCATTTGTGGACTTTCAGATGTCCGTGCACTTTCGCGGGATTGCTCCAAGCCCGGGTGACAGAATCCTGATGCAGCTCTATGACATCCAGCTACACCCTAGAAGGGTTGAGGGATGAAGGCGTACGATGCGATGGAATGTATAGGAAGTTGATTGCAGCTCACAGTTCTGGTCACATGTCTGGACAGCAGTTTGTGTTTCCTCCGTATGCATGTATATATATATATATATATCGTATACAAACAGATCTCTCTCTGTGTGTGTGCTCGTGTTGGTCTGTGTGCGTGAGAGTGAATGTATGTATAATCACAGAGGCGCCTATACCTGTGTGTACACACACATATGTATATATATATATACGAATATAAACACATGCATGCAGCTTCAGATAGCAAAGTAGGCACATGAGAATTTTGCAAGAAAGCAAGTATGCAGATCGCCAGCCGCCAGCTACAGACGGATAGACAGACGGACAGACCGACGGACAGACGGACGCATAGATAGAGTGGCTAGATAGGTAGATATAATGGCAGATAGACAGACAGACCGACAGACCCAGAGACAAACAAATAGGCATATAGTCTGTTAGAGGGGCAGATAGAGGTAGGTAGATAGATATTATAGAGTCAGGCGCAGACTGGCACACAAATATATAGATAGATTCTAGATTGATATACTGGCATATGAGCAGATAGGTACTGTAGATAGATAGATAGACACATAGACAGATAGACAGATGGCCGAAACAGCCGTGCGCAAAGCTTTGGCCTGACTGTGTGTCGTCAACCCTGAACCCTGTCTATGTTGATACACATGCCTACATACATACATACATACATGCATGCAGACATACCGTTTCCTGTGTAGAATATCCGCATAAAGCAGATCATACATGTACGGATGCATGGAGCTTTACGACAATACACCAATCAACCCTCTTCAACTTGTTATCCAAGCCCTAGATCTACAGCTCTCGACCAAGCAGCATTGTAACCATCGACCATCCCCCGAGACTGAACACTTTCAGAACGATGCCAGTTACAGCCTCTAACAACTCAGTTAATGTAGGGTTTAGGGTTTAGGGACAACCCTGAACTCTAAGGTCCTTCGCAAAATCACAACCCTCGGCCCACTACAAGCCCAATCCAGCCGGCAAAGGTCTGGAGCGGAGAGCTCCGAAATTACACAGCTTGCCACTGCCGCCGTGCAAGATGTCCGGGCCTGACCTCTCCGAGGTTCTGGGGCGATGCTTCATAGTTAGGAAAGGGTTTGGGGGGTAAATCATACTGCGGGCATATTGGGACTATGAAGGAATGATATGTTCGGGTCGGTTTTTAGGAGCCAGCATTCGGAGTGTGAGGTTTAAAGGAGCTTATGGATTTAGGGTTGAGGGGGTCGGGGATCTGTGGCGGTGTTAAGAGACTTTAGGTGACGGCTTAGGCGTGAGCCCAGGGGTTCTTCTGCAGTGCCCAGAACTTTGCGGTTGAATGGTGCAGGTTTGGGTGTGGGGCTTGCTTTGAGTATTTTTTCTGGCTATTTATGGTGCAAAACCTACCTACAGAGCAACCATGTGTTGAAGTTGAGGGCTTTGCAGTGCAGTTCAACCCTGAACGAATTCAGAGGCTCGGTTTGATCCCAAAGCCTTCAAGACCATCCAGCCCCGACTTTCTGAAGGAGATTGTCGGGAAAGTTGCCACTGACGTATGTCTAAGCTGCCCGATTCGATCGGGGTAGCCTACCCTGCAAACCGCATGTTAGGGTTCTGGGGCGAAGATGTGCTTCAATCAGAGCCTGCAAGGTACACCCCGCCTCACAAAAAACCGCAAGCAAACAACAACCACCGCTACTCTTCTCCTCCGCCCTCCGAAAACAAGCAATATCTAATGGCAACATCAGACTGGGTGACTCTGAGGAGTGGTGTCAGCTCCTGATCGTCAGAGAGCAGGATCGGCTTCTTGTGGAGCAAAGTTGAACTCGGGATGCCTTGAGCACATCAGTTGTGAGGTCTTCGTTCATGAAGCTTGCTTTTGCTATGGTATTCTGGAAGCCCCTCAAGCCGAGGCAACATTGTGGAGCATGTTCTTGGCTTTCAGCTCTTTGACCCGCTATGGGGGCCGTGCAGAACTTCAAGATTAGCAGGGTCCACCGCGGTCTAACGGTCTGACTACCTTAACCTACCAAACCCTACTTTTTTTGTCGGTTCTTATTATAAACCCCGATATGGAATTTATAGGGACCCGACAAAATAGTTGGTTCTGGTGGGTTAAGTTAGCTTCCTGCAGTCAGAAATGCCACGCTGCCGAACCACGAACACTACTCAGACAGGGGCCTGACCCACACATCCTAAAAAATTCAATGTAGTTTAGGGTTTAGGGTTTTCTGTCTGGTTCTTCGTAGGGAATGGGGGAATGGGTTATTGGGACTATTACTGGGGATTATATAGGGACTACTATAGGGATCCATTCCCCTATTCCCTACTAAGCGCCTGTACCATAAACACCTGTAGCAGACTGTAGCAGGTTGCTAGGCGGCAGCGCCTGCTCACCTCCTGGGAGCACCGCAGGGTCTCAGGGCTGCACTTACTGCGCTTGCTGGTGCTTGAGGGAGAGTGCCGCGACGTTTGGGTTTGGGATTTGGGGTTGATTTCTATATTCAGGTCTGTTTTTAGGGTTCAGGCGTTCAGTTCTTAGACTTTGCGGGGTTTTAGAGTCAAGGAATTTAGAGTTCAGGGGCCGCCGTCTGGAAGGCAATTTTGACACAGGTTGTAGAGGAAGGCTTCGTCCTTGGAGTAGTCTCTGCCTAGAAGGATGCTTTTTGCGACATCATATAGGAAAATCTCGGAACTTGACGTCTTTATGCTTTCAGGGCTCACTGCAATATGCAGCATGCAAGTATGCGGAATCAGAGTAGCACCATCGCCACCTATCCGATCCTCTGGAAGCTAACAGAGGGAGCCAGCATCTTTACGCCGTCCTTCCTTCAAGCTAAGCAAATAGGCGCGCGGTACGGAAGCCAGATGCAGACGCCAGAGGCCCCACGCAGATGCCGGAACCCGAAATCCAAGACTAAACCCCTCACACGTCCATGAAGTAAGGCAACTATATATCATTGGGGTCTGAGCAGCTAGAGCCCCGTTAGGCCTGATGTAGGGGCTTTTCCAATCAGAGTAGGGTGTTAGAGTTCAGCATGTTGCATTATGACTTTGCAGGGGCAAAAAGGGCATGCTACCGCTACTTGGTCACACCTCTATATGAAGCGCTGTTTGGCCTTGTGAGTTCTGAGCCCGTTGAGCATCTGACCCGCCAGGCACTTGCCAGCGACAAAGAGCGCTGCATGCAGTGTGCCGCGGCTTAGAGACGGGGTGCTGTGAGCGTCAATGCTGTAAGTAGGAGAAGAAGCAGGGACAGAAGAGAGGGTCGGAACCTTAGATTCACGCCTGCAAAAGCGGCTGCAAAGCCAGCAACCATACACATGGACATGATGACGCTTTGGAATCGCATGGAACCAGCATTTTTCAGAGCCGTTCAAAGCATCCATGAAAGATGAGGTGATGTGGGCCTCCTCGGCTTGCAGACGGCACTGACCGCACTTCATCAGCGGCCCAGCTAGATCACTTCGCTCTGTGTGTGCACCGCCATAGTCATAGTCTTCATCACCATGGATATCCGGAGCAAGTTCGCAATCGAGACCATAACCCTTACCACAGTAGCTTGAAGGTTCTTTGACTGACAGCTACTTGTCGGTGTTAGCACCAGTCAGTATCAGTGGACTTGTCTGTACCCTGCTAGGAGCATCCTCATTATCCCCGTCGTCACCACCGATACTGGCCATCATCATCATGATCGCCACCACCAGCTGATAGCATCAGCATCAGCATCAACAACAACATCACTATCATCTTCCTAAAAATACCCCCAGCCGTCATCACCACCATGATCACCATCATCATCGTCATCATGGCCATCATCATCAGCATCACCATCATCATCGTCGCCATCCACCACCAAGTTGGTGGCGGCTGGTGCTGCACCGTCAGTTAGTAGCGCCGACGGAGTCCGATGTTGGCTGACCTCGTGCACAGGCCAAAAACAAGCCGCAAGAGCTCCGAGAACAAACGGAGGAGGAACAGGCGGCAGGAACTGAAGGACAAGGAGGACGAGGACTCGGAGGCCCGGAGCGGGAGGTCTCGTGTCTGCCTTGACGTACAACACAACGACTGAGGCTCGCCGCAAGCTGGCGGACCTGCGCGACAAGGCGCACGGAGGGAGAGCGAGAGAGAGATCTGGCCATCTGCCGCGTTCGCTATCTTCGCGACCGGAGAACACCGCCAAGCAGGAGTCCCGCAAGCGGCTCAAAGCCAAAGCAGACGACGGCAAGCGCCTGCAGCAGGCCATGTTCGGTCTTCGACCCCGATGTCTGACAGTGATACACGGCTCCTTCTAGATGCTGGCTACAGGAGCTGGACAAGGTCGAAAAAGAGCCCGAGCCAGGAGACGGAGGTCCACTGCCAGATTTGTTTGCACAACCTTTCGCTGGTGCCTGTGCGACCTATATTATCCTATCTTATGATTGCGTTGCGGCAGGCCGCTACGAAAAAGCGCGAGCCGGCGAAGAAGGCGCGAGATGCGGAGCGATTCTGCTACTTATGATTGCACTGCGGCAGGCCGCCTAGCAAAAGCGCCCAGAGTCCGAGGAGGACAAGGGGGAGGAGGAGACAGATGGGGCGTCGAGGCGGCCTCTGTACACGCGTCTTAATGGAATCCTGTTGCCAAGAAAAAACATCATGCACTGAGGGACTTCTGGGACGAGGTGCGTCCGGAGACGGCGCAGGAGGAGGAAAACGACCCTGATTCATGAGTTCATTTTGACGGAGGAACAAAGGCAACTCGAGCGAATGTGTTGCCGGCAGGAGCAACACCCGCAGCAAACGGTCGTGGCCTCGCATGAGCTTATGTGGCACCAGGCTGCAGCACCATGTTCCTCCCACGACCACCGTCTTCGTTCGGGTCACGGCAGTACATTTCTGATACTCAATACCAGTGATCACGTCTTGGCGATGTTACTTCGCCGTAAACGCCACCAAAAACCTACATCTCTAAGCTCTACACTCTAACCCCTGAACTCGCAAACCCTATACCCTCAGCCCTGATCCCAGATCCCATACAAACCCCACATCTGCCCTCACCTCCCATCCCCTAACTTAAACCCTGTAAACTCTCTAAAGTTTTGGGCTGAAGTCCAAAGCTCCCAGGATCGGACTGCTGCTGCTCGATCCAGCAGAAACTCCGGACCCTTCCTTGTGAACTCTTCTTGAGGGCGTATGGTTCAAGGCTTACGGCTTAGGGCCGAGGGCTTGGGGCTTTGGGTTTAGCTATTTCTTCAGATTCCGGTTCTGTGATTTCGGGCTTGGGGCGGGTGCGGATCTAGGATTTCGCGTAATTAGCACTTCCAGCGCTAATCTCTGCTCTTTTGCTGTCGAAGGCGAAACCTAAAAATCTATTGCGCATTTCTGTTTCGGAATCTAAAGCGTGGCCGCTGCAGGAGCAGCGGTCTCAGAAAGATGGTGCCCGTTCACCCGCGAAGTTAAATCGTTTCTGTGGACGGCACAGCACCAACGAATCAGGAAGTCGCAAGGCAGCAAAGCCAAGTTTAAAAAATCAAGCCAAAACCGTAAACCTTAATCCGTTGAAACTACAGTCCGACTCGACGTCCGGAATGCTTAGGGTCACAGCCTAAGCCTTGATATACATTTTATGCATATATATTTTTGGATACCTTTATACATCATTAAATTACGTTTCTTCACTTAGGGTGGCTTTTTGGGTTATTAGATTACATTTCTTGAATCAGGGTCCCTTGTTGGGTTATTCAATTGCGTTTCTTCGATTAGGTGCCTTTTTTGGGGCTCTTTCGACTATGGAACCTGCTACATAGTCGTTCTCGTTTATGCCGGGGCCCTGTGTCGGATTGTTCCCAAACTCTCGTAGAAACGTTCCGTTCCAGCACAACGTCTACGGGAGATGGGTCTGATATGTCTGATTTGCGCTCCTTGTGTTAGAAGTTAGAAGCCCAACGCTCTAAACCCGCATGCCCACTAGGCTTTGTGAAGCCCCTGCTTGAGACAATCAACAGCCTGCGACACCCCAAATCCCAAAAGCCTAGAACTTACTAAACCCCACATCCTAGTTGCACGGGCCTGCTCGCAAGGACTTCGTGAGCGAGACCCTAGTTGCGCTTGCAGAGGCCACCAGACTGAAGCTTAATAGGTTTAGGAACCTTATCCCTTTCCTAACTATTACATACAAGTAGATCCCCCTTGCAGTCCCTAGAAAACTGATTTGGTAGGACTTTAGGAACCCTCACCTTGTTGGAACCAATACAGATATCTAAATCCTCAGGATTTTGGAGACGTCTGGCGCGTTGACATCTGGTGGGAGGATTCGGTCTCAAATCGCAGGGACTTCGGTTCTCAGGTCTCGTCTCTGAGGTCCCGGCCTTTGTGCACCAATCGCATGATCCTATTTGGGCTTAGGGGTTCAGGGGTTTGGGGTTTAGGGGTTTAAGGGTTTAGGGGTTAGGGGTTTAGGGTTTCGGCTGAAGTTGAAGCCAACATCCAGTGTCCGCCCAGAGCCTTTAACTATCAGCAAGAAGCGCCAAGCTTAACATCATCATCTGCAACTCCTGCACCCTGCCCTATGCCATGCGCCTCCAGAGCCAGCAGCCCTAAACCCCTACACCCCTAAACCCCTAAACCCCTAAACACTAAACCCTACTTCCAACCTAAAAGCTTTGCAGATTCTGGCGGCCGCTGCCGAAGATCTGCCACGAGACGGTTCCCCGAGCTTCCCGGTGCTCAAGTTCCAGTTGCAGGCTCGGGTTCGAATTTTCGGCTTAACGGTGTTGTTTTAGGATTTGGGTTTGGGATTTTGAGGGTTCGCAGGCTTTTGGGCTTTAGGGTTTGGGTTTGTGGACATTTGGGGTCTGGGGGTTTTGGCGGTCTAGAGTCTTTAGGTTCAGGGTTTTTTAGCCTCAGGGCTATGGCTTCCAACGATTTGCAGATACTCTCTGTGTTAAGTTGAATGAGTGTAAACTGCAGGGAGAGTGGCCTTGTATGTAGTGCGATACGTCCGCATTCATTACCTGCTTCAGTCCCTGTGAGCGCGCGCGCGCCCGGGTGTGTGTGTGTGTGTGTGCGCGTGCGCGTGTGTTTTTGCTGCTGCGGGCAGGTTGCATCTGCTCAAGAGTGAGCAAGCGAATACCTGCTGTAGCTGGCCTGATGTACAAAATTTGTACATGAGTCATTTAATGGAACATACGAACACAGCATTTTTCCGTTAAAAACTTAATCTTCAAACGTCGTGGAGAGGACCCTCGCAAGAGTGCCAAGAGAGATCATATTGGCTGTTGCCGTTGCAAGTTCTCACCTCCTATTGTAGTGTTCTTGCTTTGTCGCCGCTATGTAGCGTTGCATGCGCCGCTAAGACCCCATTCCCAGTATTTGGGACGCGCTGCAACTGGACAGGAGCTCTCCGAATATTTGGGAGAGGTCACGCGACCGCCGCACCGCCGGCCGGGGTCTTGGAACAGTTGTGTCGGACGGGGGTTTTGAGAGTAGTTCTGAATCATGCATTGGTTGGGTATAGTGCGCATTCTCCTGTTTCGCAACTACACATGCTTGGCGATGTCAGATACTGCTGGTCTGTGTTCAGCACAACGACGATTGGCAATATCAGTTTGTATCTGTTTGTATAGGTGTATGTATATGTACCTGTACATATATATATATATAAATACATATCACATCTTTTTGTGCGCATATATATACGCACAGAGGCACAAGAATGTAGGCATATATATATATATATATTTATATATACACACACCCTCTCTGGCTAACCATCATGTCGCAGATGCGTGCACACACATATACATATATATATATATATATATAATCATATGTGCACTTACCTACAAACATATTCACTAGTATGTGTATATACAGATAGACAGATAGGTAGATAGATAGATAGTCAGATAAATAGATAGATAGTTCGGTCCTCGTATATATCCAACCAGCTGTATATATGTATGTATGTGCGCATGTGTGTGTGTGTATGTATGTATGTGTGTGTATATATATATGTATGTGTGTATGTATATAATGTACACATGCATGCCCACAGTGGCATAGGGATGGTATCGTAATGCAAAATCTCGACAATTTGGGATGTCCGGCATGCAAAACTTCGACAGGCGTCACGTCTCGAAGCCCATTGACTCCATTCTCACAGGGTTTGGGGTTCGGGGATTCAAGATAAGTTGGGGTCTGCGGCGATTTAGGTTTGAGGTTTTTGAGACCAGCGTTCCTGGCACAAGCCAAACAAGTTTCAAGTGTGTGGAAGGGTTTACAGTCATCCAATTTTGGTTACGGGTTGTTCTACTAAGCTAGGATTCCCTTGAATCTTGCACCTTGTTTCGAGTTTTGTAGGAGTCCCACTGGGATGACAAAGTAGAACAATTCTTAAGGTCTTCCACCACCCGCCAACTCATAACCTCCGAGCCCCCAAGACGACGCGAGATCAGAGGTAACTCGTCTCCCGAGCTTGCGAATGAGACGGGCAATGCAGGCAGCATCACTCAGTCCAGTTAGTTGACCCGAGACACATCGTCTAAAGCCCCCTACCCCGGCAGCTCTTGCTTGGCGTTTACCCAACGTCTCCGAAACCCTAGAGCCTAAAACCTAAATTCGCAAAGCCTAAGTCCCCTGTACCCTAAACCCTGTGTACATAGACATCAACCGACGGGCCAAGACACGAGAGGCCGCCAGCCTGCTGCAAAATCCCGCAGAGCAGCCACCTAGTTAATCGGCGCATTTTTTTGGGTACCTTCAGAACAAGTGTAGTTAAGGGCCTGGAATCTTAAAATGGTGGCACTATATGCCTCAGGCATCCGAATCATCGCATGTTATCGCAATCCTTGGGACGGAAGAGTTCCGAAGTCGATGGATCTTTGCTACAACAGGGCAGGGGGCACTGCTAGCTTGCTCAGAAGCTTTGTATGAGGATCTGCTGCGGCTTGATTCTGAGGTTGACTAACTATGTTGCTTGGCCTTACATGTCCTCATTAACCATCCGCGCCCCTGTGGCGATTATGTTGACGCAAGCGTGCCTGATATCAGACCCTTCTGGGGGCGGTTTTGGTGCACTCTGACTGCACCTTCACTGAAGAAGTCTGAGTTTTAAAAGCTCACGCCCTAAACCCTGAGCCCTGCAACACTGCACGGGCTCTCTATGCCTTACATAACCCTAAACTCTACGCCCTTAAACTCACCCATTTGTCGCCCCGGTGCACTTCATCTCGGCGTCCGCCGCTTCGCTTCAGAAGTTACACAGAGCTTAAGTTCCATGGCAACGGCCGGAGAGAGTTCAATCAGTACATCTGTCTCTATATCTATTTCTTCGTCTAGACCTATGCTGTAGGGCTAGGGTTCGAAGGACTAGCCAAAGCTCTCGCAAGATGATACCGACGATATGTCGTATTAGAATCTGGATTTCAATTCAAGTCAGAGCGAAGGACACGTCGCAGACGGTTGGTAGAGTTGGGGTGTAGTGCTTAGGAACCTGATTAAGAAGCCCTGGCCCTATGATCCCCTCTATATTGCGATTTAATAAGGACCCAGGGTTTCTTATCAGGTTCCTACATTAGGATAGAAGGCTCAGGATCGTGGAGCATTGAAGCCCAGGCAAGGTCGCTTTGGTTCGTCGAGCACACATGGCTTTGCTGGCCTTGCGCTTATCCTTTCAAGCTTAAACTCCTAGACCCTAAACCCCCGAACTCCTAAACTCCGAAACACGTACTAAACTCCTAAGCTCCACACGTACTAAACTCTTAAGCTCCTAAACTCTTAAACCCTAAACCCTAAACCTTAAACCCTAAACCTAGTCTGACTTAGCTCTGACCCGGCTCTGGCGTTCGCGGCGCGGGGGAGGTGCTCCGGGGTCGGAGATCGGGTTTCAGAAACTCCCTAAAGCTTCAGTGAGGGCTTAGGGTTTAGGGTTTAGGAGTTTAGGGTATACTGTAGGGGTTTAGGGTTTATGGTTTAGGAGTTTAGGGTATACTGTAGGGGTTTAGGGTTTATGGTTTAGGAGTTTAGGGTATACTGTAGGGGTTTAGGGTTTAGGAGTTTAGGGTATACTGTAGGGGTTTAGGGTTTATGGTTTAGGAGTTTAGGGTATACTGTAGGGGTTTAGGAGTTTAGGGTATACTGTAGGGGTTTAGGGTTTGGGGTATACTGTAGGGGTTTAGGGTTTAGGGTCTTGGGCTTGCAGTAGGTCGCGGAAAAGGGCAGGCACAAAACATACTGGACGGGCCAGAACGCGCGGTGCACAAGCACACCAAGGGCTGGGAAACTGTAAGAGTGATACACCACAGGGCGATGATCTACCGGTCTACCTTTTTGCAGGGAGTACCCCCAATCTTGAAAGATAAGCTCACAAGGCACAGGTCCTGGGCACTGCACCTTCCAAGGCACAGGCGTCTATGCTATCAAGAGCAGCCCGGAGAGTTAGCTGTCGCTTATGACTCCTGCATGGCCCTTCTATATTAAAGTGCATGTATGTTTATGTGTACATGTATGCATGTAGTATGTATGCATGCATGTCTCTGTGTGTGCACATGTATGTATGCATGTATGTATGTATGTACGTATGTACGTACGTATGTATGTATTCATGTATTTATGCACGTACATATGTGTTTCTGCATTCATGGATGATGGACGGATATGTATGTGCGTATGTGTGCATGCTCTTTTGGGCTAAAGCCACCCCTGAACCTGTTCTATCGGTCGTGGCCGCTATGTCGTGCCAGGGCCGACACATGGGTGCCCCATTCGAGCAGGAGCCGTCTTCCCGGCACAGAATTTGAATCGGGCATGAAGATTCGGATCTAGGCCTTGGGGTTTGGAAGATTGGGCTTAGGATGGTTCAGGACTTCGGGTTTGGGTTCGTAGTTTCAGGGTTTAAGACTTTGGGGTTACATTGTGGATTCGGTTTAGGTTGAGGCGGGGTCCACGAAGGATCAAGTTTGGAAAGTGTGCGTCTCCACAGAGCCAAAAGGCAAGAGCCCCTCTCCAGCTGTTGCACCCAGCATGCGGAAGCCCCCGCAGTGAGTCAACAGTTCAATATTATATTGCAATTCATCCGTGCCAGGATCGCCAAAAGCAAAGGTTCGTACTTGCACGTACCAGGTTCTGGAAGTTGTCATAAAAAGCTGGCATTTAGTGAGGTCCTTCGGGAGCCAGCCGGCTTTGTAACGACACTGACATGTTGGCAAGCCAGGTTGGCAGGCCAGTTGGTGCTGCTGGCCAGAGCACCAAGCGAGGCTTGTGTGCATGCTGCCGTGCTGAGTGCACTGCAACATGGACGGGGAGTTGTGAGGTGGTGTGGGTTGGGAGTGTGGTGAGGCAACGTACTCCTTGAGCAATGATTCCAGCCAAGAAATCTTCGCGCTCCTGCCCCTGCAACACTGCGAACGAGGCGACTTTGTTCTTGTTGGTTGGGCCTCTAGGGACGATCGCCAATTTTCTTTGTAACCTTATTGGGCTTCCTGGCATTGTGGCATGGTCTAGGCCTTGGGCCGCTGCTACGAGTATTGGCACTACTCACTGCTACTAGTAGCACTGCTAGCACTAGTTACTTCCACTGCTACCACTACTACCACTACCACCACTACCAGTCTACCACTCTGCCACTCTACCACTCTACCACTCTATCATCACTACCACCACTACCACCACTACCACCACTACCACCACTACCACCACTACCACCACCAGGACGACGACGACTACTACGACTACGACAACGATTAATGCTGCTGTTATTGACAGCAATAGCAGCTCTACTTTTGCTGCTGCTGCTACTGGGACTTCGTAGGAATGGCAGCGGGAACACGGAGGATCATTGCACAGCATACGACAAGCATCAAGATCAAGACAAGTACCTGCAGCATATCACATAGCACAGACTTGCCGCACATATCGAACCACCGAAGGATAGCACAGAATACAACAACCATGTAGCCATCAAAACACGTCTAGCATCAGTAACCGTCGTAATGAAGACGCTGATTGCAATTCAAACTCTGTGGAACACTGCTAGAATGCCATGAATTCCTGCGGCGAAAGATTCATCGTAGAAGCGGTAACAGCTGTTGTGGAAGGAGGAGGGGTGATTCATGGACAATGGACCGGGAATCGGGAATGGTAGCCGGTTTGCGGGTGATTCAAGCATGCAAGACGTAGTAGTCTTAGTAGAGTAGGTAACCTTTAACCTTTTTGGGGTACTATAATCCCTATATGATCCCAAAGGTTAACCTTTAGTTCCCCTTTTTGGGGATACTATAATCCCTACAGGATCCCGAAGGTTAACCTTTAGTTCCCCTAAGATGCTGGACAAGTAAGAAGAACGTTTGGAGCTGGTACTCGAAGCCCTAAGCTTCCAAACCTGATTCTTTCCCAGGCCCCAGGAGAAAGTTTCCGAAAATACGGGGTACCTTATTACGGGGCCCTTGTGCTAAGGATCCTACTATTTAGACTTTAGCATACTATATTGAGATCCCCGATTTTCGGAAACTCCCATAAAACTCCAAGCAGGAAGATGAAGATGAGCAAAGCTTCGCTCTCCGCGTGCCCCAAGAGGCCTCCGTGCTTCTTAGTAGCTTTCTGCCGGTTAGGGATGGGGCTCCGGTCAATAGGGGTTTAGGGTTCAGGTTAGGGATCCGTTCTTTGTTCGGTTTAGGGTTTAGTAGCTTTCTGCCGGTTAGGGATGGGGCCGGTTCAGAACTTGGAGGGCTTACATATCGGCAATAGGAGGTGGATGGTAACCATTTACGGGCTGTACTGTGGTGACGCATTGCCCTACACACTACCAGAGCTTCATACATTCCCGTCTTTTAATGCACGATAAGGCAAAGTCGGAAAGGGTTTGGGATTTGACCTCTGACATACAACAAGGCTTGGACGTGGTAGGGTTTTCGCTCTGATTTGGAATGCACATTCGGGGCCTCCGTGGCTGCCCAACCCTGAACCCATCCAACAAGAAAAACCCTAGGCCCTAAACCCTAATGGAGTTTCCGAAAGTTAGGGGTACCTCATTTTGGGGTCCTTAATAATAATAAGGATCCTACTATTTGGGGTACTATATTGGGGTCCCCTATTTTCGGAAACTCCCTAATGCTGTGACCTCCAGTTATTGGCTTCGAGCATCAAGCTGATGGCTTGGCGGAGCGGTTAAGTTAGGGTTAGAGTGGTTGGACATTGAGGTGTTTTAGCGTTTAGGCTTAAGGGTTTAGGGCCTAAGCCCTAAACCCCTAAACCTCAAACCGGTGTCCCTATTTTTGCGAGAGTTTTTTCCATTTGGTTCGGGTTTTTTCCATTTTGTTCCCGGCGCTGCGTGGTAGCAGGCAAGCAGGCAAGCAAGCAAGCAAGCCCATAAGCAGAGTAGGCAAGCAAGCAAGCAAGCAAGCCCATAAGCAGAGTAGGCAAGCCGCAGGCAGGCAAACAGGCAGGCAAGCAAGTAAGCAAGCAAGCACGCAAGAGAGGAAAATCAAGCCAGCCGGCAAGCAAGCAAGCAAGCAAGCAAGCAAGCCCATAAGCAGAGTAGGCAAGCCGCAGGCAGGCAGACAGGCAGGCAAGCAAGTAAGCAAGCAAGCAAGCAGGAGAAGAAAACGAGCAGAGACAGCAAGCAAGCAAGCAAGCAAGCAAGCAAGCAAGACAAGACAAGAAAACAAGCAGAAAAAGCAAGCAAGCAGTTAAGCTGGAGAAGGAGTACGCAAAGCGAGCAAGCAAGCAAGCAAACATTACCATAAATGTTACCGCTTCTATCAATACTACTACTATGACGAGTACGATAACTACTACTTTCACCACTACTAGTACTGTTGGTATGAATGTTACCTTTCTGGTACTGTTTCTGCTTGGCGCTGGCGCCGTCAACGCAGACGCAAAGAAAAGGAGGAAACAGCAAGCGGCGAGGACGCAAGAACCCGGAGAAACGAGAAAACAGCCAGCGGCGAGGACGCAAGAACCCGGAGAAACGAGAAAACAGCCAGCGGCGAGGATGCTTTAACCCGGAGATACGAGAACGCAGCCAGCGGCGAGGACTCGAGAACCCTGAGACACGAGAAAACAGCCAGCAGCGAGGACGCAAAAACCCGGACAAAAGAGAAAACAGCCAGCGGCGAGGACGCAAGAACCCGGAGAAACGAGAAAACAGCCAGTACCATTGCTACTATTATTATTGCTACTACTACTACTACTACGACTACTACTACTACTGCTACGAGGACGACGACTGCCACTACGACCACTCTTACTACTACTACTACTACGACTACTACTACTACTACTACTAACACGACTACTACTACTAGTACTACTACTACTACTACTACTACCACTACTACCACTACTACCACTACTACTACTACTAGTACAACTCGCACTAGTGCTAGTGCTAGTAAGAGTATTAGCTATAAGTATAGTTATATTCATCCTAATAGTAACAGCAGAAGACGAAGTACCAGTAGTAGTGGCAGTAGTAGTACCAATAGTAATAGTAATGGTCAGAGTCAGAGTAATAGTAATAGTAAGAGTCAGAGTCAGAGTTAGAGTTAGAGTAATAGTAGTACGAATATTCATACGAATTCTAATAGTAAAACTAATAGTAATAGGAACAGGAATAGCAATAGCAATATTAATAGTACTAGTAACAGTAATAAGTAAAATGTAATAGCAATAGCAATAGTAATAGTAATAGTAATATTAATGGTAATGGTAATGGAAATGGTAATAGTAATAGTAATCGTCATAGTCATAGTCATCGTCATAGTAGCAATAGCAATAGCAGTAGCAGTAGCAATAGCCATAGCAATAGCAATAGCTGCCACTCAAGCCCGTCTGTAGTCGAACAATACACTTGCTCCTGCCCCACCAACCTGCCCAGGTCTTAACGCCGAGTTTTACCACCCGGGTTTCGGCCACTGTTCCCCACTGCACGCACTGACTTGGACGATTGCTTCCTAGTGACCCAATATTAGCAATAGCGCTGTTGCTATGGAAATGTTACTAATGCTAGTGCTACTGGTAGTGTTGCGACTAGTATCCTATTGCTAGTAGTAGGGGAACACGAACGGGAACAATGGAAAAAAACATATCGAACCAAATTGAAAAAAATCCTGTTTAATTTGGCGACCCCTCAAACCCCAAACCAAAACCAAACCCTCCACAGCTTAGCTAGCGGGTTCAGTTGCAATGGCGCGTTTTGGGGGGGTTACACTGCTTACTGAGGCCGGGACTTGTCCTGCATGCTACGGAAAGTGCTTGAAATGCTGCTATTTGCAGGTGTTCGCAGAAGTGGCATTGCCTGCCTACGCTTTCTCAACATAGCATAGAAAGGACTCCGGAAGACAGAACGCGCTATGCGCGTTCCGTAGCAGCGTGTGCCGCGTTTCTGCTTGTTTTCTGGGGTGGGGATAGGGTGGGGGGGTGGGGGGGGTGTAATTTCCCCATGTCGTCTCTTTCACCTGGCTCCGCGCGCAAGTGCCATGTTCAGGTCTTCGTACTGCTCCTTAATTTCAGCTGGCAAACTTTTATACAATCCCATAGGGAATGGCCAGTTCCAAAAGCACAACCGCTTCTGGTCTTTCCCCGCTTCCAGAAGCGGCTGCATCGAAGAACTATCGATCCCTTTGAGGGGCCGCTCCGGACCACATGGACTTGCAAGAATAACATCAACACGATGACTTGGTTGAAACCATCTAAAGCATTTGTGTCATTCAAAAGCCAAAACTCGCATATGCTGTAAAATACGATATATATATATAACTTTACACCACACTTGGAAGTGAACCCGCAGGGATAGTTTAGGGTGTAGGATTTTTGGGAGTGGTGGATCGGAGAAGGGCTGTTGTACTTCAAGGCGCTGGGTTCCGGGTCTCTTCTTCAAATCCGTGGGCCCTGCTGTCGAAAATCTTACGGATATTTTGTAACAACAATTCGGTAGTAGTCGTAATCGCCACAACAGTCATAGTGCGTAGTAGGAATAATAAAAATGGGACAAATCATGACAGCAGTACTAGTAGTAATAACAAGAGGAATGAAAGCAACAAGAAAATTCGGGACGCATGAGGTTCGATCTGCAGGGCTGCATCATCGAGCGACCCGCAAGTGGCTGAACACAAACTACAGCTGAAATTGCAGAGCCGCACCCTCAAGCCCTTAGTGGCCCAGGCCGCGATAGACAAGCAACCCTTAACTACATCGCCCTCTTTCATCCCATTAGCCTGGGCCCCAAGACCAAGAAACCCCAATTAAATCCCGCACCCTGGTTGGACACCCCAAGCCCTGAACCCTAAACCCTAAACCCTAACCCTAAACCCTTCACCCAAAGCCCCAGCCCAATTTACCCTCAACCCCGTAAGTCCCGACACCCCAAACCCCTCAAAAAACCAAAAGAGCACAACTAAGCCCGAAACCCCCCCACACCCAAAAGCCGAAGGCCTAAAGCCGAAGTTGATGGGTTTAGGGTTTATGGTTAGGGCCTAATGGGAAGCTTCGAAGCCGCAGGCCACGCTGCCACTGCTGCGGGCTCTGAGGCGGAGCCTTGAAACGACGAAGGCGGAGGTCGCTGGGGCTCTCGATTCAGGGGCCCTAAGGGTTTAGGGGTTGAGGGTTAAGGGGTTTAGGGTTTAGGGGTTTAGGGTCAGAGGGTTTAGGGTTAAGGGGTTAAGGGTTTAGGGGTTTAGGGTCAGAGGGTTTAGGGTTAAGGGTCCTAAAAGTTTAGGGGTTGAGGGTTTGGGGGGTTTCGGGTTAAGGGGGTTAGGGTCAAAGGGTTCAGGGTTTAGGGGTTTCGGGTTAAGTGGGTTTAGGGGTTTAGGATTTAGGGGTTTAGGGGTTGAGGGTTTAGGGGTTTCGGGTTAAGGGGTTTAGGGTCAAAGGGGTTTTGGGTTAAGGGGTTTAGGGTTCAGTGGGTTCAGGGTTTAGGGGTTTAGGGTTTAGGGGTTGAGGGTATAGGGGTTTAGGGTTTAGGGGTTTAGGGTTTAGGGCTGGGTTTAGGGCGTAAGGGTCCTAAACGCTAAACTCTAATCCCAATCCCTTCACCCTACACTCCAAACTCTGGACTTAGACCTTGAATCAAGGTGCTGTTCTCGAAATGCAGCGTTTTGGCGGGCTGATGGGGGTTCGGGCTTTGGAACTCCGTTGAGGTGTAAATGTTCCGTAAACATCGACTGTCTTGCAGGTTTCAACTTTCGCGCGGGGCTTTGGACTTTGGACTTTATCGTTTAGGCCGAGGATGTTTTAGTATGGTAACCACGCCCTTAGTCTTGGTTTTGGGACAGGAGCTGGCAAGAACATGCCTACCCGACAAAGCATAATGCTATCATGGCTTGAAGCCCCGCCGACCCTACGACGCAGCATACTTCCCTGATATATACTTCGCTTATAGCCCTAAACCCCCAAACCCCCAAGCCTTTAAATCCAAAACTCTAAGTACCGGGAGGTGAATGGGGACCGCCCGATGTGGTATACGCTGTTCGAGCGATTTGGCGCCGGAGGTCGGCAGCACAGTTTTCGTGGGATTTTTTGAAGCGCTCGGCTTTAGGTCAGTGCTTTCCTGCTGGCCTGATGGGAGGGGGGTGGGCACAGGTCGTGTTTTTGCGTTTGTGTTGCTTGTTTTTTTTCCCGGTTCTGGCGGGCCAATACACAGCGTTTAGGAGTTTAGGGTTGGGCCATCTGTGGCCATTGGCACGTCGGTTGTCTCTTTTCACGAAATGCCGTCCACTCAGTCGCCCAAAAGAGTTCATGCCTGCCCTGGGCCCGGGCCGAAACCTCCAAGATCGTAAGAGCTTAACTTGGTAGTAGAGTAGGTAACCTTTACTGTAACCTTTTTGGGGTACTATAATCCCTATATGATCCCAAAGGTTAACCTTCACTTCCTCTAAGATACTGGACAAGAAAGTTAAATATTTAGGGTACCTTATTTTGGGGTCCTTATAAGAAGGATCCTACTATGTAGGGTACTATATTTGGGTCCCCTATTTTCGGAAACTCCCAAATAGAAGCTTGAAGAATGACCAATATTATTCCTCGGGCCTCAACCTTTAGTTCTCCTAAGATACTGGACAAGAAAGTTAAATAATGGATGAGCTTAAAAGGGAGTTTCCGAATATAGGGGACCCCAATATAGCACCCTAAATAGTAGGATCCTTCTTATTAAGGACCCCAAATAAGGTACCCCTAAAATATTCGGAAACGCCCAAATAATGGATGAGTTAACCTCCTGAGAGCCTACACCCCCCCCCCCCCCCCCCCCCGCCATAAAGCCCAAATCCTGGGAGAGGCGGTAGCCCTAAACCCTAACTTCAGGGCTCCAGTTACCTAAATAGTAGGTTACTAAGCATATATGATATACCCCAGTAACCTACTATTTAGGCAACTAACCCTGGACCCCAAAAGTATGTAGAATAATTGCCTTTTATAGGTTTTGTGCCATTGTTTTACCTACTTTGGGGGTCTAGGACCTGGTGGAAACGGTTCAAAAGACTCTGCAGGCAGCGACCTCGTGGCCCCCTCCGAGTGCAGTCCCTCCAGCGAGGGCTCGGAGGTGCTGCCCACGCCGCCTTGGCTTTGGGCTGCGTTTTGGGGATTGCCTAGAGCCAAGATACCTAAGCAAGGTATATGTACCCGGTTTTAGGATCATATCCCTTTTCAAAGGTACATTAGTTACTGTAAGTAGGGGTGGGGGTTTGTGGTCCCAAATACCCGAAGTTGAGAATTTGTTTGGAGGGTTTTGGGGTGGCAAGGTTTGGGGTTTAGGGTTTTGTAAGGTGTCGGCATAGGGTTTTTTGCTTGACTCATAGCCAATGGAGCATAGTGTCTATGGGGTGTTTAACTAGTTTAACTCTCTAAACCGGAAATATGCCAGATGCATCCAGATGCTCAAACTTGACCACATTTTATAGGGTTCATACTAGGGCTTCGAAGGGCTCATGTAGGCCTTGTTTATGAAGTTCACAAGGGTTTCGGTTTTTTTGGGAAGGGCAGCTTAGGGAAGTTACCATACAAGGCTTAAGTGGTGCAGATTTCTGGTTTGAGGTGAGCCTTGAGAAGAAATGTCCCTGACGCATTCTCACAGGACACACAGATGTTATCTCCTGCGCACAGCAGTCGCAGACAGCATTGCTGCGCTCCCTCAACTTGGATGCTGTATTCGGAGCCATTTTCCACAGCTCGAGCCCTGCAAGCACTACAAAACTGCAGACCTGAGCGACTAAGTCTAACCTGAAACCTGAAAGCTCGAACTCTAAGGCCCAGCCGCTAGCACCCTCAGCCTGAAAGCCCGGACCCTAATGAAGCCTCAGATTCCCGATTCTAAAACCCTACTTAAAAACCCCCTAAAAACCCGAAACCCTGAAGCCCAAACCTAAGTCGTAAAGCCCCTTAGAAATTGAAATGCGAATAAGCCCTACAGGACCCTTACCATCAGAGCCTCTCGGCGCTCCCAGCGTCACCTCGGATTCCGCCATGACGGAGGGACCTTTCCAATGGGAAGAGGCCAATTTTAGTGCGAGGGGTTTTCGTATGGGGGGGCCCTGAACTTTGCATGCGGCTAGCTCGGAGAATGGTGCGGTAGGGTTTGATTGATTGTCAACGTCGAGGAGAAGATATAGATGATGCGAGCCTTCATGGCCGCTGAAGAGAAAGAGTCGGAATCGATGGAGTAGGTGTGTAGAGCTGCGAATGCCAAGAAACGATCAGTATCGCAAAGACTCTACTATGAGAACAGCCTCAACACCGCGGAATCGGCTTTTCCTGTAGTAGAAGGTAACCGGACCAAAACCTCTATAGCGCTACTCTAATTTGCAGTAGACTCTACTACACCTCCCAAAAGACCTTTGGAAATGCTTCGACCCAGCCCCTCAAGTTCCCAAGAGCTCCCAGGCCGAGATCGAAACCGAGAGTGGCTAAAGTTGGGGAAATCCGGGGGCCTTGAAGACGTTGACTGGGGTTTTGGGGTAGATTGCAGCATACTTGCAAGGCTTGTCGGGTGTCTGAATATTATAGTAGAACTAGTAGAACTGGTCGAGTTTGAGCGTTTCAGCCACGATTCCAGAGCAGCCTTTATAGTAAAGCGGAGAGCAAGAAACCAGGGACTATTGGTACCCAGGCTCGTACATGGTACTCTGGGGTCCACCTGAGGTGCCGCACATAAAGTAAGCCCGGCCGTGAAACGGGGACGAACCCCAAACCCTGAATCACTTAATCGTAGAGCCTTCGATAAAGCAAGGCTCCGAGCAACACGGGGGGAGGAGGAGGACGCGGACAAGGTGGGATAACTCTGGTTTTAGATGTCTTCTTACTTTGAACTTGGCTATGCGATCCCTGAACTATCGCCAGTCGAAACTGTGGTTTTGACATTGCCTGGGGTTGGTGGTCTCTTAAATTGGTGTGCTTCAAGCGACTTCCCGGTTTTGAACTCTGGGTCGATAAACAGGCGACATAGAGTTAGGGTTGTGTGTTGTATAAGGTCTTTATGAGTTTCTGCACGCAGTTTTCAACCAGGGTTACGGCTGTTATGGTAGGGTTCTTCGAAGACTTGTTTGTACGTTGTTAAAGCGGTTTTGATCGGACTAGGTGCCTCAGTGCTCGGGGACATTTCTTCAGCCCATCACGAAGAAAAAACCTCGACATCAGAGCAAGACAAAACATGAATTCTGAAGCTTCTGACTTACCTGCATGTGGTTCGCCCGAGATGGCCAGACGATCTTGTCCAATTCAGGGGGCCGAAACGACCCCAATATATGTAGTATTTCTGACCCCTGTATGACATTACTATAGCCTCATGGTTTCCAAGCCCAGGTATTCGCCAGGCGGCCCACTTAGCAGAGGCCCACTGCAAGGGCAATTTGCGCCACTACACAAACATAGGGCTTGCAACTACGCTGTCAGGTCCAGGTTTCGGTTTGCGATTTGCGGGGCTTTTAGTTCTAGATGAACTGGGGGCTTACATGCGCCAAGGAGGTGTATAGCGTTCGGTGCTTTCAGGTGCAAGGAATCCGGCGTTTCTGTAGAGGCGTTGATCGTCAGGGTCTGCAAGCGCCCTTCGCCCTCTTGAGCATGGGGGCCAATGCGCCCTTTCGGTCAGAAGCGCAAACCTCAACCCTAAGCCATAAAGCCCATAAGCTCCTGTTACAGAAACTTCAACCGCGCATCTTGAACCCTACATCCCAAATCCGAAGGCATTAATCCCAAAGCATGCCCTGCACACTTAAAACCTAAACCCCTAAACACATAAGCTTTGATAAACTGGAGAACTTTCAACATCAAGGCCCAGACCTCATACGACCTTAGGAAAGCGCAGGTCCCCCACTCCTAAGGAAACACCACGGGCCGTTTACAGCCCCGTCTTGTAATCCTGAGGTTTACAACCCCAAACCTATTGGAGTTAATTACTGTAACCCCACCCATTGGGTCCTAATAATACGGCACCTAATATTTAAGGTACCCAAAAAGGGACCATAATTCTGACAACCACCCAAATGTAGAATGTAGGCTGAACTTCAGGAGTCCGAATCAACCACCAAGATCAAACCTTATAAACCCGACTAAAGGCCCCAAGAGCCTTCCTAAGCCCTAAGCTCAAGCCCCAAAGCCCTTTTAGTCCCACATCCTCGATCCTTACAGCGTGCAAAGCCAGAAACAGACTGCAACACGGTCCCTAGAAAACCTAGACAGCACCGTAACATTTGAAGATGCACTCCCGAAGCACGGCATGCGCAAAGGCAGCGAGAGGCTGGGCTGCTTTTTCGAGTTTTCACTTAGTTGGCTTTGCCAAGTTGTTTGTCGAAAAACAGGACTATAACCCTAAACACAACCCTAAACCCTAAACCCTAAAACCCAAACCCTAAACCTATAAAGCCCCAAAACCATAAACCGTACAGCATCGATCTTACCTGTAACCCAGAAACAGCAACGTTTGTCAGTTTAAACCCTATGAACCCCATAAACCCTATAAACCCTATAATCCACATAAGCCCTATAAACCCTATAAGCCCTAGAAACCCTAGAAACCCTATAGGCCCTATAAGCCCTATAAACCCTATAAGCCGTATAAGCCCTAAGCCCTAATTTCCTTAAACCCTAAACCCTAAAAGCCCCAAAAGCCCTACAAACCCTACAAACCCTACAAAAACCCTAAACCCTATAGGCCCTATGAAGCATATATAACCCGACACACCACAAAGGTCCTACTTTCTTATTCTGAGCTCCGTCAGAGGCGGCCCGGCTGGCCGAGGAGGCGGCGGCCGAGGCCCGGCGGAAGCGCCCGGACGCCCAGGGCAGATTTTCCGTAGACATTTTAAGGGTTTAGCGGTTTATAGGGTTTAGGGTTGCCGGGTTTAGGGGTTTGTAGGGTTTAGGGTTGCGGGGTTTAGGGGTTTATAGGGTTTAGGGGTTGTGGAGTTTAGGGTTTAGGGGTTTAGGGTATAGCTTTGTGCAAACATGTGTTCGTGAGTTTAAAGCCATGATGATATTTGTAGCTACACTATGTCGTCACTCTTTGCTTGTTTGTTTTGGTGCTGTTTGGGGGTTTGGGGGTGCTGTTTTGGTGTCGATGGATCGGGATGTTCAACAGCCCCTAGGGATCTAAGGACTCATAAATTAAGGCTTTTGGGCCCAAAGACCATACTATATATAAGGCTTTTGGGCTATTTTGATGCCCAGGGAGCCAGGGCTTTGGATTCCTTTGGGGCTTCACTGGTAATCTTAGTAGTAGAGTAGGTAACCTTTAACCTTTTTGGGGTACTATAATCCCTATATGATCCCAAAGGTTAAGCTTTAGTTCCCCTACGATACTGGACGAGCAAGGGTAATTTCGATTGTTGCGGCAGTCATTTGCGGTTTGCACGTTTGGCGATGTGGTGCCATAGGGGCGTGTGTATCGGCTGCTCTGGCACAGCTATTCGGTGGTGACCTCGCGTGAGCGCGAAGCCTTCTGTCAAAAAATATCTTTTCAGCTAGCTTCGCAAGGATTTATCCGAACAGGCACTCCCAAGAATCTCATGCATGCTCACACAGGGACAATAACGACGGCTTTAATAGACTTGATTCGGTGCTTTAGGATTTGACAACCTTCTCCGCAACGTCCACAAGAGGGAGTCTTTCCATTATCAACAGCTAGCCGGACATGGGTTGCTTCTTCTAAACGGTTCGTGAGTTCTACGTGTACGAAACCCCCGAACAAACCCCAAAGCTCTTCAACTCCAAACACACTGAACACATCCAAGAACCCAAAACAACCCTTAACCAAATTGAAACCCTAAGACCCTAAAATCCCCCCAAACCCTCAACACAACCCTTAGAAACCCTTAAACCATCGACCCTGAAATGCCCCCCTCAAGACTCAAGCCGTTAGCGAGAAGGCGAGGCAGCACAGGCGACCTCCGCTGCCAGGGGCAAAGCCGGTTTTTTGGGTCAATCGGGTTTAGGCTTTACGTACAGTAGCCAATTTACCTTGAGGAAATGCCTCGGCTACTCGAGGTGGGATTCAGGTGGCGGTTTTGTAGGCTTCTGGTTATTGCCTACAAGATTTCAGGATCCAGGGGCAAAAAATTCGGGTTTAGGGTTGGCCCTAAACCCTACCTTAACCTACCAAAACCTACTTTTTTGTAGGTTCCTACTATAAGGTAAACCCTCAACCCGGGGGTTTCGGGGTAGGCTAGTAGGGCCTGGTTTGCCGTTCAAAGTTTAGGCCTTGAGCCTTAGGTTCCTGGCCCGAATTCCTTGAACAAAACGAGGTTACTATAGGGGCTTTGATAATTACCTATACTAGGGTTGCTTTAAAGGGGTCTATATACGGGTTACGGGTTACTATAAGGGATCTATAAGGATGCTATAATACAGGGGCCTTCATAGTTACCTATACTGTTTGTCAGGCAAGAGGGTTTGACTTGGGTTGAACTTACCATTGATTTCGTTTCCAAGTATGGTTGCGTAGGGGGTTTTCTCGATGAATGGGTTTGCATGAGCAAGCTCGCCGCCGCATTTCGCAGTGCAGTCTGAAGTTATTCAAAGAAAATCATGTGCCTGTGCAGCGATTCAAAGACTTGAAACGAGGTTGCTGGAGCAGTAGCATGACACTGATTTCTCATCGCGACTTTCTTCAATCTACCTCACAGTTTGATGCAGTTGAAATGTAGTCCGAAGCCAGCCCGAAGCAGAGCCTAAAAGGCGTTGTGGGAGCCTATATTCCCGTTTAGGAACTCCCCTTAATCGAAACATGATTCGCCACCGAAGAACTTAATCCATCGATCTCGAGCGTTGAATAGCTTTGTTCGTTGTTGCTCGCAACATTGTTCTCGAAAGCCCCGTGGGGCTGAGAGTGACTTGGCCAAACAAAAGTTTTGGGGGTTCCTTATTATAATTATAGTAATAATGGGCCCCAAAGCTCTATTCTAATTATTAAGGCCCCTATATTAGGCCGAAGGAGCCGGAATTCGAAACTGAAGACCTAGGAGCCGAGAGGCCCAGAAAAACCATGAACTATATCAGTATACGAATATGTCTATTGGAGCTGTGCAATAGTCAATACTACATCATATTGTCTTAGATAGCATAGTATACGATATCACTACAGTGCAACAGCCTCCCTAGGATTCATTAATATTTTTGTTCACATAAGACCCAGAGAATATTAATAATATTTTGTGTTTTATGGTTCTAAGGTGTATTATGGTTCTAAGCGGGTTATGGACTATAAAGGTACATTGAAGGTGTGCATGCGCAAGACATCAGTACCGAAGCCTATATCACTATACTATACTATACTATACTGTACTATATTATATACTATATACTATATACAAAAATATACTATATACTATATACTAAATACTATATACTAAAAAACTATATACGTACTATATACTATATACTGTATACTGTATACTGTGTACTGTATACTGTATACTGTATACTATATATATATATATGTATACATGTATTGGAGTGTGCTATAAAGGAGGTGTGCACATGCGCAAGGCATCGAAGCCTAATGTAGGAACTTGATTAAGAAACCCTGGGCCTATAACCCCAAAATAGTAGGATTCAGATAAGGAACCTTAATAAAGGCCCAAGGTTTCTTAATCAGGCTCCTACATTAGTATAGTAACCTTATAGATCCCTTATAGTAACCCTTATAGACCCCTTTAAAGGAACCCTAGTTCTTAATCAGGTTCCTACATTATGCGCTGTCCGAGGCCCAGAAGCGTGCAGAGCCCAAAGCTGCTGCCTTCAGCGGCAACGCAGAGGTCAGCTGCTGCTTTCCCAAAGGGTCCAAGGTACGCATATAGTAGAAGGGAATTACGCATATGATATATATATATATATGTATATATTCTGATATTCATATTATATTGTATTATATGATATTCATATTATATTGTATTATATGATATTTTATAATATAGTAGTCAGTAGGGTTTCTATATTAGGAATTACTATTATATGATGATTTGGGGAAGTATCCCCCCTCATAACAGTACTTAGGACCCTTTGGGTTTTTGGGGCTCTGAACAGGACCTAAGGAGTGGTATTCTTCAGAACTTGTAGTAGGGTTTGCTGCTTGTAAGGCTTATGGGTCCAGGCCCTACATATGGCGGATAGGGGTTTTGGGAACATAGCTCAAAGATTGGGCTATGTCAGCTTTGCTTCGCGGTCCAAGAGTTTCTTGTTTTACTATTCAGGTATGTGGTGGTGTCACGTGTCTTGGGATTGCTCAGGTGCTTAGCACTGCCAGCTAGCCATACCATTTCGCCTAAACTCTAAACCGTAGACCCTATCAAACCTAAACCCTAAATCCCTGAACTCTAAGCACTAAACCCCAAACCCCTACACGTCCCAAACCGCTTGATTCCCAGTGTTGCTATGACTGCTATGACCATGACTGGGACTTTCTCGATCGGCGCTTCACATTAAAAGCCCAGTGTGCAACCTTAGTAAATACTCTCCCCTTACCCTTATTATGGACCGAAAACCCCGAATAATGCCCTACAAAGAATCCTATAGCAACCTGTACGAGGTCAGTTAAACAAAGCCTGATTAAACCAAACAGAGCCCAGATGAAGCCCTGCCAGCAACCCTATCGCACCGCATATGACTCTTCAAACCAGAAAACACATAACAGAAATCTGACACGCCTACCTAGCCCAAAACCCCATATAAAGCCCGCATTAAAACTAGACAGGCCAAACAAAAGGCCGCACACCCTATGACGCCTTGATTAAAACATAGAAAAACCCGTACTGCATCGGGAGTTTCCGAAAATGGAGGACGATAAGATAATACCCTTAATAGAAGGATCCTTATCATAAGGACACCAAAATAAGGTGCCCCCTAATTTTCGGAAACTCCCATATCGTTCCTCGCGAGGTCTTCGAGTTTGCAGCAGAGTCGAGTTTTATGCAAGGTGCCGTTGGCCTACGTCTTTCAGGGTTTTCAGGTGTACTTTAGGGTATCGGGGGTATTTTTTGCAGTTGCAGTTCTGAGCCTTCAGAGATTGGAGCTTGAAGGACTTCGGATTTAAAATTTTGAAGTGTTGAGGCCTAGGCCTGAGTGACAGTTCGATTCCGGCAATATTGAAGCCTAAGTAGATACCGACATTATCTCTTTGGGCTCCGTACTATATCCACAAAGCTCTATACTCAACAGTCAGGCTAGTACGCTTAGTAGTAGATAGGTAACCTTTAACCTTTTGGGGGTACCATAATCCCTATATGATCCCAAAGGTTAACCTTGATTTCCCCTAAGATACTGGACAAGTAAGATAAAGAAATGAATGGTGTTGGGAGGCAGCTCAGGGCAAAAGGGTTTGGAAATGAGATCTTGGACCTTAAAAGCCCGAGACACGATATCCGCTAAGGCCGTATAATAAACCCTTAAGCCCTAGAATCATAAAAGCCTGCAGCCCCAAAAGCCTGAAGTTCGAATAAAGTTCATTATATACAACCCTTGTAGACCCTGTACCCTGAAACCCCAAAACCTGAAACCCTGAAGCCAAAAGCATGAAGCCCCGAACCCAAAATCGCTAAACCCTGAGCATTCAGCGAGCTTGCTTTGAACCACCCCAGGCGTTTCAAAAGCCGTGATCCTTTGCTTCGGGGTCCTTTACATAGCGTCCCACTAGCTTAAGACGCTGTTTGTCTCTCTATGCATATGTATACATACATATATATATATAGTATACACACACACATATGTGCATACACTCAAACGCACCGTGCGCAGGTACTTTACTGAAGCGGGATCCCTCACATACGAGTTCTAAGTTGTGCAGTTGTTGTTGGTTGTGACGGGTTGGGGGTTGGGGGATGGCCTATACCCGAAGCCGAGTTTACGAGACTTCTGATTCTGGACTCAGACACTGTCCCTCAGGCTTTGGGGATCAAGGGGACATTAGAGATCTCGGATTTGGCGATTGCGCGATGAGGTGTGTTGTTGTCATGTTTCACACGACTACCTTGCCATTTTAAAACACCGAGCGCTAAGCTTCAATCCGTGTAGAAGGCCGTCCGACAAGCCAAAGGTTGCGAATTGGACTCCCAAAAGTCTTCAGCCCTTGATCCGCCTGCTCTTCATAACGAAATCACTTGGGCATTGCTGTGTTGAGACAGGCCGGGACGAATTCCACCTTGATCGGCATGCTCCTGGGCGTACCATGAGGGCCCTTGAATACTCGTAGTATCATTCGTAAGGGATCGAATCCTCAGTAAGGCAGGAGGTTTAATTGATCAGGGCTCTGCGGCTCTACATTCTCTAGACCGCGGCATCCTTTCAAGGCAAAGGCAGTTGTTATTCAAAAAACTGACAGCAGCCAGTACATACTACAGACCAAAGCCAGTAGACTGGGGAAACCCTGCCAGGTTTAGGGTCTTTAAACCCCTGCACTTAGGTCATGGTCAAAGACCTCCTGGCTGCTGCAAAGGCAATGAAGATGCCAATCGACGCCTTGGACCCCAGGGTTTAGGCTGAGATGAACGAGGGTTTGGGGTTTAGGGTTTCGTGTTGAAGATGTTGGAGTCTCTGACGAGGCGTAAGGTGCAGGACTTACATAGGGTTTACTTAGTAGTAGAGTCGGTAACCTTTAACCTTTTTGGGGTACTAGAATCCCGGAATCCCTATATGATCCCAAAGGTTAACCTTTAGTTCCCCCAAGATACTGGACAAGTAAGTTTAGGACCGTGGGCCGGTGAGCCATTGGAGCCTTCTAAACCCTACACCCTCAACCCTAAACCCTACACCCTCAACCCGAAGGACAAGCCGGTCGCGCTGTTTGCCGTCTATGACGGCCACTTTGGGCCAAAGCCTCTCGGCACTAACCGCGAAGTAAAGAGGCTCTGCAACTTGTGTGTGTATATATATATATGCATAGATGCATGAATTACATATTAATGATATTAATGTGTGTTTCTTGATACATTTATGGGTTAGGGTGCTCTATGGTTCCTGATACTGTAAGGGTACTATAAGGGTTCAGCTAATCGGCCCGTTTTGTCCGCAAGCCTCAACCCGAGGCTGTCTTGATGAGATCCTGTGACCTTGTTTGGGGTCCGAAACAACACTGGGCTTTGGAGTACCATACTTTAATACTTTTTTCTTAAAGGAACCCTTGTGAAATAATAGTTTATACTTTTTTCTCCCTGGTTACTTAAAAGCCCAGAACAGGTTTATCATTGGCTTGTTTCAGAGGGAAGGGTCAATGGTTGAGTTTCAAACACTGGGTTCCGCAGTAGTACCCCTTTTGCCCTCTTTCTTTTTGGGTTTTTTGTCAAAACCACGTACAATGAACAAGGGTACACTTGTCATTCGGGGGCTAATGGGGAGCCTTCAAAAAGTGCTTGAACGCAGGGCTTTGGCATGCCGAGCGGTAGAGCCCAAGCAACGTGCGCGGAAACCTGACCCTAAACCCTTTAGGATTTCGGGGTACTGGGGCTTAGAGTTCCGGGTTGGGAAATTTCTAATATAGGCTTTAGGGCTTTCGGCATTTCACGGAATTTTAGGGGTGCAGACTCACAAGGTAGTTCAAGCCCCTACGCCCTCTATGCCTTGTTACCATTGTCGCACCATAAAAAGTAGCTGAGTTGTCTCTCGGTCATTTCCGATATGAGCAGTAAATTCTTGATCTTGAGAGACCTGAAACCTAAGGTTCTGAATTTCAGGGGCCATCAACTTTGAACGGGCTTTGACAGCTGCTTTCAATTGTAATGCAAGCAAGCACATAATGGACCGCACGGGAACACGTGCAGCATCAAAGATTTCGGTGCGCCTTTTTCTCATTCCTTGCGCTTTCGGCACTAGCATTTCCGACAAGGTGCGCAGAGTTTTGCGCGCAGAACTTCCACAAGAAGCTGCTGCCGCGCCTTACGAACCCTTGCCGCAATGTCCGTCGATAGCCCGAGCAAAAAACCTGTTCCCGGCAGCCTTCTGTCGAATAATCAAGCAGCTTCAGGCCTAGTGTCGGAAGCCAGGTTAGACTAGAATCAAGCATGACTCACGTACAAAGCTTGCGGCTTCAGGGCAGTTCATGGAATTTGAAGATCGCTGCGGTTGGAAGCTTTCAGCCTCAAGCCTGCAAGCTAGTTTGTGACCTGCAGGCCGGGGAACAGAGGCCCAGAAGCCCTGTTATCCCAAGTTAAACTCTGTGCGCCTATGGTCTCCCGAGGAAAATCTCGGCGTTGCGCGATCAGACGGTTGAAGAACAGACGCTTTGACACACGAGGTTCATGGACGTTTCCGGTTTCGTGTTCCCTTTTCCGGATGTCTGGCCTTCTCGTGGGCGAAGGAATGAGCTGGGCTAGGATTTCGGTGTTTGCCTCAAGCTTAGGTTTTGGTGAGACAGGCCGATCTCGGATATCCATGAAGGAGTCTGTGGCCTCAACTTCCATAGCCGCGGCTTCATTGTTCAACGAGGAGTCCGACTTCCCAGTTTCATATCAGAAAACAGGGGGCCGAAATGAATTGTGTATGTATATGTATGTATATCTTATAGATATTAGCGGATACCTTGCCTTTTCAGGTACTAAGGATCTCAACCTCAGCAGCCCACCCAGCACCGAGCCTCCAACCCCAAGATGTCAACCTCAATACCGATACTGAAACACATTGTCCCAGCTAGTGTCATATCCCAATCGCAGCAGTGCCTTAACCTAAGCCTACCAAAACCTACTTTTTTGTAGGTTCCTAGTGTAAATCCTATTATGGAATTTATAGGGACCCTACAAAAGAGTAGGTTCTGGTGCGTCAAGGTAGACCCGAACATCGGTACCAAGCTGTATTATCGTTAGTACCATACCACTGACTCCACGACATCCTATTCCTCCAGATCCAAACCGTAAGCTCAAAGTTGGGCCAAGCCTGAATGCCGAGGGTCCGCGCGAGCATCACTGCCGCCATTGCTGACCTGGATATGGAGTTCCTCAGCAAGTTCCGCACGGAGCCTTGTCATTGGTACCCCTAAGTTCGACAGCCGAAAGCCCCGAGTCCTGTAAGAGCGTCGGATGTTTTAGTCTGCGCCGGAAGGCTTCTCCAGCGTTCTACGAGTTGAATAATCTTATCTGCAGTACTAAGATTCCCTGATTGGGCAGCTTTTTCGTCGCAGCAATCAGTTTATACTGTACCAATGTACCTGGAAGTTTTTGGTGCAGGTTTCAGGCTTGTCGGACTGTAGAGCCTCATGGAGAACACCCTCTAGGTGTAAGTTCCCAGCGCAGGGAGGTGCTCAAGCTGACCTGGCTGAGGCCCTCGAATTTCAAATCTAAAGCACCAAAGTGAACTCAGAAAGGCTTGAGCATCGAATCCGCACCATCCCAAGTGGAAGCCTAGAAGGTAGAATATACGGAGCATTGAGGCCTAGTCTAGAGCCGAGGGTGTGCTGCAATGTCTTTCAACGACCCCTTCCTGAGCAAGTGACCCAGCACCAAGCCCTTATCGCCTCAACACTTAGACCTCTTGTGGAGCATGCCTTAATCAGCACCCTAAACCATAAACCCCAAAACCCTCTAAACCCTAAACCCCAAAACCCTCTAAACCCAAAACCCTTTAAACCCTATACACCCTAAACCCTCTAAACCCTAAACCCCCAAACCCTATACACCCTCAGCCGTCTAAACCCTAAACCCTATAAACCCTATACACCTTAAGCACTCCTCTGATGAGTGTATGCCAGATTACTACAGGATCGGTCGGGAAGCTGCCTACAGCTGGCGCTCCTGTCGGGGAGGCCCTGAGAGCCTAGGTTTTGGAGTCTCCAAGCTTTGGGTTTTTTCTAGGGATCTGTATTGGCTTTGGGGGTTTTCTAGGGATCTGTATTGGCTTTGTGGGTTTTCTAGGGATCTGTATTGGCTTTGGGGGTTTTCTAGGGATCTATGCTAGTTTTTTTTGGGTTTCTAGGGACTTTCGGTGTTTTTTAGGCATCTGTACTGGCTTTGGGGTCTTTTGAGGGATCTACACTAGCTTTGGGGGTTTTTCTAGGGATCTGTATTGGCTTTGGGGGTTTCTAGGGATCTATACTAGCTTTTTGGGGGTTTTTAGGGATCTATACTAGCTTTTTTGGTGTTTCTAGGGATCTGTATTGGCTTTGGGGTCTTTTGAGGGATCTATATTAGCTTTGGGGGGTTTTTAGGGATCTACACTAGCAAAATGAGGGATCTATACTAGCTTTGCGGGGTGTTTTAGGGATCTATACTAGCTTTGTGGTTTTTTTAGGGATCTATACTAGCTTTGCGGGGTTTTTTAGGGATCTATACTAGCTTTGGGGGTTTTTAGGGATCTGTAATATATAGGTTTAACCCTAAACCCTAAACCCTAAACCCTTAACCCTAAACCCTAAACCCTAAACCCTTAACCCTAAACCCTAAACCCTTAACCTTAAGTTTAGGAGTAAGGGACCCCTGGGGATACATAAGTTTAGGATTTGCCACTTGGGTTTTTTGGGGGGTTTAGTCTGTTTAAGGTTTATAGGGTAGAGGGGTTTAGGGTTTAGAGGGTTTAGGGTTTCTAAGGTTTTGGGGTTTGGTCTGGGGTTTGAAGGTTTGGGTGCAGGGTTTACAGTAGCCTCTGTCACCGTGTGTTTTCCGGGTTTAGTTGAACTGCCCACAGTTTCTTGTTTGCCTTTTCTTTCCGCAGACGGGATCGCAACAACATGGGAACCGACCGACCAAGTCGGCATCGCGCTACGCCGACCAAGTCGGCAACCCCAAACCCTCTAAACCCTAAACCCTCTAAACCCTCAACCCCAAACCCTATAAACCCCTAAACCCTCTAAACCCTAATCGCGCTACGTCGAGAAGGTTGATGTTCGTGCAGAGCGTATTGCCCCGTAGAAGCGGACGATTCCGGGTTTAGCCGTGAGACCATGTTTTCGGTGGACGGGCGTTTGAGTTCAACAGGGGGAGTGTGGTTGGTGTTGGCAAGCCCTAAGCCCTAGCTAGTTTCGAAAGCCCTATACCAGCCCAGTACCGAACACCTGAAACTCAACCAGCCTCGAGAGCCGTCTATAGAGCTTGAGGCTTATAGGGTTTCGGGTTTATGTGATGGGCTTTGAGCATCCTCCGGACCTTATGAAAGCCGAGAGAGACGCCCCTACAGCGAGACGGAACCCAAGCCCTTCGTCCTCCCCCTTAAACCTTAAATCCAATAACCCCAAAGCCCTTAAGCCTCAACCTATATTAAATTATAGTATAATATACTTCTGACTTCTGGTATACTCTAGTCTGCTATAGTTCTTATAGTCATTCTAGTTATATTATAGTCCAGTATCGTATATCAGCCTTAAACCCCTTCAGGCCTTGAGCCCCCTCTGGTTCTTAGTAGGGAATGGGGGAATGGCTGACTTAGTAGTAGAGTAGGAAACATCTAAAATCCTAAACCCTGCAAGCAATGCTTAGTAGTAGAGTAGGTAACCTTTAACCTTTTTGGGGTACGATAATCCCTATATGATCCCAAAGGTTAACCTTTACTTCCCCTAAGATACTGGACAAGTAAGTTTATTGGGACTACTATAGGGACCTGAAGGGACTATCATAGGGATCCACTGCCCCATTCCCTACGAAGCACCAGACAGTCAGAGAGGCTGAAGGTAACTCCTAAACCCCTAAACCCTAAACCCCTAAACCCTAAACCCCTAAACCCTAAACCCTAAACCCGAGCTCCTCAGAAGAGGCGGCTCTTTTCTTGCGGCCTGGGCGTGGGAAACTGCCTCCTCTGCTCCAGTGCCCCGGATGTATACCGCAATATAGGTAACCTATAGAATAGGGTTCCTTTACAGGGGTCTATAAGGGCTACTATAGGGTCTATTACAAGGATTTAGTATAGCACTGAACAATTACTTGTACTATTTGGGGGTTCCTTATTGTAATTATGGTAGAATGGGCCCCAAAACCCTATTCTATTTATTAAGCCCCCTAAAGTAGTGCTCTTGCGAGTTAGTATTCAGCGCTTTAGGGGTTGAAGGTTTTGGGTTCCGTAGGGTTCTAGGGTCGGGTTTCGGATTCCGGGGGAGGGATGTGGGGTTGGGGGGCCTTTGGGTTCCAGGAAGTAGGATTGATCGCAACTGAAACTGCGCTGCTGGTAGTATGCCAGGGAAGACGCGCGTGCTGCGACCGTTCAGACGTTTTAGGTTTTGGAGTATAGGTTTTAGGGGTTTTCGGGGATGTATGCAGTCCCATAGACGGGTCAGGATCAAGGTCTAAAATCTTCTTTCTCCACAAGCCGACACCTGCTGTGCGGAACCGGGTAGTATAGGGTTGTGAGTACAGCGAGTCATTAGAATTATAGTATTCCCCTACAGTACAAATTAAGGCTCCTCTCTCTATTCGGGACTGCTGGCAAGGGCACTGACTGCCTAGACACACACACTCCGCACGGAGTGCTAGATACCCGAAGACCGTACAACATGAACGTACATGCACGCCATCCATCTGGCTCCAAGAAGTCTCAACACTAAATGCTAATCATTGCCTAGTACTCCCGATGCCCTGGAGTGTAGCATTTTCTTTGGAGCAACTGTTTTTCTGGCTGGGATCCGACCTTGCGAAAACAAGGCAACCAAGAGCAGGTGCTGCGCTTTCAGAGTGTACATCTAGACCAAAAGGGCATGCAGGCCAGCGTCCGTACCCCAAGGGGGATGCAAGTCAACCTTACGATGCTAATATGGGCACTTCGATCGGTTAGGGCTGCTGAGGGATGTCTCCAGGATCCCTTGTAGCTCGGCTTCATGGTCAGGTGCTTGATTTAAACATCTCCAAGGGTAGTTTTAGGTTCTCTGCATGGAAACTCTAGAGCTCCGGGGCGAGGGGGAGCTCCTCGGACAGCATCTTCGCTAGTAGAGATTTAGTACATGAGATATCGTTTGGGCTGCACGCTGATAGGACATCCTGAATCCCAAACCCTTCATGTTGCTCGGTGCTTGCGTTGTTTTATGTTGTATGATACATTATATAACAGCATTAGATTATGTTATATTGCATCAGGTTACCAACACCCCAGACCCTCACAGTTCACGCGCTGTAGGCGAGGGGCCGGACGAAGCACTCCATGGCAGCGTGGGCCCAGATACACCGAGCGAGGCGCAAGAGTTTTTGTGAGGATTCTGGGAAGGTTTACCGGAGTGTGGGAGATTCAGCAATTCCGAGACCCTGTTTTAGAGCTTACGTGGGGCTTGGGGTCTTAGCGTCAGTACGATCTCTGGAGTAGGGACCCACAAGACTGAAAGACCACCAAAGACAATTGAGAAGTCTCATTTGGTCGGATTTGTCTTGCAGGCGTCGCTTTCGGTTCGGCACTATGAACTCATAACTCGTAATCCTCGTAGTGGACGTTTGTCAGCCGTGTCGCCCGTGGGTGCAAATGTCGGGTGTGAGGCTGAGGCGACAGCCTGGATCCTTTACATATGGGCATACAGGGTTAAGGTTTAGCACTTCAGGGTTTAGGGGTATCGGGATGCCGAGAAAAAACCGGAAGGTTCAGCATCGAATGTTTGTCTCTGCCGTCGGCAAATTAGTAGGCGAATTACTGGAAACTCTTCCGGGCCTCGGATCCCTAGCACTTCATAGGGCTTGGAAAATTGCCGTGCCTGAGAGGAATGCACCTGAAGCTTTGCTAGGTAGGGCTTTGGGACATTTTATATTTTCTCTTATTGGGTTTAAGAGGATCTTATTTGCTAATATTTTTCAAAAGCTTTAAACGCCCCACCTAGTTTGCAAAGCCAAAACCCAAAAAGCAACCTTGAAGTGCCTAGTATCCGGTGGCCCCGTTTGAGAAACATGAAGTGTACACCCTAAGCTCCCTAAATCCTCTACCCTATAGCCTATACCCGAAGCTCCCTAAGCCCCAAGACCCCCCAAGTGGCGGTTTCGATGAGGATTATAGTAGTAGAGTTGGTAACCTTTAACCTTTTTTGGGGGTACTATAATCCCTATATGAAGTATGATCCCAAAGGTTCCCCTAAGATACTGGACAAGAAAGTTAAATAATTAGGGGTACCTTATTTTGGGGTCCTTATAAGAAGGATCCTACTATTTAGACCTTTAGTTCCCCCAAGATACTGGACAGGTAGGATTATGAAGTCTGCCCTCGTTCTTACGTTTGAAGGGTACCATCACACTATGGGCTCTATGGACACAAGAGTTTCATATCAGAAAACAGGGGGCCTAAATGAATTGTGTATGTATATGTATGTATATATACTGGGTTTTGGAGTTCCATACTTTAATAATTTTCTTCAAGGAACCATTATGAAATAGAAGTTTATACTTTCTCTCCCTTGTTACTGAAAATCCCAGCTATGGACACAGTACTCATTCTTGCTGTTGTTAAAGTAGTACTATCAGTACTATTGTTGTGATTATTGCTGTGATTGCTATTATTGTTTTTATTGGTGCCATTATTATTGCTACTACCACTTCTAGTACCAACACCCTATATTCTGTCCAAGTCTGTGCTCTAAAGGCTGGAGCAAGTTCAAGCACCCCAAGCTACATTACGCAGTACAATGCAGTTCGTGCAGCAAGGCTCTCATTTGTGCACACGTGGGTCAAAGGCTTTTGAAGCTCGCAGGCTGGGTCAGGTAAAAACCATGGACATCGATTTTCAGGCTCGTAGGGTCCATGTCTTCAATAAAGCGTACCTACTTCGTCCTTTTCTGAACACGAACCCTGGGGGACAGACACCAATGGTCCACAGGGGAAACTCAACCCCTAAATCCTAAACTAGGTCACAAGCCCTCAGTCGCAGACACCAACAGGCCCTCAACCAGAAACAACTTAGTTGCCACGTGCGTATGGCGTCGGAGGTGCAGCGACTCGAAGCGGCTGGCGGAGGCTCTGCGAAATGTTCGGCATTGCGGTTTGTGGGTTTACGATATGGGTTTGATCTGGGAGCCTTGATAGTTATGATGGGTTTTGGGATCTATTTCGCGATGCATATACGGACTATACGGGCTACTATTCCGTGGCTTTGGGACCTGCGAGGCTTGACATGCTTAGAGTTCGTGGGATTCCCGGGATGTTCATGGGTTTAGGATTTGGGGCGGCTTGGGGCATCGGCTGATAAGACCGAAGGGTCTCCCGAAGAGCCTTATCTCTGTTGATTCACATATCGAAGGGAACCCATCCGGATAGGATGAGTCCTTGGATTGGGACTATGGCTTACTCCGGCAGTAAAACCGAAGGCATCTCGGTCTAGAGTCTAGCAACCTCAAGTCATCAGTCCTGGTCCAGCTAAGTTTGCAGGTGTGATGGAGGTCGCCCCAGATGTGCTCCATGCGGCTTCGGCTGCATGCCATTTGTCAGCTTTCCGTACAGCTTTGACCCGTCGTCATCATCCTATGCCCTCAACCTGGTTCTGTAGCACGTTTCAGCTGCCCAAAGTGTTCATTCTCAAGGCTTCAATGACTGCAAGAGTCCGCATCGCCTATGGGAACCTGTGAGGGTGTCAATCGCACCATACGTCGCTGCAGTTTGTGATATGTATATATACATATATATGTCCATATACTATGTCTGTATGCATGTATGGATGGATGGATGTATGTATGTGTGCATGGACGGATTTATGTATGAATGTGCGTATGTATGTATGTATGTATGCATTCATGTATGTATGCATGTATGTATGCATGCATGTATGATGTATGGATGTACGTATGTATGTGTACATATTTGTTTACATGCACATGGTTGCCCCCTATATATAGGATTTATGTGCATGTGTACGCGCTCGTATATGTGTATGTACATGTCCCTCTGTTCACAGAATTTATAAAGTCAGTTGGATCATACACTCAGGTCGAGCTACATCTATCGAACCTCATGAATTTGAAGATAGAATAGGATAGCGCAAGGCACTATAAATATAGCGAATCCTGCAGAAAGGTCTTGCGTTTGTTGAAGTGTTGGGCTGTCTCGACAGGATTTCGAGTCACCGCACGAAACAGTCAGAGGCATTTAAGATGCAAGATCTGGGCGCTTGAGCCGGCTTCAGTTTGGAATCCCCACGGAAGTACACATTCCCAAGCCGCCAATCTCGAAGTGCCGCCAAGTTTGAAAGGCCAACAGCTTTCCCAATAACAGGCCGCATGCAAGCGATTCCTTGAGACTGTGAGGGATGGTCTCCGTAGACTGTGAGTGTATATTTGATATTATATCTTATATACCACATACTATATAGTGTATATTATAATATATATATATATAAATTTCTATTATTATATATTTTACATTATGTCATTGTTAGACAGCGTTGCGGATTCGCGCCTCGGCTCAGGTGGTAGGGGCCGATTTCGAGAAGCGGCTGAAGGACTTCGCTCGACATGTAAAGGGCAGTTTCTCCATGGGGTGAGGGCAGATAGAATGCAGACTATATCAAATAGTATACACAATTAAGATCTAATCTGAAATATACAGTATATATACAGATGTATTATTATTAGTACTATTATTATGATCATCATCATATAGTATGTGTTTTATAATGTGTAATATTTAATCGGAGCAGTTGCGCAAGCTTTCTGGCTGGGGCTCGGAGATAGGCCCAAGATATTCTGAAAGGCATTGCTTGTCCTGTTCTTTGTTTCTTTGTGTCGTGCTGCACACTTGTCCGGCCAGTCCTGCAGGTTTAGGGTTTTAGGGGTTTAGGGTTTAGGGGCATCTTGAAGCCGTGGACGAATGTCGTTGACCAGATTCGATCAAATTCTGGATGTAGAGCTACAGCGTCACTGCAGCCTTTTGACATTAGGAGTCTTGTCCATGCGCAGACACGTTTGACCCGACAGAGTCCCACTCAATCAGTGTGCCCGAGCTAAGTTAAAGTGTGAGTGATAGCTAGTGCCACTGTCAGAGTCGGATCACTTTGGACCAGAACTGTATCCGCAACTGCCACCAGTGCCGAACCTCTACCACACACCCGTTACAGGAGTTCTGATCCTCAGGAGTTTCGAATTCAGTCCGCCTCGGGACTGGGATGCTCGCTGGCGGCGCCCATGACGTCGCCCTTCCCACGAGCGTGCCTGGCTTCGATGTGGAGACTGCTTTAGAGATTATGGTCCAAATGAAAAATGCTGTACATCCCAAAGCCTACAATCAAACTTTTGTGAGCCTTGACACCTATGCCCTAATAAGCCTTGACCAATATAAGTATAATTCAGTATAATCCATTGAGCCCCACCACCACACTCTAATTCTTGAGGCCTCTACACTAAACCCTACAACACTCCCCAAAAAAGAAGCAGAGCCCTTAAAGGATCCCTTTAAGGCTACCCTTAGGGTTCTATAATCCTGTCCCCTCAAAAGGAGCCCTTTGTCCCCTTTGAGGCTCGGGGACCGAGAGCTAAAGATGCCAGAGAAGGTGGTGCTGGCAGAGCCTGAGGCTTGCGTCCTTGCTAGGTGTAGGCCACTTACATATTACATATTATATATATATGTATGTGTGCATACATATACACACATATAGCACATATATATATACATATACACACACATATACATACATTCATACGTACATACCTACATACAAATACGGAGGCTTTCCGTCTGGAGAGAGGGGACCTTGGGGCTTTGTGCAAGGAGCTGTATTTTCGGTTAAAGTTCAGGGAAGCTTTTCAAGCCATACTTGCTGCTAGATGGATGGAACACTACCTAGGTGGGAAAGCTTTTTTGTGGGTGCGTTTAACGTTGGCAGCTTTGTGACAAAATGCATTTGGGTTGGGTTCCTAGTATTTGTTGCAATTCACACGACCCAGAATAAGTTTTCGAAGTATTGAAGCCCTCTCCACAACTATTTCAGCACTATGTTGGCACTATCTAGCATTAAGACAAGAAGAAGGCTTTCTTTGAATCTGCTATGAGTTTAGGGAAGTTTATGGGGACCCCCGAGTGGGGATCCGGGGTTGCAGGCTTGGGATGCTTGAGATTTGGGGCGGATTCGAGGGTATAGGTTCCAGGGGCTTCGCACGGAAAACTGACGGTTGAAGGCCCTAAGCCTTGAAGACGTGGCACCCTCAGCCCCGTTTGGGGTTTGGGGCTTCTGAAGAGAATTTCACGTTCTGAGCTGTTTCTGCATTTGCCTCCTTGCACTCCGATGCTGAAAGGATCCTGCGCATAAGCATGACCTCCATTCGTGCATGGATGTGCGCAAGCAGATTCTATGTGGCACACGCTGTCCTGTGAGATTTTGCAGGTGGTGCACGTGCAACAATAGCTCTTCCTAGCCGTTGGCCAAGTCTACTTGAAACATCCGAGACCCTGTAGCTTTGCAGCCCAAAGCCCCCATCCAACTCTGCAGCACCGCCTTTGCTCCCGGAGGGAAGTTGCAAGTTCAATTCCACAGGGAGGGTTGTCCCGTCGGCTTTGGGTGCTAAACCCCAAAAGCCCTAAACCCGATAAGCCCTAAACCCTATAAACTCTAAACCCTGAACCCCTGCAGCCCTAAAGGGCTTACAACAACCCAAAAGTCCTATAGCCTCCCAAGACTTGACACGAACTCTGCAGTGTGTGCACCCTTAGTACTTCCAGCGAACAGCAAAAGTGGAGGGACCGAACCATCAGAGCTGAGTCATGTAATGTCCTGGTCTTGAAAAATTACTAAAAGATTCCCTTTTTTGTCCCTCATATCGCGGTTTAGGGTTCAGGGTTTAGGGTTTAGGGTTGACTCATACCGTAAAATGTAAATTGCTGAGGCTCTAAACACCAAACCCTTTCTCTGTTACCTTACAGTCCTCGATGACCATAGTATCATATGGGAGTTTCCGAAAACTAGGGGTACCCTATTTTGGGGTCCTTAATAAGGATCCTACTATTTTCGGTACTATGTTGGGGTCCCCTATTTTTCCATATACCCCAAAACCTTGTTCTACTGATTAAGGCCCCTCTATTACATAATCTTGGCAGGTGCGCACCCTGTGGCTGGATCGGTCGCACGTAGCTCTGGCATTGTACTGCTGGGTTCTCGGTGCAGTTGGTCTCCGAGCTCCGGGGAGTAGCGGAATAGGGGTTTAGGGCTTGTGGGGTCTAAATGACCCCCAAAGAGCCTACCTTTCTGATCTAAGGAGTTAGATGAGAGCATGATCAGGAACCCTTAAAAGGTAGGCTTTCTGGGGTTGAGGCAGGATAGGATTCAAAGATGCTGACGGAAACCTTTTCCGGGCTGCTGTATGCCACAGTGAAGATGGAATGGTACGACTACGAGTTGTGACCATATTAGAGCTCCTTGTCCATCTTTGGGGCTTCACTGTTCTCCATCATCGCAGTTAACTTAGTAGTAGAGTAGGTAACCTTTAACCTTTTTGTGGTACTATAATCCCTATATGATCCCAAAGGTTAACCTTTAGTTCCCGTAAGATACTGGACAAGTAAGAATCAGAGTACGATCGGACCCTAATATAGTAGCCTAAATAGTAGGATCCTTACTAAGAGGACCCCAAAAAACGGGGTACCCTAATTTTCGGAAACTCTAAACCCTAAAACCCTTGATAGAACCCTTATAGATCCCTTTAAGGAAGCCTTAAAGGATCCCTTTTATCGGCTCCATGGGTTAAGTAAGGATCAGAGTAGGATCCTCGGGAGTTCAGGCTCCCAGGCTATAGACCCCCGAGCCTTTAGGCGATGGGATCGCTGAACACATACCTGCCGAGGACGGCAGAGTTTGAGCTTTCAGCAGGGCGGTTTAGGGTTTAGGGTTTGAGGGGCCGTTCAGAATTTGGTGTCTGTCACATTGTGACCATGTCTCTCTAAAGCCCTTGCGCTTTGCATCCCGTGCATTGCGAGGGTCTGGCACGCAGTGTCCTATATGTACTGTCATTTACTGTAATATACCTCAACATACCTATACTATGGTCTAGACTGATTAGTATACTACACCTTGATAGAACATATTAACATAATACTGTAGAAAATAGTATAATATACTAAACCCTGAACCATTATTTGGCGCCCGTAATCGACCACAGGAGCTTGCAGCGCTCCTGCGTCGCAGCTGTGGCAGCGAGCGCCGTGCTGCTGCGGAGTTGACGTCACCGGGCAGTATCTGATCTCTCGTTTGCGCTTGAGCTTGGGACGGTTGGCAATTTGGCCTTGACTGCGGTTTAGGGTTCAGGAATCAAGATGACCATGATCACGAATCGGGCTTCAACCAGATGTTTGTACCACTAGTTCTGCATGCGAGGTCCCGTATTTGACTTGGCCTTGTCTCAGCTGGTTCCTTTGTGGGTTGTCTTGTAGTGTTCTTTGTGGGGGGTCGTAGGGGGGCTTTATGAAACTTAGAGAAAGTTGTTGTTTGCAAGTTGGTACAGGCTATAGTATACAAGAAGCGCTACAGAGTGATGTTGGTAGTTATTCAGGCTGTCACCTTACCCTCTTTGATTCCGAACCGGCTTCGGGGGTTCAGACTGCCTTGGGGAGTTGAAACATCGCTGTCAACGATGCGCAGCCTCCGGTGAGGAAGGTGCAAGGACTTTCGGGGCTGAATCCAGAAGGGTTTGGATTCTTAGTTAGTCACCTAAACCCTAAACCAACCCTAAGCCCCAAACCGAATCCGTACAAAACTACAGCGTGATTTCTCCACAACACCTTGTTCCGAGGGTTGAGGCCCCTTGCATTAGTATAGGGGTCTCAATAATTACCAGTACTATTTTGGGGTTTCCTGATGATAAGTATAGCATAATGGGCCCAAAACCCTATTCTAATTATTAAGGCCCTATATTACATTACTTAATAGTCTGCGATGTACATGACCCGTGATCCCAGACTCCCAGTGGCACTATAAGCAGGACCCTCAGGCTCTTAGGATCCGTGCCTTAAGGCTTTGGGTATGAAAGACCAAGCTATACACTGCGTCTGAGCAATTCTGAGTCTTGGGGTACCGCTCGCTGGAACCCTTAGTTGTTGTTCTATTTGCTTCCGGGGCTCACTGAGGCAGGAGGCTTTCAATCGTGGCAGCGAACAGAACTTGACGGTTCCTTGGCAAGCCCTTGAAAGGTCCGATCAGGGCGTGACCTGGGGGGTTCAGGGCAGTTCAGGGTTTCGGCGTGTTGCGTTTCCAGGGCCTCGGGGGCTTTAGAGACTGGGAAGTGCTGCACTGCGGGGCGGGCCCGTCTTCAGCCAGCCCAGCCCTGCACCAGTCAAGCTACAAACAGCGACAGGCAGCAGGTAGGACTTCAGTCGTCTCATATACTAGGAGCATGATGGATGGTAGTATTGTTGTTACTACACTGTTCTTATTATAGTAATTAGTCTTCGTCTTCTTCTTGTTATGGTTACTAACATTATTGTTCGCATTATTTTTCATTATCATTGTCATTATTAATTACAGTTGTATTTGTTGTTATTGCTGTTATAATATGATGCCTGCTAGTTGTAATTATTGCTCTTCTCATTTTCGACATTTCTGTTATTATGGTTCTTCGGACATGAAGGAGACGAACCAGCCGGGGATGCCGGGGCAGCTGGATTCAATACGTTGAACCGAGGTTTGCGCTCGCATTGTGCATTAAGGGTTTAGCTTCTTTCTAATGGAGGAGGCAGTATAGTAGTCGTGGCAGTCGTAGTAGTAGCGGTGCGGCCAGAGGCGTAGGTTTGCCCGCGCCTCTTTGGCTTCATCCACAGCCGAGTCTGTTTTGGGCGGCAGGCGCGGTACCTGCGACGGGTCCTCCCGATCTTGTCGCTGCCAAACTTTTGCATGAACTCCCGAGTTGAAACTGCGGATGGCTTGTGCGTTTCTGTGCTGCAGTAGCTTAAGAAGAGCAGAGTTTTCTGGGGAGATTGTGCCGGAGAGCTGGTTGCGCGCAAAAGCTGCCTATTGCTACTTCTCGACCTGATCTTCTGCCAGTCCGAGCCAGGAAATGCTGTTAACAGCGTAAGCCTGCCTGGGTGAAAGCTTCAAAATTCCGGATTCCAGCGCACGTCGATAAGTTGCGTGCGCCTGCTGCAGTTTATGCCAAGTCGGGCGGGCTCTAAGCCAGCCTAAACCCCAGACAGAAACCCGGCAACCCAAAAAGAGTAAGGGTCTGAAAGCCCTGAAGGCCAAACCTGACGTCTGGGAATCTTAGACCTCAAGCCGAAGAAGACTGACACATTTCTGGCCCAACGGTGCTTGAAGTACTCTTCGCAAGCCCGGCTGTCAAAGCAGAGCGGCTGCATTAAGAGCACGAAGTGAGGAAAGCTTGTCTCTCTGTGTGCGGATGCCACCAGATCTCCTGGAAGCAACAGCCGAAGAAAAGGCGAATTCAAACCGAGAAATGAAGCTGCCACTGCGTCGGTTTGCGTACGCTTGTACTCGAAAGACCCCGGTCCTCAGCCTTGTTTTAATGTTGCCAAGCAATCCTTCTGTACAGTTGTCACCAGCAGCCATGATGCAGTCTCGCCCGGACTTCTTGGCGATTTTTTTCGTCAGCGTCCTCTTCTTCGTCTCAGTCTGGCAAGTAGAGGCCGGCAACTTGGCTGTGGGCGTGAAAAGCTTCTGCGCATGCCTCACCCCAGGCAGCAATGGCTTTTGCAAGGCAGCAGCGGCAGCCTTGAAGGCTTGGCCGCCGTCAGGCGCTTTTAGCACGCTTCGCCTTCCCTCCCCTTTGCGTGCAACGCGGGTCTCCTCCCGGACCAGATTCCGTAGCTCGGCTTCGTGCTTTCCTTCGCTTCCCAGCCCCCCCCGCTCGCAAGCAGGCAGCCACGGAAGCAAGCGAAACCGCTCTCAGCACTTCCCTCCAGCACTCACCTCCGCCCGAGCAACATTGTGACATCTTCGGAAACAGAGCGTGACTTCGTCACAGAGGGATGTGGCAATCAGCAGCTCAGATAGCTGTTAAGACTGTTAAGAACAGCGGGCGATGGCAATACTTTGATGTCTCATTCCTGGTTGAGTGGCTTTCAAATGGATGTTGAATTCCTGGTTCTTCCGTACTGCTGACAAGAAGGCAAACACCAATGCTTCGATATACTATTCGTGTCTTGCTGCTGTTGTGAAGGCGGCATGATCGCTGATGTTCAATTTCGTCGAGAGACGGCAACGGGTTTTACTGTGCAATACTACGCAATGCTAGTCACGCGTGCATTTTACATGTGTCGCACAACACGGTCGCTCTGGAAGGGGTCCCCTCTATCTTGAAGGCAGGCCGTAGCACCATGCGGTTCTGACGGAGGCTACGAGGTACTTGTCGCATCCAGATGCTGTCGGGCCGAAGAGCGTGAAGGCATCGTCCACATTGCTCAGCCTGGCACGCGTCGGGCACGCACACCCGCCGGAGCAGCGGAGTGAGCTACTTCGGCTGTCTGCGGATTCCATGCGGCTGCCGCAAGACCAACACATGATCACGGGCCGCTGTGTCTTCACGCGCAGCACGCCTTCGGCCAGCAGCAGGGACTTCAGGGCCTTGTCGGTGCAGCGCACGATCTCGGGGTAGGAGATCTCCTCCTGCACTCTTTCAAGGCCACGGACTGCTTCGGAGCTGTGGTCGGTGCATGTTGTATATTATGCCGTTTGAAGTTTGCGTTCTTCGTCTTGAGGTCTTGCAGAGCTCCTGCACGTCCACCTCCGCCGGGTCTAGCTGAGTGGGTGCTGGCGACGGAGCTTGTGGTGGCGGCAGGAAGCCTTCGAGTCCTTGTAAGAGCCTGCAAGGCATTCTAACATGAAAGTTTTCATGACTTCTTTATGGCCATCTTGAACGCTGTAAAGACAGTACTCCAAGGACTGGGGTGGTAGTCGGCTTACCGTGGAAAGCTGACATATGCGTACTATGCGCTGCCATGGCCTCGTGAGTGTTGGTTCGTGCTGCACAAGCTACACCGCTGCAGGCGTGTGCAACCGAAAGACAGGACAGCACGTTGACCCGCACCGCCTACGGCCACGTGCGAAAGTCAGAGGGAACTTCTGGGCACAGAATCATCGAGCCAAACTTGCCATATTCCGGTGCGTCACTGCAGCACTGCCTCCCTATGCCCAGAGGGGTTTTAAGTTCTCGGGGGTTTTGTTCATTCTTACCATCTTCATCGTCAACACCACCAGAACGACGGAAGACCCTATCAGCATCAGACATCATCATGAGCGGAAGACGTGTTGGTACTGCTTTGACCTGACATGCACATGGTGTTGATGTGGAGGATGATCTTGCTGAAGATGTTCGTGATGATGCGGGTGAAACCGTGGATCAGACAGTGTTGATGCGCTCTAGAACGAAAAAGACATAAGACACAACCCGTGGAATCCAAAGACGCAAATGCACCCGAAACCCTGAATCCTGAATGCAGATCCCTAATGGCGGAAATGTCGTGGGCAAACCTCTACTCCTGCGCGTAGTGGTAGTAGTAGTAGTAGTAGTAGTAGTAGTAGTAATAGTAGTAGTAGTAGTTGTAGTAGTAGTAGTTGTTGTAGTAGTAGTAGTAGTAGTAGTAGTAGTAGGAGTAGTAGCAGTAGCAGTAGCAGTAGCAGTAGCAGTAGCAGTAGCAGTAGCAGTAGCAGTAGCAGTAGCAGTAGCAGTAGCAGCAGCAGCAGCAGCAGTAGCAGTAGC
>BGNK01000468.1:122767-134740 GCA_003297005.1 Symbiodinium sp. clade A Y106 | reverse complement strand
AGGAGCAGGAGCAGGAGCAGGAGCAGGAGCAGGAGCAGGAGCAGGAGCAGGAGCAGCAGCAGCAGCAGCAGCAGCTGTAGCCGTAGCCGTAGCTGTAGCTGTAGCTGTAGCTGTAGCTGTTCTTGTTCTTGTTCTTGCTGTTCTTGTTCTTCTTGTTGTTGTAGCCCCTGACAACCCCTATGCCCCAAGCCATCCTTAGCCCCTAATTCTGCACCTGAAGCTTGAAACCCTAAAACCCCAAGACCGAAGTCCTAAACTCTAAGTCCTAAGCCCTCCTGTAGTTCCAGGCTATCACCGTGTACTTCCGCTGGCCAACAAAGCGCAGCCACGATCAGGCTTTTGCACCCTTCAGAGTGGTTTCGGGTGCAATTCTGCAGCGATTGTATGTCCGGTTTTTGAATTGTTGAACTATGAGGATATGATCCGAATATGTGTCCATCAGCTGGTGTTGAGGGAATTTTGAAGCAGACGCCTCGTCTCACAAGCTCGGGCTTCGTAGGTTTCTTCATGCAGATATCTGTTCATAGGCCTAGTATGTTTGAGGTACAGCATGCTGAAACTCCGGTTAACGCAGGGTTCCCGATTCCTACCTAAACCCCACCGCCCTACGGCCTATTCAACCAGCCAGGTGTCTCCGCCTGCGGAAGCTCCCGCAGCGAAACGGCCGATTAAGGCGGCCGAGGAACCACCAAAGCCGACGGAGGCAGCTGCGAAGGCTTCACGATGAGGTTTTCGGTGATTGCTTTTTTAGAGTTGATGGGTACGATATATACATATATATATATATATGTATACATACATATGTATATATAAATAAAAACAAAAATATATATATATATATATATATATATATATGCATGGATNCTGGCTGGCTGGCTGGCTGGATGGATGGATGGATGGATGGATGTATATATATATATATATATATATATACACGTATAGTTATATGTATATATATATACATATGGCCCCTATATAAGTTTACGATCTAAACAACCACAATCCCCATTGCAAAGGGTTTAGCTATGGGGGTTGCAAAATGTACATCAGGATGCCGATGAGGGTTGCTTTAACGGTGTCCAGGCTTACTAGCTGAGTAGTTAACCTGTAGGCTTTTGGGGTTCATACAAGTTAGTCGATCAGGGAACTGCCCCAAACAGAGGACTGCTAAGCGGAAGCCAGGATGTACTTGAATGTCTGAACAGCCTTTTTTAGCAACGCCTAGCTGTCGTTTCTTCCCCCCATCCAGGCTTCTCCGCATAGGCAACGAAAGATCCTCAGCAAAAGAGGATCCGATTCAGGCCGCCATAGTGGGTCGCAACTTCACGTAGTAGCAGTAACGGGCATCCGAAATGTCATCCGAAACTCCTGGAGCCAGACTGAAGATCTGTCGCTGCATACAGAGCAGCTTGCAAGTTGAGTTTATGCAGAGGATCATGCTTTACCCTTTGCTCCATCCCGCCTACATAGCTACTGCGCCAAGAATGCTTCAGCGTCTCTGTGCTAGCAACCACTTATCATTTAAATACCGGAATGAATAGGTAGCAGTAGTCCTCCCTTTACTTTTTTTCGTCCGTCGGCAACTAACTTTAAGACCATGTACTCCAAAACCAAAGCGAGGCGCAGAAGCTTCCGCGCCCCTCTGATGCTTCGCCTACGCCTGCACCTGCGCCGGCTCCGCCGGCCAAGCGCCCTGTGCTGACTGCAGATGATGTGAGGCCTCCTAGGGCTAATTGGGGAGCTAAGAATGCAGCTCTGTTGGTGGTTAAGCGAATTCGAAGAAGACCCTGGAATACACAGACATAGAGCGCTAGGTATAAACGACAGCAGCAGGAGCAATGAGAGCAAGAGGAGCAACCGCAAGACCGTGTAATTCAGGGGCCCATTATACTATAATTATGATAAGGACCCCCCCAAATGAGTATAGCTAACTATTAAGGCCATTAAGGCCCCTATATTAAAGGGCTGACTTGCCAGGTCGGAGGTTTCTGGGGCCTCGGGGAGTCAGATCCGGATGTATTGCAGACCCCCGGCTAGCAAACCCATGACGTAGTGGCCCAAAACCCAACTTTGCAACTTTTGGGTCAATTTAATAGTAGGGCCCCGACCCTAGTCCGTATTAAAGGCGAAGGGTTTATTAATCAGGGTCTACATTGAAGGCTTGGGTTGTGCTCCGGTCTGTGGAAGTGCAGATCCATAGCTTAGGGTCCGACTTCGAATTCAGGCGCTTGCCTTGTACCTACTCATCACTCCAACTTGTATAAGGCCCGAACCCCATAGCTATGAACACATTTTATGACCGCAATAATTCTAACTTGGTTTGGGGGTTGCTGTGCCATACTTGTACAGTACAGCAACAGGGGAATACGATTTCTGACCAGCTACTCCGACCTCCATATTATGGAGTTTAGGATTGTAGAGTCAACAGGAAGCCATCAACCCTCCCCGGTCCCCATCCATCCACGTGTCACACTCCAGCCCGAGGCAGGTCCAATTTCCGGTTGCCGAGACCCCATAATACAGGGGCCTAAATAATTGCCTACACTATTTGGGGGGTTCCTTGTCATAGTTCCTTGTCATAGCATAATGTACCCCGAAGCCCCCTCTATTATTATTATTAGTAATATTATTATTATCAAACTGTACACTGAATTGCTCTGGTAGTCCACCCAAGCTTCCCCAAACCCCAAAAGCTTCAGAAACCATTTAGGCAGTTGCCATAAACGCTCCGAAATCCGAAATCCTTGAACGCTGACTAACCCTAGAACACCTAAACACTTGCGAAAAGTCCTTCATCCTTCATACTGAAACCCGAAACCTCTGGAAGCCACTAAACTTCGCCAGGAGAGAGAAGGCCAGTCGCCGGATGCACCGGCCGCTCCTCGTTCTGAAAGTTGGAACAAACAGGGTTTGCAGGACGGCGATCGTGAAGCCCAGAAAGTTGTCACGTAGATTTAGGATGATTCATGCTGTTATTCCTTATACTTTACTTTTAAGCGCATGAGGCGAATGATGGTCCAAGTTTCTGGCTTCTACCCAGAGGCCCCATAGTAGCTCCTTTTCGGGGTTCATATATAGAATCCTATAAGGTAGCCCCCAAAAGGAAGTACTTCGGGGCCTCTGGGTACTGTACAGGGTTTTGAGGCCTTGAAGGCTTTGGATTTCAGGCTGAAGTTTCAGGGTCCTTGACTTAGTAGTAGAGTTAGGTAACCTTTTTGAGGGTACTATAATCCCTATATGATCCCAAAGGTTTACTGTTAGTTCCCCTAAGATACTGGACAAGAGAGTTGAAGATTTGGATTTACGATCCTTCCGGGTTTGGGTCGTAGGGTTTTGTTGGCTCCTGGCTCTGGGTAAGGCTGTGCGCTTTGCGGTTTCCAGGGTCCTTGAAGCTTTGGGTTTTGAGAAGTTGCTAAGGGTCTCAAGCCAGGGTTTACGGGCTGTTATGGGGCTACGTCGGCTCGGGAGGACGTGCATGTGGCTTTGAGTGTGTGAAGCTGTTTAGTCCAGGAATCCATGGTTCAGGTGTCTGGGCTCAGGGATCTTTATAATCCCTTCCCCCTAATATTAAAGGCCCCCCCCCCAAATATAAGAACTGGATTTCGGGGCCGGGGTTTTATATTAGGGGGAGTTTCCGGGCATCCGGGTATGAGTCGGATTGACAGCAATTCGTCAGTACAGTCAGACAAGTCAACAGCGAGCAGACAACCAACCTGTCAGCCACTGATTGATGCAGCAAAGACAGGGAAGGGAGGGAGATAAACAATTTCTAGTTTTGCCAAGCCTGTAGCCTCTATTATTACTTATTTAAAGCCCTGAAGCGCAAAGCCCTAAAGCCCTAAAACCCTACGCCCTAAACCTTAAGCCCCAAAACCTTGAGCCCTAAGCCCTAAAGCCCCAAGCCCTAAAGCTTTAGCCCTGAGCCCTAAACCCTTAAACCCTAAAGCTCTGGTCTCTTCGGTCAGATAAGTGCTGCTGTAGTCTTTGGCTCTATTAAAACTAATACAATCCTAGCTCCCCCCTAATGTTTTTAATCAACTTTCAATTGCGGGCCCGAAACCGCAAAATTCCGGGGTCTGGAGGTTTTAATATTAGGGGGGGCTTTAATATTAGGGGGAAGGGATTAGTAAGTAAGGTTCTAGGACTCTTCTGGGGCTTCGGGTTTGCTGAGGCTTTAGGACCTTGATGAATCAACGGGTAAATGAATGCCTGGAAAGTCGCCCAGATATGAGCGAGTGCCGTCACCGTCACCGACGCCGTTGGCGATTATTGAAGAGCAGATCTGTGGCGATAAGGCTTCGGGTTTGATCGTCGGTTGTGGTTGGGGTTACGTGAAGTAGGGTTTAGGGCATTCTTGCGCTGCGGCTGGGCTTGTGTGAATTAGGGTCTAGCGCATTTCCCTGGGTGTTATTATGGGGATACGTAAATACAAGCCATAGGTCCATAGGTCATATCTCATTTCTGGTGTTCGCAATTTAGCTATGCAATGTTAGGCATGAAGTTCTGGGACTTCGGAGGCGTATTCGAAGCTTCAAGGTCGAAAGTTCATGTTCTAGGATGTTGGGTGCACCCCTTTCTGAACTCAGCAGACTACTACAAACGTGTCTGCAGTCGAAGCTTCGCACAAGAGATCCACCGATGCTTATCAACCTAGCAGACCTGGCAAATCTTAACTTTGTCGCGGTGAGCCGATCACGACCCCCATGATTCGAGGCGCATCCCTTCAACTGCAAGTCCGAAAACCTTATGGGGGTTTTCCGGAAATAGGGGACCCTAGTATAGCACCCTAAATAGTAGGATCTCTTATTACAAGGACCCCAAAATGAGGTACCCCTAATTTTCGGAAACTCCCTTATGAACCCTAGAATCGTCAACCCCCAAACCGTCCACGTCCACCCCACAAGGCGGAGCATGCGCTGAAGATTCTTCGCATCTCAGGAGCCTCGGCCACTGTTCTTTCAGAGTAGGCTCTCCAGCTTACCCAAACTCAAAATCCACCCTGCGAGAAACCCTGTAGAGAGCCCCCCACGAATCCCTCAAGAACTTACAGAACCCTTAAACTACCCTTCAACCCAAACCTTGAAACCCGAAGCTTTAAGAATCCTAAATCCCTAAACCCCTTAAAACCTAAATCCCTAAATCCTAAACCCCTAAACCCCTCAAAACCCAAATCCCTAAACCCTAAACCCCAAAGCCCTGAAACCAAGCAGCTAAAGCCTTTCCGGCTCCGACTACAGGGCCGCTGTATGAGGACGACGACGGTGATGTCGCACACGAGCCGCCTCGACTCTCAAGTCCGATGTCGGGTTTAGGGTTTAGGGGTTTAGGGGTTTAGGGTTTAGGGGTTTAGGGGTTTAGGGTTTAGGGTTAAGGGTTAAGGGTGGCTATCGCTTAGTAGTAGAGTAGGTAACCGTTAACCTTTTTGGGGTGCTATAATCCCTATATGATCCCAGAGGTTAACCTTTAGTTCCCCTAAGATACTGGACAAGTCAGGGGTAGCTATCAAGGGGCTCATAAGGATGACTATAAGGGTGATTGTAAGGGGGTTAAGGGTTAAGGGTTGCTATCAACGCGAATAGAAGGAACACTATAAGGGTGACTATGACTGGTTTTCTGGATCAGGGGTTTAGGGTGAAGTCATCGAATTAAGGGATTAAGGGTTGCTATAAAGGGCGTAGTGATGGAAATCATAGCCATCACAGTGCTGCTTCATATACTGGTACTGGAAAAGCCAGTAATCGTAGTGCTGTCGTAATAACAACATGAATAGCAATAACAACGACACTTATAACAACAATGATAATACCATTTATTAGGCTTGAGCCTTTTCAAGGTTTGGGGTGTTTTTCGGTGCAACCATTTACAATAACTGTAGTCTTGGCAACAGCAACCACACATCAGAAGTAAGCGCAGCTAGACCTGTCCTACTAGCAAAGCATCCAAGAGCCCTGATCCGCCTTGAGCTCTAGACGTTGCGCGTCGCCGAGTCTCAAACCCAGACGTTTTAAGGGAGGATCCAAAAAGTAGATCCCTTAATGGGGGGTTCCTGTAAAGTACCCTTAGTAGTATAGGGCCCCAAATTAGGGGATCTACTTTCTAGATCCTCCCGAATGTCTGTGAATAGAGTACCCTCTATACATGAAGCCTAATTAGTGACCGGTTTAGAGTTTAGGGTTTAAGGGTTTAGGGTTTAGGTCAAGACACAGATTTCGATTTTTGCCAACAAGGTTTCTGGATGAGGCAGACGGAGCGCTGGAGATGCAGATGTCCGTGGTCAAGATCTGAGAGATGTAGGAGTTTGAGTATTTCATATACTTAGTAGTAGAGTAGGTAACCTTGGTGCTACAATCCCTATATGATCCCAAAGGTTAAACTTTAGTTCCCCGAAGATACTGGACAAGTAAGTATACATCCTAAACCCTGAAACCCCAGAGAATGAACCGTAATCTCGGGATTTGGAACCAGGTGTCTCTCCGCCTGGTTCCTAGATGTTACTGCCGGCTCCAGGTCTGGCTGCTAGTTTTTCGGACTCTCAAATCGAAGCCGGCCCCGCCCTGATCCCTAAACCCCTGCACCCTAACCCCGACTTAGGATTTCTCCTATCCGCTAAACCCGCTCTCTCTGCCAGGCATGCGTAACCCCAAACCCCTGAACGCCCAAACCCCTAAACCCTTCTACACCCTGAGGCCCTAAACCCCCAAAGCCCTGAGGCCTAAACCCCTGAAGCCCAAATTACCCTAAACCCTGGACCCTAAACCCTAAACCCCAGACCCTAAACCCGAAACCCTAGACCCTAGACCCTAAACCCTAAACCTTAAGGCCCGGGTAGGGCCCCGAGCCGCACGCCGGATCCGAAGTCTCCGCGAGATCTCTGAGGGAGTGTCGTACGCACATTGTTGCATAGTTTGCAAGAACATATGTAAATGCATTGCATTGAAGAAAATTGAGCATCTATAGTCTATATATATATACATATATGTTTGCATAATTGTTTTCAGGAAAGATATCGTATCCTCTGTCGTATGTACCAATATGCCCGTGGTTCTGATGTCGAGCAGACCCCAGGTTGATAGCTACAGCTACCCCGAAGAGCCAAGACTGCCCAGAGGCCCCAAAGTAGTTCCTTTTTGGGGTTACCTTATAGGATGTTATATATGGACCCCAAAAAAGAACTACTTTGGGGCCTCTGGGTATTGTCAGTCGATACTTACAGTCTAAGCCTCCGCAGCCCAACCCTGAAGGGTGGCACAACCCGACACGGATCCGCGAGAATAGTGTGAAGACGCGCGTCGTCACAGCGGGTTGAAATGAAAGAGCCGCCTGTGTTGCCGTTTGTTCGTAATGGCATGTAGATCGAATTGCAGAGCTCCCGTACTGTGTAGTCTTGTAGCCATTTATTTACATGGGGGAGTCGTCGTCGTTGTTGCATTGAAGAACATGGTAAGTTTTGACCCAGCGCCATATTATCAATCCTTTGCACCGCACAAAGCCCCGTTTTGACTAGCCCGATCGAAGCGAATCGAAGCCCTGATCCTTTGAACCGCCGATTCGCAATCTCCGCTCGCTCCTTATGCCTTCTGACCTTTACGGCTCAACCCGAGTGTGCCGAGAGCCCCGGCACCAGAGGAGGCGCCTGGGTTCAGGAAACCAAATTTTGTCAGGGATAAACACAATGGACTCAGGTGTGGGTGGCTCAAGGGAGTGAGAGCTTCTTTTCTTCCGTTCCTGGGTGGAGGCAATGGGCCAGTCATGAGGGAACGGACTATTCATTGTTTTTGACCGCATGGTCCCTACTTTGTACATGATGCATGGAAAGAAGGCAGGTTGCGTCCAGCATTGGGCCGGGACATATCCGGCATGCTCGGCCTGAGGCTTGCGCCTCTCATCACTGATGACACATGATATGTGTGTGTGTGCATGCAGGTATGTGTTTATGTATGTCTGCGTATGTATGTATATGCACAAATCTACATAACAACGATAGTCATGCGAGGAATTAGTCATCATAACAATAGTACTGGTAACAACGCCCCCCCCCCCCATCCATTCTTTGCCGGCATGCCTTGATTGACAATGAGATGTCCGACTCGGGCTGTTTCTGTTTCCGTCACAGCATTCCTTCCCCACAAGGTAGCTCTGCTGCTGCTGCTGCCCTCCCCGCTTCAGCCCCATTTTGTATTGCGGCATGCTCAGAATATATAAGTAGAATAAGTATCTTCAAACGGTCTACAGTGTACAGGTCTTTGCTGAAGTTTGAGCTTTAGTTATGGTATTGCGAGAGTTGCACAAATCCCAAGAGTCTTGAATGTCAGGTGCGTTCGGCCCCAGAGTGGGCTTTGGCTTGCAGGCATGCCCATCGAGCCGCATGCTCAGAATCTCTCAACAGCACGGGTCCCTACTATAGGGGCCTTAATAAGTACCTATACTCTTTTGGGGGTTCCTTACTATAATCATAGGAAAATGAGCCCCCCAAAACCCTATTCTAATTATTAAGGCCCCTACATTAGCCATTCTGGTTCTTAGGGTCCCTGGACCTGGTTCAATATGTTTCCAGGCCTCAAAGGTCCGATAAGGGGGAGCTGGATGTAGGAGCCTCATCTTGGATCTTCCGGCTCGTGTTGGGGTGGTTGAATACACAGCCACTTGGATCCAGGAGTTTCATAGTCAGGTTCCTGCAGCTTTCGAGTTGAGGGTTTTGGGTTTACCTAGACCCCCAAAAGTAGGTAAAATAATGCCCAAAACCTATAAAAGGCAATTATTCTACATACTTTTGGGGTCCAGGTAGGGGATTTTTGCGTCATGCTTCGACCGTCATTGAACAAAGCATCAGAGTATCAGCTCCAACCCGCGACTCGTGTCGCCAAGGTTCCTCAATGGGTCGGTGAGGGCTTGGGTATTAGCCTCTACCTTAACCCTGAATAACCTACCTTTTTAGGGTTCCTTATTATGATTTCCTTATATAAGTCCCTAAAAAGGTAGGTTATTCCGGGTTAAGGTAAACCCTAAACCCGAAGTGGTTGTGTTTTCGTTTACGGCCGTACTCGACCCTACTTATTCTTCCACATCGGAAACCTCAGTTGCAGATGCGCGGATCCATAGAGAACGGCTCCACTGCCGAAGCCCTGCTAAAGCTACCTCGTCCGTCATAAACCTCAGATGGGCTCAGCGTCGATCCATGTATGTGTATCCCATCTACATGTTATACTCCCTTCTGTTTTTTCTACGAGATGGTATGATATTCAGAAGATGATGTTATGTTATGCTACCGTGTATATTGGATCTTATTCATACTCCCTTGTATTATACCCGACTCCCAGCACTAAGTAGGTATGTGATTTTTTGACGAGGGCGTTGTAAGACATTCTTAGGGCCTCCATCAGATTCACGATGCACTGGCCGAGGATCCCGTTCGACTGGCGTGAGGCGCGTCGCGAACATGGATCTGGGGGGGCATCCTTCTCCTTCCGTGTCTTCATAACAAGAGTTTAGGACAGGTCAAGGTCCTCGATAGTCTCATACTCCCAAGGCGATGTTGTGTAGTGAGGCATCAAGCGAATCACTCCCCGAGAGGGTTGTGAATACTTCCAGCAGAGTCCTAAATCCACAAGACAATTTACAAATGGAGCTAGGACCTGAACCTTACCTGAACCCTGGGTGACCTGTGTTCTACGGTGCCCTGCTATTATGTGTTGCTAATACAGTTCCTTGAAAAGGTATATTGAGACATTGATTCTTCTGTTGGGACGCTGTGGGGTCTGCCAACTGTGAACGCTCCCAAGGGCCCAAGGAGGGTATTATGATCATGAGTGTTTGCTTTCATAACACTTCGTAAGGGTTTTGTACAAACTATGAGCTTTGGTACTGTGGCAGCCCGAAGCCCTTCAGTCTAAGGCACCAGCTTCGGTTCTAAAGGCTCTAAGTATCAATCTAGTGTAGACATATCATGAGGCCACCCAAATCAAGTAAACCCTAAACCCTAAACCCCCAAAACAAGTAACCCTAAACCCTAAACCCCAAAAAAGGTAACCCTAAACCCTAAATCCCAAAAAACATATGTAGCCATCCTGGTAGTCTCTGAAACTGACAGCTCCAGATCCTGAACCCAAGACCCGAATCCGACCTGTGTAGGACTTACATGGATCCTGAATAACTTACCATGTTACAGGGTAGGGTTTCTTAATCTATGCCTTTAAAGCAGGGGTTTATGTAGGCATTAGGCAGTTTTTAGTGATTCGGAGTGCGTGTTTAGGATTTAGGGCCTGGGGTTCGGGAGTTGGACTCTCCGAACCTCCCGATAGAAAGGGTAGCACAGGCTGCTGCGGCTAAACGCTAAATCCTAAATCCTACACCCTGAATCCTAAGCCCTAAACTGACTCACTTTCTCACTCACTCACTCACGCTCTGGATGCCGGTGCGGCAGGAGGGCCGCTGCGGCACTCCTATCCGTGCTCCAGTATTCTGCGAGTGCCGGAAACCATCCTTAAATAGTACCCAGAGGCCCCAAAGTAGTTCCTTTTTGGGGTTCATATATAGAATCCTATAAGGTAACCCCAAAAAGGAACTACTTTGGGGCCTCTGGGTAAGCACTAAAACGAAACTCTGAGCCAGGACCACAACTGCGTGGTTTTTGTACTCGAAGCGAAAGGCGGAGCCTGCAGTTGGTTTCCTTGTTTCCCCGGAGTTGTATATGGGTTCTACGGTTTTTCTTAATTGGTTCACTTTACAGAAAGGGGTTTACAAGGGTTTATATATTGGCTCTCTCTCTCTCTCTCTCCATGTGTGTGTGTGTTCTGTTGCTGTTTTGTAGTTTGCCCTTGTGGTTCTGTGGCCTAGCTGAAGAGTTGAAAGCTTGAGTGGTCGATTCCTTGGAGTTGAAGCGCCCCGTCGTGCATGGGGGTTTCGGGTTTTGTCAAGTTGCAGGCTAGCCGTTTTCTGGTCATGACCTCCTCACACTCAGGGCGGGTGTTGGGGGGGGGACCGCATCACCTCACAATCATCGCACGCAAGCCATGAGATACGCATCCTATTTCGTTGGTGATGGATCAGTCGATTATTTTGGTGCAGACTGCCCAAACACCAGGCGTCAAAGCCAAGAACGTGTCCGTGGCGATTTGCGATGTGTACGTGAAGGCTCGCGCACCGGGACCGAAAGCCTTATGACTGATCAGGGTTGGGGGGTTCATCGGTTGTGATTGAGACGCAGTTTGCTTCCCCAGTGGCCTTGGCCCCCAGAAGACCCCCACACCACAGACCCACAAAGGACGAGGGATTTCCGTGTACTGCAACTGTTCGGTTTTTAGGTGGCATAGAATCTTGCCTGCGGCCTCGGCGCGTTCGCGATGAGATTGCAGAGACTCTTTGAGGATTTCGGTTGCAGGTCGGGAGGCGGGCCATAGCTGTTGAACATTCCGTTCCACAGCGAGGACATGAATCATGCTAGTAGCTGCTACGTAGTACCAGTGCTAGCAACAACCGAAGCACCGTTTTCGTAATACTCAGCATTTTATGGTTGCCTGGTCAGATTCAATTACATCAAATTGTGTGAAACCTCCTGAGACAGCACTGCTATTGGGCGCAATGCAAACGTTGGAACTCAATGTCAACCAAGCAGCCAGTTCGGGGGGAAACGTGACAGTAGAAGGTTCTGGTTCCACAGTGGCAGCCCCAAAATCCTGAATGTCCTGGCCATCGGAGCAGGTCAACTTGCCTCCCGCGCTCTTCGAGGCTAGCAGTAAGGGTTCGGGTTCAGGCTTTCGAGGTAAAACTTCTTTCGGGCTTCAGACTTCTGTGCTTTGGTGGAGTTGCGTGGTGCGACCAAGGATATCACAAGCACAGCATCTGGCAGTCTTATTACATACTGGGTCCATGGGTTAAGTCGCATCCGCTTGTGTTTAGTCGCATCGATCGAGTGTCCAGTTGGGGATTCTGCTAAAACGCGTCAATTCGCATCCTCGGACATGCTTGTAAACCTAA
>BGNK01000468.1:94393-117765 GCA_003297005.1 Symbiodinium sp. clade A Y106 | reverse complement strand
CGTGGGGCCCCGATTGGGATCGTACCAGCGCCCGGGCAGCGGGCATCCGGCGTCATGGCGGGCAGCATCAGACTATCGCGGAAATGTTGGTTTCGAGTACGCGACGCATGAAACTGCCAGCCATGTGGCCAATCGCCGGGGCCAGTGTGCTCTGGCGGGGCCGGGCGGGCTCCTTGGAGGATCTCTCGCCAGCCTGGGCAGGCACCTTTACTCCCATGCTTCTTCGCAGTGTAGTATCTGCATGTATCCGCGTTTTGTGGTGTTTTAACCAAAGCCACTTGGCAAACCAACGGGCGTTGCTTTGCGTTCAGAAGTTTTGGCCATGCCCCTCTTGGGTGCTTCCAGCAAAACCGCAGCCGTTGATCGATCCCACGAGATAGACTCTTGATTATGCAAGCTGTGCACATGGAGACATTGTGTGCGGACAACGTTGGCCATGGCGGTACGCGATCGAAAGAGTCAGCTTCGTGACAGATTGTTGTTTTGGCCTCCATGCCCCTACCAATCACTGCTTGTGTGGTTGCGCGGGTTGGTTTATAAGGTATTTTTTTGCGGTGGGTTCTTAAAAGTTAGGATGGCAAGCAGTGAGCGGAAGTACTGAGAGGCACTTCCTTGCTGCCTTTCGGTAGTTGTTCTTTTTGTACATTCTAATCCCCGGAAGTCGGTAGATGGGGCCCGGCCGTGGACTCGGGTTGAACATCGCGAAAAAAAAGAGAAAAGCTGTGCCGAGGACAACACAGCAATAACCGTGTGTGTGCGTGTACATATATTATACATGTCGTACCGTCAACGCAAGAGTTCGTAGACGCATTGATATCACATGGATCCTTTCCAGACATTGGGGGAAGGTTACGGGGAGGGTCGCCTCAGCGTTTCCCAGTCAACTGTACAAGTCGTTGCCCTATCCATTGCCCGTGTGTGCCGGCCAGACCTGCGGGTTTTAGGGCGGCGGTTGCGTTTAAGCATCACCTTGGGATTTGCAATCCGTTTCTCGCGCGCAAAGCCAAGGAGTGCACCTACCCTGAGCTCCGACAGTCTGCCCGATGCTAGCTAGTCGTCCTCGCTCTCGAGCTCGGCGGCCGCTGGAGCACTGAAGCTGCCACCTTTGTCAAACTTCTTGCTCGCCTCCGTGCGAGGGCCGTGCCGGCGGTCCCAGCACTTCGGCCTTTGCCTCTCGCTGGTCAGCCTTGCTCTCTTTTGCGGCTGCCCGCGCCTTTGCTGCAAGCCTCCTCTCCTTGCCCCTTGGCGGCGCTGCCAATGTCGATGGAGAATCCCCGCTGCTGAGCGACATACTCGCAGACTCCTGCCTTGAGCCGCCCCTTGCCAGCCGCATGCCCTAGTCAGTGTAGCGCGCGGGCGGCCTGGACTTGGGTCTGCACTGGGACCGCCTAGCTTGGGACGCCAGTAAAAAAAGTGTGAGAAAGAATATGTAACAATCTGGGCGGCGGCATCTACGAATGTAGTTGCGGAACGGACAAATCGCCTGCTTGCGCTATGTGTTCTTCAACACGTCTGTCACGGCGTCTACTTGCCGAACCGACGAATATAAGCTGTCTAGAATACGCCAGAATACGCCAATGTGTTTTGTAACCATTCTGGCTGCGGGGTCCGCTTGCGCAACAGCAATGCAAGGATTTGGCCGCGACCCGGAGTAATTTGATGAACACACGTGATGCTCCCCAGAGATTCCCAGAGGTGGTACGACTTAACCGAGACATCGTCGTGCTTCGCAAATCTCGCCTTTCCTTCGGTTTCCCCGCAAAGCATAGATGTTTCAGAGGTTGAAGCTAGCCTTCAGAGGCAATGCTCAAGTACTGTAGTGGTATGTAGTGGTGAGATTTTCTTATTTTTCTTATGGGTGTCGCATGTTTTGGGCCGCTGCTCCTTGGCGGTTAGGGTTTTGTTTTTTTTCACACGTTGACCCGCAAGCTGTTCCTCGCGGATGGGCTATCTGAAGGGTGATTGGGCGATATTGGGCCAGTAAACAACAGCGCGTAGCAGCTCTCGGCCTGGACATTGGACGTTCTTCGGCAGGCGCACAAAGGCGTGAGCAAAAAAACGCGGGCAGGCGTCGCCGCTAATCTTGGCAAGGCCCGGGCGTACAACCGTGCTGGCGGGCCAGCTCCGCCAGGAATCGCCGCACTTGGGGCAGGCGTGTGGCACGGAGACGCAGACGAGACCGAGCGTGGATTCGTCGCACTGGGCACCCCCATCGGGCATCCGCTCTACGTCGCCGCCCACACAGATGCTCGCTCGCTTGAAGAGGCACGGCTCCTGCATGAACTCCCTATGCTGCCTGACCTCCAGTGTGCGTGGCTCCTGCTGGCCATGTGTGCCTCGCCGCGTGCCGACCACTTGCTGCACACCCTGCCACCCGACCTTTCCGCTGGCTATGCACGAGGCCATGACGACGCCATCTGGCAATGCCTGCTAGCGCTCCGGGCGAAGCTGACGACGCCGACCCTGACGTCGCTGCGGCACGCCGGCTCGCGCTGCTGCCTGCGCGTGTGGGAGGTCTGGGGTTGCAGTGCGCCGAACGCACCGCAGCATACTGGGCCGCCTGGGTCGACGCCTTGCCCGTCCTGCGAGCTCGTCGCCCCGATGCCGCTGAGCGCTAGCTCGCCGAGCTCGGTGCCGGTCCAGCTGCTGCTGCCGCCTGCCTGCGAGCCGCTGCAGAGGCTGGATGCGCGCTCGACGGTGCCGGATGGCAAGGCCGCCCTTCCTGGCACGACCTGCACGATGGCCTGCGCCCTGCACAATGCGATCTGCCTGAACCTGGTGAGAGGTGCCAGGGCTGGCAGCACCACGGCTCTCGCGCTTGCTCTACCCACTTCCGCGAGACCGAGTTGCTGCCTACCTTGCCACCCTCTGGCCAGGCCATGCTGCGTTCGCAATCTGGGCCGCACGCAGCTCAGTGCCGTCCCGAGCGAGGCTTGCGGCGGCGGCTGCGGCTGCCCTTGCCGGTCGCTCCCCACAGATGTGGCGCACAGGGGTACGGTTGCGGCGCTGTCGACGCCCACGGTGACCACCACGCCGCGTGCCCTCGCACCGGACTGTCCCGCAGCAGTGGTTGGCGCGCACGTCCGCCCTTCACGTCGACCCAGCCGATCGCCGCCGCCTCGACTTTGTCGTGTACGGGGCTACACCGCTTGGCGAGGCGTTGTGTTGCGATGTCACCCTCGTGGCGCCTCTGACTCGCGAGGGGAGGCNACGTCGACCCAGCCGATCGCCGCCGCCTCGACTTTGTCGTGTACGGGGCTACACCGCTTGGCGAGGCGTTGTGTTGCGATGTCACCCTCGTGGCGCCTCTGACTCGCGAGGGGAGGCCCAGCCCTCTGCTGCCTCTCGCGACGGCGCCGCCATCACTGTCGCGGAAAGGCGTAAGCGTGCAGCTTACCCTGAGCTGCTGCGACCAGGACCACAACGCCTATGCGTCCTCGCATGCGAAGTTGGCGGGCGCTGGAGTTCTGAGTCGCTTCGCCTGGTCAGCCAGGCAGGGTTGGCTGCGCCGCTGGTGGGGTTTCTCGAGCGTGGCTTTGCAAAGCACCGTTGCTGCCACGCTGCTCGGAGCACCGTACGTCGCTGGCGCACTGCCCGGTGCCCAGCTCCCGCCGCTGGAGGACGTACTGCACGACGCAGTCCCTCCTACCCAAGCCTCCTTGGCCCGTAGAGCGCAGGTTGCACGGGGACCCGGACCTCCTGTTTTGCGGTCGTCAAAAAGGCGCGTGGAAAAAAAAATATAAGCATTCCAACGTCCAGAGGGGTCCATTGTCTGGCGTTGTTTTACATTACTGGCCGCAATCACAACTTCGCAGAAATGTAGCCTCGAAACCACGAAGCACAGAATGAAACCATTCAGAAAAGTCCAAAGTGACAAGTCCATAAAGAAGGAGCGCAGCGAGAGCATGCAGAGAGCCCGCGTTGTCGTATGCTTGGAGAGGATCAAGGTGGGCATCGGTGATTTCAGCGTCCGACGCACCAGCGCACGAAACTGCAGTGCGACGATGTCACTTTGGAAAAGTTATGGCCGCGCCACCGCAACGGAATTGTTTTGCGCCCTGTCGAGTGCATGCTTGGTTGGCAATAGTCCCTTACCTTGTTGCTTTCGTTTCAGACAGTTGCAAAAACCCAAAGTTTGAAGTTGCGGTTTTGGAATGTTTCGGGTGACTACCAATTCACTCACTCCAGAATGTCGAGCACCGGGAACCGCCATGCGCACGCTATCAGTTCTGTCGCTCAGATGCCGATGGCTGTCTTCAGTGCCGAAAGTCACTGCCTTGCGAATGCATTCGCGGAGTTTCGCAAATACGGGGGGGACATGCCGGGGCAGCGAACGACGGCGCCGTAGGTCCGGGACAGACTCGATGCCTGGTGAAAGCTTTGCAAAATTATGAAGCTCCACGGTTTCATGCACTCACGGAGCTTCGATCCGCCAGTGCGTCACAGGACCATGTGACATGTGCCGCCCGGTTGACCGCACCACCCTTCTGCCAACCCAGAACATGTGACGATGTCTTATATACTCAGTACTTTGTTTTGACACCCACTGACCGAGCTACCGCAGCTACCCCTGAACCAGAAGCAAGTTATCGTTTTAGACGAGGTCCTTCGCAAAAGCCATCCAGCCCTTCCGCCAGCCCTTAGCCCTTGATTTGCCAGAAACCCAAAGTTCGACAGCCTGTGACAAGCATAGAGTCGGGAGGAGTAGGCTCCACACACTTTTGGCGGATGGATAGTTTCCCGTATTTCTTGGCCCTTGGTCGGGTACCATAGCCGGCCGAGGGAAGACGTAGGAAGAGCAGACAGGGAGCGAACGGATGAGAGGAGTGGCGAGGAGCTATTGGATCGTTCTTGCGCGGAGCCAGGTTGAGACAAAAAAATAACAGATTTGCAAGTATTTGTTCTCGTGATTTAAGCAAATCATTGCTGCTTGACCGCATGTCGGTGTTCTCGGCAGGGCACGATAGACTTATGTGGAGACAGCCGTTTTGAGATCCCAGCTCTCCATGTCCAGCGAGCGGGTCTGGCACGCAGAGATACATTTCAGGCAGCACTGCCGTGTAGCTTAATCACTCTGCAACACTGCAATCCAATCAGCACGTAACTTGTACTTGCAGCCATGGCTCGAAGATTGCTGACTCAGAGGCTTCAGGATTTGGAGGATGAGTTGCAGGATGCCTTCCACCGAGTTCAAGATCGGGTAAACGTCTTACGTCAAGACTTGGTTGAGGACATGCCTGCTGAGATGGGGCTGGTGGAAGAAGACACCACCCAGATGTCTAAGGACTTGCCAGATTTGCTGGAGGATTGGCTGCTCACAGAGGATGTTTTGTCCATACCCGACGAGGAGCCGACCGTACTCTCCGGCGATGCGCTGCATCTTTCAGCCGAGATGTTGAGTGGAAATGCTCGTTCATATTTGCGCTTGAACTCTCACTTGATGGAGCTTTCTATGCGTGCGGCCGAGAGCGTCACTGTTTTCAGGAGGGAACGGAAGAACACTCTGAATGTATCGCCCGTAGCCTCTGTCAGTCCTCGGACAAGGCAAATCCGGAATGTTGCAGCTCAGCTCAGCACAGAGCTGGAAAAGTGCGAGTCCGTATTCAAGGTGTTTCCGCCGAATTCAACTTTTCGGCTGATTTGGGATTTTTGCGGCATTTCCTTCATCGTGCTTGATGCATTCCTTCTACCTATGTGTATGGCGTGGGGGTGGGAGATTTCACCCATGCCACCGTCTTCGCCGACCTTCAGCAACCAACTGTTTCAGCTGTTCGCCATTGTTTCTTTGGTCTTTTGGCCATTGGACATGTTGGTGAACTTCAATACTGCATTTTATACTCAAGGCCGTGTGGAGACTCGTCGATGGCAGATTGCCAAGCGTTATGCTGCTACCTGGCTTCCCTTCGATATTGGCGTCGTGACGATCGACTACCTGGCCGGCTTGTTGGTGCAGGTCCAGTGCCCATGTTTCATCGTGTTGAACCTGCTTGGTTTCAGGATTTAAGTGAGGCTCTTTCGAATTAGAAGCGTAAAGTTCGGCTTTTGTTCAAGGGCGGGGAACTCCGTAGTTCCAGTGGCCATCGGGTTGTTGATTGGAGTGCTTGATCTTTTCTTGATGGGCTCCATCCACTTGGCAAAACAAGCATTGTCCCTTTAGTTCAGCTCAGGGAGGTCGGTCCCTAGGTGATTAGAAAAGGGGCCTGAGTAGTTACCTATATATACCTATATTATTTTGGGGGCTCCTTCCCTTTATTAGAGTACAACGGGCACCAAAACCCTACTCTAATCATCAAGGCCCCTATATTATAGGTTAACCGATGGTGTTGACGCTTCGTGGGCAGGCAACGGAGGAGCAAGCGACGGACTTCTTGCAGCCGTTGCGATCTGCGCGATATTTGCGGATCATGCGTACAGTTCGCATTCTGAGGATCGTGAAAGCAGGCAAAATCAATGTGCTTCTCGAAAACTTAGTCATTTCCTTGGGACGGCAATGGCTCATTCTGGCCTTCACTGTGGGGAAGATGCTTCTGGTCATTGGTGCAGTTGCGCATATTCTTGCATGCATTTGGTATGCATTGGGTGATACGATATCACAAGAAAGGGACAGCTGGTTGCAAATCGCCCAAGTCGGAGATGCACCTTTCCAGACGCAGTACATTCACTCACTGTCGTGGATTCTCCTTACACCTTCTCCTGCGCCACTGGAACCCGACAGCAACATCGAACACACAGCTGTCGGCTCCCGAGAATTTTGTTTGTGCCTGGTAGGAAGTGATGAGTACCGGTTGTCGAACCCTTGTACTTGCCGTCAGGTCTCCACGCAGAGCATGCTTGTAAAACCAAAATTCACTTGTAGCACTGCATCGAGGTGCTGGTGCTTTTCGTGACAACGGTGCTGGTCATCGGTTCAGCCTTGTCCATTCTCACCGGCACCCTCAACGAGATACGTCAAGTGAATAGCGAGCGCAGCAAAAAGCGCCGTGAACTGCGGATCTTTTTGCAGAACCGCTTGGTGCCTACCGAGCTGCTCATGAGAATTATGAGTTATGCGGATTACAAGATGACTCGTCATTCGCCCATTGCCTACGACACTACATTGATATCGCCAATGCTGGAAGCAGAACTGGCCACCTCGCAATTCGGTTCTGTCTTGACCAGCCATCCGCTGCTTGGGTTCATCTCTTCCATGTACCCGTCAGTCTTTGCCGAATGCTGCCGATCTTTGCACAAGCTTTTCTTCTGCGAGGGGGAGGCTGTGTTTGACGAGGGCTCAATGGCTGAGAAAATGTACATCACCAGCCACGGCAAGTTTAAGCTGACTGCCGATTCACTTCAAAGTGACGATGTGACATTCGATGACGATAGTCAATACTTTGCCGAGATCTCCTTGTATGTTGAGGCGGTGATGCACGGATACAGTCTGAACACCGATTCTTTCTCAGAAGTTTTTTCCTTGAGCCCTGCGGACTTTGCTAAAGTGTTGGTCCATTCACCCATCTGCTGCACGATGGTGATTGAGTACGCCAACGAGTTCATCACCCGCTACTCTACTGGCCCCTCATCTTCTCAGGTCAGTGTTTGGCACCAGGTCGAACGGGAACAAGAGTGTGCCAAAGTGGCTTGTGAGTGCAACTCCTTCTACTTGGAAGAGCATCTGGGTGTCTCAGTGTTTTTTTGTTTTTAGCTGTTGTTTCAAGGTTCTTATTAATTGCAATATGGCTAGCCCAACAACCTCTGCTTTCCCCCAGTGTGCTACTTTCTGGACAGTCTAGGCACGTGGACCACCGGCTGGACCTAGAAACTCTGAATTTATCATACCTCCAACACCCAGTGATTTCGTCCATGACGTTAAAACCAACAGATCCGCGAGCGAGTCCAGGCGGGGTGTGGAGGGTAAAGCCTTCGGCCTTGGTTTCATTCGCGCATACTGAGCCACAGCTGTCACTTATCCCGCTTCACATCCAGGCGAAACCGATTCTCAGCAATCGGCCTTGCCCGAGCCTGCAGTGCAGCTGCAGGGAGGAGTGCACGATGGACTCGGCTTAACATGCATGGACTTCGTCGCGTCGGTGGTTCGGAGCCAAGTGACGGCCGAGGACACGCTCGCGAGCTTGCGCGAGGCCTTCGTAGAGCTGGACCCCGAGTACGGTGTCCTAGTTTGTCGAGAAGTTAATACTTTTTACTTTTTTGGTGTTGAGTTGTCGAACCCACAAAGTTAACCTGTTTTTCAATTGTCTTCCCCGCGGAAACTGGGCAAGTAAGGTCTGCATGCAAGGTTCTCCGATGCCAAGGAGCAGGAGCGTGCTGAGTCCGCCATTTTGAGTCTTATCGCCATCGTGCGAGGCGATTACAGGATGTGCTTCAGAAGGATTTTTAACTGCAAGCTTTCTGCGCGTTGCGATGTCTACACATCCTGTGTACACTACAGTGGTTGCTGTACCCTACACATCCCTAAACCTAAAACCAGGTATACCGCAGCGCAGCCAGAGCAAAGTCGCTTGAGCGAGTCGCAGTGGCACCACTTACAAGAGCTGTTCACATGGACTGCTCCCAACGACGAGAAACTCCTGGCCGTGATCTTCCTCTTGGCGGTCAAGGGAGCGACGAAATACAGGTGGGAGCTGTTGTTAAATTGTGGGCGTCCCAAGGGTAGAGTCCTTCATTATCCCTTACCTCGTCAAAGCTGTAGTCCGCAACCTAACGATGAAGGCCCCGCAACCTTTTCAAGTAGAACTACTAAGGCAACCCTTAGAACTCTTTGAAGGAACTTAATATAGGGGCCTTAATAATTACCTATACTTTTTTTTTTTTTTTTTTTTTGGGGGGGGGGGGTTCCTTTTTTCTTTTAAAGGAAATAAAAACCCCAAAACCCTTTTTTATTTTTTTAAGCCCGACTTTGTCTTTCTCAACCCCTCCACCCCTCCCCCTGCCGCTGCAAGCCAGCTGGAAGCTGCCGTGTGAGCGACCTGGGAGTGTCCGAGAATACTATACGGGCCTTAATAATTAGAAAAAGGTTTTGGGTGTATACTATCCTATAATTATAANTTATAATTATAGGATAGTATACACCCAAAACCTTTTTCTAATTATTAAGGCCCGTATAGTATTCTCGGACACTCCCAGGTCGCTCACACGGCAGCTTCCAGCTGGCTTGCAGCGGCAGGAGAAGGCGATGAACTTCATACTTGATACTCGGTGGCGTTTTGGGAAACTGTTTAGTTTCCCTTTATGGTTCCTATAGAGGTACCCATTCAAAAATACCTTTAACCCAGTGATACTCCGTGCCCGAGTTTGTGCTTTCGGGGGTTGAGGTGATCGAATTGGGTTTTAGAGTTGAGGGTTAGGGCTCAGAGTTTAGGTGCTCGATGTGGGCTTTAGGGTTGGGTTTAGTTGCCTCATTTGGGCAAAAAAAGGCTTAACGGTTTCTGCAGTCCCTTACTTAATGTTTAGTTCTAGAATCCTGACTACTTTTTGGGAGGGGCTGCTGAAATCAACACCTAGGATACCTTCCCATCAGCAGTTCCATCGGCCGCCAGCTGCTTGGGCACGACAGGAAGCGTAAAACTGATTTTCGTGCCCTTGTTCCCAGTATAGAATGAAGGTCTAAGGAGTTTAGGGTAGATGTACAGAAGCCGTGTAGGGCTTGCATGAGTCCCCAAGGCTTGGGCAGCAACGTGAAGAAGTTGGTTCGAAACCTCCTGAGGATGCAGGGCACCTTCAGCTTTGCTCAAATGTTGCAGGGTGAGAACGTGCCGGCCAACATCCGCGATCTGAAAGAGGCCATCCAACCACACGGAGGTGAAGAGCTGCTGAGATTCTACGTGCTCTATCTTCTCGGCTTCATGAGTGGCATTGCAGGCGGCAAGGGGTCGCGCTTCATGACGCAGGGTAACGCAAGGACAACGCTCTTGGGCCTTTCAACCCTCCAGCACATCCTTGAGCAAGATCCGGCCCCTTTGTATCCGGGTTCTTGTTAAGGAGTGTAGTTTAAATTACCATAATCGGGATCAACAGTAATAATATGGTTTCCTTATTATGGTAACTTCAGTTAAATAAATCCCTTACAGAACAAGAGCCCAGGTATTGGACCTACATTCACCACCGTGGCCTCGAGCTCGGGAGGCGCGCGAAGTCTCCGGCTGACCTCGCTCTCCTTCGGCTCGCCTGTAATTGCCGCCTGCAGAACGCAAAGGATCTCGAAGCCTTGCAACTCTTATTGGCTGTAAACTCAACTTTTCAACTTTTGGGGTTCTTACAAGGTAGTCGATTCTGAAAGTTTCAACTTTTATTTCCTTGGGTTTTGGGCCAGTGAGAACTTAGTAACCTTTAGCCTTTTGGGGTTTATATAATCCTGCCATCATTGAAAAGGTTAACCTTTTTGGGGCTAGGGTACTCAGCCCCTAAGGCAAGAAGCTTGGGATTTTCTTACCGGCCCAGAGCAGCAAGAGTTGACCAAGAATTTGCTTGCGGACGGCATCGCAACGCGGGCAGTGGTGTGCGAGTTCCTTCCGTTGTGCTTGGAGCGAGCTCGCTCCAATCCATTTGTCAAAGTCTCTGCGCTCCTGCAGGTTCTCGTCGAGTTACTTCGGGCAGTTCATGCAGCTGCGGAGCAGGGAGACTTCATCGTCACCGTGGACCTGGCAGACCTGGCAGCCTTCATTCTCATGGTTCGCAGCAGCTATGTCTTCGAGACTTGCCTGGCTCGCGCCACGCTCACGATGCGGGAAGACAGATATTATGTGGATGTCTCGCAGGAGAATTGGCGCAGAGTGAGCGAGCCTGCCACGGACGTGGTCTTGCTCGCCTCATCTGTCCGTGAGCTCGTGCACAAGTCGAGGAAGTCAGATGATGCGAATCTGACGGCTGAGCAGAAGGTGCTGGTGCAGTGCCACCTCTAATACAGGGGCCTAAATAATTACCAATACTTTTTGGGTGTTCCTTATTACAAGTACTATAGTAAAGTGGGCCCCAAAACCCTATTCCACTTATTAAGGCCCCTATATTAGTCTCGGCTGCTTCGAGCAGATTGGCTTGATAGCCGCTCGATGAATCGACTGAAGGCTTGCACCACGTACTCTAAGAGACCCTTAGCCTTAGTCACAGACCGTTGAACATGTAGTGTCATTGGCAAAGCCACGGCCGTCGTTTCACGAAGAATGTACAGTCATAACTCACAACAGCTTTTCAACCTCTGTTAAATAACGGAGCTGACACGGCTGTTGTATTCCCAAAGTCGCCAGGTGCAGTGTGCGTGCCATGAGGCCCAAAACAGCCGCGCTCGTGGATTAGCTTCTTGCCTGGTAGCTCCTGTCCAGCATAGAAGCTGCGAAGCCGTGCGCTGTCCGTTTGAGAGTTGGTAGCTTGCGAAGTTCCCTCCTGGGCCTCCTTTCTCCCGCGCCATGCTGATCTGGGCGGTCTTGTGCTATGCCAACACGTTCGTGGAGGTTCCGTTTCAGCTGTCCTGTGTAAGACGTTAGTAAGACTTGGTACTTTGCCGTTCTGCCAGTAGACGTGGAAGCGTGCACACGAACCTACTGTCTCGTCCAGGTGCTGATGGGGCTGGTTCTCTCCGCGAAGCCAGAAACTATGATCCTCGACCTGAAGACGGACTGCTGAAAGATGCCTTTTCCAAGAAGGTCTTGTGTAACTACACATCAGTGCAACTGCACCATGTTCGACATGTCAGACTCTGCACTCTGCAGCTGCAGTGTCAACCTCTGGATACTTGGATGAGGGTTCCATGGTATAATACGGTATCATCTCACGAAAATCTACTCCAAAACCCGACTCGAGTTGTTGAGGCCCCCAAACTGTAGTTGCTACAGATGCTGGCGTCTCCGAACATCTCCGAACGCCCAGAACTCCAAACCCGAAACCCCAGACTCTCGAGCCGTGCTCCGCAGGAGAACCGATCTGGTCCAGCAACGCTTTCGGACAAGAAGTGGGGCTTCGCCTTAGGCTGGCCGTGAGCGCGAAGTTACTATACTGTACTGCTATACGGTCCTAGATCCTATCCTATACTATATGGTTCAATTCTATTTTGCACTATACACTACACTATACTATGTTGCACTATGCTATGTCATACGGTTGAGAAGCGACGTTTCCACAGCTGGAAACCCACGAAGGCAGTGCACTTTGTGCAATCGGCGTGTCCACGTTCTTTGCACGTGACGCCACCTCTTGGAAAAGTCAAAAGGCCAGAGCCTTGCACAGGGAGCTGAACAGATTTATAGTGAATCCCAGAAAGTTGATAAAATTGATTTAGGATGATTAATTAGTGCTAGAATTCCCTTTTGCTTTACCTTAAGGGTTTGAGGATAATGATGTTCCAACTTTCTGGCTTCTACTGAATATCCACGCAGGTGTCAGAGTCATTGTCAGTCGATGGTGCCAAGCTCCCCCCTTCGGCTAATTACCTGCTCAACTCCGACAGGGCACAGTTTAGAAGTGCTAGGTCTGACCGTCGTCAGGCTGTATGTCTTTGCAATGCAAGCTTCCACACGCGCAGAAGGCAGGTGCGGGCCAGCGGGAGTGCAGGACTTTCTCTTTCGTGCTCGGCACATCTTACGGAAACCCCATGCAGAGTACCCAGCCAAGCTTCTGCATTGTGTTTCGCCTCATTCTTGACCGAACGGGGCTGTGTGCATGATGGGCTAAGCTGAGAACCACAGCTGTAAGCAAGAAGTGCCCCTGAACTTGAGAGGCCAGGGCAGTGGTGGGCGGGGAAAAGTTGGACGTGCCACCGACTGCCGCTCAACAACAAGCAATCTCTATGTCTTCCTTCGTGTCTGTGTGTAGGAACTGCTGAGGCCCAAGCGCGAGAGCGAGAGAGGGAGAGAGGAGAGACAGACGTCTCGATATAGAAGCCTGCATACTTACCAATCTTATTCCTTAGCATTCCTTCGAGCATGATATACGCAAAAGCGCACAAAAGATCTTTTACAGCAACAGCCCTTACAATCATATGACACGAAGCTTGAAAGGTGGTAAGGTAGCGGTAGAGGACCCCTTGTAGTCGTAGCAGAGCGTAACGAATGCTCAGAGGACAGGCTAGAAGATATCAGCTGAAGCCACTTGGATATATGGACCTGGATCAGAGGGTGCGATGTTGCCATGCGGGAACTGAGGTAATTCACCTTCCACTCGCTCTTGGCTTTATCCTCTTTGCCTTTGGTCAGATCTGATGCTGGATTTATCCGGCTCTTGAGCGCGTAGTCACAAACCTACATTAGAGCCGTTCATGGGTTTCCTCTGCTGATAGCATCAGTTCAAATCGCGATAGATCAGGTGCAACTTTTCCGGAAAGGAGACTTTGATGCATGGGATCCGTTTCCTGGGGCTCCGGCTAGCCATATTCCCTGCAAAGAAGCTATTTGCCAATGCTCTGAATCAAGACGGCAGTTTCTGCGGCATTTGGCACCTCTGTCCACCGGTCACTCTATGTGATTGTGGACGCCTAGGTCGTGCCACACAGCCGCGCCACCCGACTCGGCAGCATATGCAAGGAGAAACGAACCACGGGTCTATTGAAACGGCGCGAGATGTCGCCAACATTTGGGTGGTTGTCAAAACTATGGTCCCTTTTTGGGTCCCTAATATAGTGCGGCACTTAATATTTAGTTTTGACAACCACCCATTTAGTGCGGAATTGCGCCAGTGCTGGCCTCCGGCTCCGTCCAAGATGAAGTTGTATACTCTCCATGATGATGGTGCGTTCACTGCCCTACCAGGAGCACGGCAGTGCAGGCAAGCCCAAAGCAGCATCACAGTTCGCAACATGAACGATGTTTCACCAGATGCTGCAATGTATGTACCACTAGCCGTAATTCAATGTCTCCTGCGGACTGATGCCATGGCCAGCGTAGCGTGATGAAAGAGGAAGAGGTCACAAGTCTAATCCTACTGAGTTGGAGCATAAAGTTGACTTCCTCCCGACATCCTAAACCCTATCACATGAAGAACCGCAAGTCGGATTCAGTTCGAGGCAAAGGTCTAGGCGAAGAGACAGCTTGTGAGACTTCGGTGAGTTTATATGGTCCTTTGGGAAGTTAGAAGTTCTCTAAGTTAGGGCCCCTTTTAGAGTCTGTTTTGAAAGGGGCCGTACTATGTTGGGGGGGACCCCGATTTCAAGAACTACCCAGATACCTTTGTTTGGGCACAGGGACAGGCCGAAGCCGAAATGGCGGCGGCGCTACAGGCTGGGTTCCTGCAGTACATGACAATCGAAGCTAGCTTCACGCAGCTTTTGAGGCAATTTTAGGGTTCATAGCGGTTCATAGTTTATGGTTTGGGGTTTCGCTTTGATTTGAGGCTCAGATCCGAAACCTGGAGCAAGCGGAGCTGTCCCAGATGCGGCAAGGCCTCGTTTCCGACAGCTACCTCTAAATCTCACCTAAACCCCTAAACCCTGTAAACATCGTAGGTTCGTCCTAGCCAGGCGGGGGCAAAAACCTCCAGAGTGACCAGATGTAGCTTCACAGATAGCTTCATAAAAGGACTCTTCAATCCCGCACGTCTCGACCTGTGGGCTCGGACCCCCAAACTCCAGCGGCCCCAAATTTAATCCTAAGCTCACTAAGCCTTAGAGCCTTCGACTTCGAAACGCAGACATGTAAGATTCACACTATGTAAAGAAAAGAAAAGAACTTAAATATTTACCAAAAGTATTGCGGGGGTTCCTTATTGTAATTATAGTATAACGGGCCCCAAAACCCTATTCTAATTATTAAGGCCCCTATATTTCGAACGCAACCAAGAAGAAGAGACAGGTGCACAGCTTCAACTTCGCCTGGAAGCAGCGCAGCGGCAGCTGCAGGAGTTGGCAAAAGCTGCCGAGGTGGCGGCCTCGTCTTTCAAGAAAAGCTGAGTAGCTGAGTAGGTGACCTTTAACCTTTTGGGGTGGATATAAACCTACCATAAATTGAAGAGGTCATTTTTTGGGCTAGGGTACTCCGCGCCTAAGAAAAAAGGGGTCGGAACAAATACCCGCATCATTCTCAAAACACATATCATTCCTGAGACTTCCTTAGTTAAGAGAGTGATATTCGAAATTCGAATATACACCATGGACCTATTCTAATCAACAAGGCCCCAAAGCTGTGTGGATTCCCAAAGCATTAAGGAACCCCTCAATGTTTTCTCAAGAGGCAAGGGTGACGAGATATGGGTTCATTACGTCACTTCCGCCCCTGCAACCAGCAGCTGTGTTTCTTGTTATTCGCCTCAGTTCAACCGCTCCATGTTCAAGCCCCGAAGAAACAAAGGAAACGGGATCGGGCCCATCTGGAACCAAACCCTAAACCCTAAACCCCTAAACCCTAAACCGAAATCCCTAAACCCCTAAACCCTAAACACTCCTGACTCTGTAGGTTTCTGTACCCTGCCAGGCTCAGCGCCAAGCGCAGGTGGAGTATCTTCAAGCCGAAGAAGCCGAGGCTTCGAGTTCTTTATACATTGTGTATATATACATATATATATATATATGTGTGTGTGTCTATATACATAAACGCATACATACATTTCTATATAGATATATTTGTATACATATATACATATATATATATATAGAAATACATATTTACATTCATTCATTCATTCATTCATTCATACATATACAGTATGCTTTGCTGGCATATGCTTTGTTGTGAGACTCATCTCGAAAACTCGGCCCAGAGTTCTGTGTGACGGAGTAGGGATAGCTCGGTTCCCATGACCTTTCGGCGTGACGGTGCCCGGTGAGCTTATCAAATTTTATACTTAGCAGTCTTAAAGATGCTGTCTCTCTTCGGAGACGCCAGTCTGGACCGGCAGAAGTCCTCGGCCTGATGTGTCCACGGATGAAAGCTCATTGCTAGAGCGCTGTGCAGAGCGCATCCTCCAGACGTCCTGGGACAGTGCCAGAAATGTCGCTGCTGCGCCGCTTCACATGGCGCGCTCGGCACCCTGGGACTATCCAGTTCCAGCCATTCTGTTGTTTTAGAGAAGCTTCTCAGTGAATCTTCTGCTGAAGACACTGTGGTCAACAGTGATTTCCTCTGTGGGGGCCCTGAGAGAAAGGAGTTTGTAGCACATCATTTGCCGGGTGTTGTCAAAGGCCACCCGTGGGACGGGCATCCCACGAATGCAATTTCTTGGGACGTATTTTGGCCAGAAGGTGTGGACGACGAGCCTATTCCGTTCGTGGAGTTGGCGAGGTCCCACGCTGGCGACGATCCCAGGCAGAACGCTGCCGTGGCAGAACGCTGCCGTGGCAGAGGGCTCGACCGCTGAGGACTTCTCCATGCGCGAGTACCAGCCTGTTACGACGAAAGCAGTTGGTAGGCTTTGGAGCATAAGCTTTGCTGCTCCAAGCAAGTCGGGAGTAGACTTGACGGGCTTAAGAGCAGCTTACCCAAGCCAGCTGCTCGTGCGCTTCGATGCTGGGCGGGAAGCCTTGATCTACGATGCCTTCGAATACCTCCCGACTCCACTTGCCGCTTTCGAAATGGACTCCAGGCAGGGTGATCCAGTGACCCCATCCGAACTGGACCAGATCGAGCAGCTCTTAAAGAAACACTACAAGAAACTTTCTTTTCTTGTGGGATCGCAGAATGATGTCATTCGAACAGAAGGTCCCCATGCCGAGCGTTGTCGAGAGCATGGTTCTGCACTGCAGCCCTGGCGGAGCTTCGATTCAAGAATTCCCGAGTCCGAAGGCTTCGATTTTCTGTGTCATTTGCGGCGCCCGACTGCTAATCCAGAACTCTTCCAGGCCACATGAAGGCTTGCCTGCAAGAGGCGAGTTTGCCGTTTCCTGCCTTGGCCGGCGGGGTGAAGACTCTCACCAGGGTTGGAGGGCCCTACCCGGTACGATGGCTGCCATGGGGCCGGAGCTTGAGCCTTTGGGAGTTCTCGTGCTGGAGTTGTCGCAGATCGGTATGCATTCTGAGGCAGTCTTCGCAGAAATGCCAGTGTGGGCCTTGCACAAGGACAGCCGCTTGCGGAGACCTTGCTCAGACTGGATGGGCTTCTCCCGCTCGCGGCGCCATTACATCGTCGGCGATGCCTCAGAAATGATAGAGCTGAGCAAGGCCTTGGCAACGACATTCCCACATTTGGGACAACTGCTCCGAATGTCACCTTCCGATGACGGGTCACCTGTTCCTGAGCCCGCGCGCAAGATGCCTGCACACGTGCATGAATGTCTTCACCGCATGAAGAACACCCTCGCAGCTGATTTGCAACAGCTGTGGCCCTCAAGAACACCCTCCGCAATGTCCTTGGCAAGCCTTGCTGCCCGGAAACTGGCCCAAGAAGTTTGGGACAAACGTGTTGGCAGCGGGGGCAGAGGCCAGCAGCCTTTTGGTTCGAAGGCAGAGGTGCACGACTTCCTGCGGAGGGCTGGGATCAAACACCCCAAGAAGATCAACCTCTGCTTGAAAGCTGGAATGCTCAACGGGCACATACCCATCTCTGCACACCTGTTGACGACGCAGAACACCAAACCGTTCTTGAAGCAGGTGCTTCTCAAAGCCGGCTGCTCATGCTGTGGCAAGATGCTCAAGTGCACCGTCGGCCACGCACTGAGGCAACCCCTCATCGGGACGGACTACGGAGATGGCGGTGAGGGTGGCGCGGTGCAATGCAAAGACTGTGGAGGGAATTATGTTTCTGGACTTTGCTGCGGTGATCTCTATTTCGACTGCGGAAAGGGCCACAACCATTGCGGGGAATGCCCCGACTTCGGAGTTTGCATAGGCGATTACCGCGAAGAGCATTGCCATCGCTGTGGTGACCATTTTGCCGGGAACTCTGGCTTCTCTTGCCCCTGCCCTGCCGGGGCAAGGATTCCGATGATTTCGGGAGCGACTTCTCTGCGTTTTCTGACTCCGATGAGCATGATGAGGAGTTAGGGGCTCAAAGATCGGCACATGCCCATCTCCCCCTGAGGGATGCTGGAACGGACACCTGCGTGGAGTCGATATGGCGACGATGCATGCGCAGCTGCAGCTGCAGCTGCGCAAGTTCCAGCCAGAGCTTGCCAGTGCCAGTTTGTCGTCAAAGTCGCTTGCTGACCTTGCTGCGCTTGTTGACCAGCTGCACCCACAACCGCAGCATGAACTGCACAGCCAAAATTCTGAGGGAGAGGAGGAAGAACATGACAGTGGAGACGATGAAGTTCCAGACCCACACTATGGATGAAGTTATCGACGAGGTTTCAACAAGCGTCAGGTGAGTAAACTGAGATTTTGCCAAATCGCTTCGGGAACCGGCGGTCTGGGACGTGGGGCTTGGGACCGAGGACTACACAACACCTGCCTACAGTCTGCATTGCAGTTTCTTTTGGTTGATACCTTGTAAATGCGGCGAAGCAAAACAGGAACTGCAATGGAGACTACAGGTAACCCTCACCGCCATGAAACCAGAAGCCGACGTCCTAAACCCGAAAGGCGACAGCCCTAGTCCCAAACCCAGGCCCTAAACCATAGCACTGAGGTGGGCAGAAGAATTTCTGGTCCCTTCATAACTATGAAATTACTAAGTTACTGTCTAACATATCCCGCCAGCCCTACTATTAGGGGCTTAAACGATTACCAATACTATTTGGGGGGTTCCTTACTAGAAATATGGTACAATGGGCCCCAAAACCCTGTTCTAAATATTAAGGCCCCTATACTATAGTACCCTTATAGATCCCTTATAGATCCTTATAGTAACCCTGATAGACCCCTTTTAAGGGAACCCTATTTTTCCACCGGTTGCCAGTTTTCAGGTTCTCAGGGCAACGAAACCTAGGTCGTTGGCCGCTGGTTTCAGAACAGACTGGGAGGCTTAAGATGCACATGATTTGAGGATGTCTAGTGGTTTACTCGTAAAGCCTAGCTCTTAGGGTTTTGTGGTTTAGGGTTTAGGTCATTGGGAAATATCATAGATACTCCAACGCCGTACCTTGCGTTTCCACTTCTCGTGCCGGAGAACATGGAAACGACATGAACCAACCGTGTCCTATCGTGTCCTGCATCTTCCGTTCGTTTCCTGGGCTTCACCACCAGCGGGAAATCCATGCGAAGCAACCAACTCTTTTGGGCCTCAAGGTAGAAGAAGCCCATGATCTCACCACACGCCTCGGGAGTCCCAGGATTTCTAGTCAAGTTTTGGCAGTTTCTGTGCGAAGGCCGTGCGCAGCCTGCAAGGCGAGCTCCAACTGCAGTCAGGCCCCTAAGGGTCTTCTGGCTGAACATGCCCGAACCATATAAGTCTGAGGGAATCCGCCAGATTTTTGGCGAGGTGCGACGCTTGGTGCTTGTCTGAGTTGGCGGATTCTCTGCCGGAGCTCAGGCTGGAAGCTCTCCTTCGACGAGAAAAGGAGGCTTGGCCAGGCTACATGAGCTGGATGCTGATGTGACGAGTGGCTGTGCATGTGAGGCAGAGGCGCTGCAGCGCAAGGAGGCAGCACGCAACCAGCGGCTGGATGAGGAGGCAGCGACAGTAATTTCAAGCCCATCCCTGAACGCCTGTGAACCCTAAACGGTATGCCGGGTAATGTAGGACCCTGATAAAGAAACCCTGGGCCTATAACCCCAAAATAGTAGGATTCATAACAGGAACCCTAATAAAGGCCCAAGGTTTCTTATTCAGGTTCCTACATTAGTACAGGGCTTGGCCCGGCAGGTGCGTTATTGGAAGAACTGCGGGCTGATCCTGCGGCGGAAGCAAGCCGGCGGGATGCTCAAACGATTGCAAAGCTTCGGAGGAACTGTACAACTAATATAGGAACCTGATTAAGAAACCTTGGGACTTTATGAGGGTTCCTTATATGAATCCTACTATTTGGGGGTTATGGGCCCAGGGTTTCTTAGTCAGTTTCCTACATTATGTCGAATAGGCCTGGGATGGCTTGGGAGTTGGAGATTACAATTTTTAGGTATACAGCTTTTGCATGGCAGCCCCGCTAAAAAGTGAGGGCTCATATCACTCATATCTGAGCCTTGCTTGAGCCGCAAGCTTGCACCTCCCGCCGTCTGGTTTGCTTGAGGTGACCTGGAAGTGCCACGAGAGTCCGAGGCAGGGCCGTCTTCGAGTGTGAGTGAAATACTATTTTTACATATCGTGTTGTTGTTATCATCATCACCATCATCATCATCAATATTCTTTTCTATATTTGTGTACCCTTGTTTAGAGAAGTAGACTGTTCTCTCAGGCGGGGCCCCAGGTAGCGATGGAGATCGAGGCTCCCGGCCTTGTTGATCGATGCCGTTTGGTTTTCGGTGCGGTTTAGGGGTTTAGGGTTTAGGGTCATGATCCCCTGGTGATCTAAAGGGTTTAGGGTCGAGGGGGCTTACGGTTTAATTAGGGTTTATAAACATCAGTTCCCTGTCAGCAGCATATTTTCCGGGCCCGGATGCATAAGCCGGTAGTTTTGGCATGCTGGGCAGAGACTCGATCCTCTGGGTAACAGATGGCAGCAGGCGCTCCGGGCGCAAGCCAGAGAGCTCCGAATGCAGATCAAGGCGGGTTGTGCTCGGCAGTTTCATTTTGCGCGCTATGCACTGTGGGATGATGCCCTCAGCATTCTTACGACAGGAAGCTGTTGAATTCAGCGTCGACTCCAGAAAGGAGGTTCACTAATTGGGGCCGTTTGGGTTTCAGGCGCTGTTTGTTTTAATGGCCATTGTTAATGGCGCTTATAAAGCCCCAGAGGTCCAAAACCCTAAACCCTGATCGCTGGTTTATGTTTCTATAGCTTTGATGTCCTCCTGATGGCCGCTCCTCGCACGAACTCTTCAAGTACTTTGTGTAGCCACTACGAACAGGTCCTTCATGTTCTTTGACGGCGTCTGTGTTTACTAGGTGCTGGGTTTGTGCGGTTGTTTGGTTTTGGGTTGCTCTGTGGTGAAGAGGAACATGTGAGGATCCTGTCAATTTTGTTGCATCACACCGCCCTCGCACCAAGAACCTCGCCGGGCTGTCCGAGTTGTGAGAGCGTAAACCCTAAGTTGCGTTTTCTCACCCGGAAAGGAGATGGAACGCCTGGCCGCGTCGGGGCGTGCGCAGGAGGCCTTTTGTTCTGTGGCTGTTGGCTGTTGCCTTTATCCCGGACCTTGGGGTTTAGGTTTGCGATTTTGGGCAAAAGGGATCAGGGTTTTCAGGCTTTGGGCTTGCACTATTCGTCAGAGCATATGGCGTCGAAATTTTGAGTTGTGTAGGCCACAACCCTGTCCTCGCCGAGCCAGCTCTTGATCCAGCAATCTTTTTTTCGAGGTTGCAAGCTAGCATAACATGGATATCCCACAATGGGCCCAATGGATTTCAACAACAGGAAGGAGCGCATCTCTCCAAACTCAAACCAAGCATAGATCCGCTTGAGACGTCTTTGGACGCCATGCTCAAGGAAAGGCAAGAAGACATCCCTTGGCTTGTTGTACGGTTTATATAGGCTTTAGGGTTTCCTGGTTGTTGTAGTTGTTAGGTTCCTTGATCCTCTTCTTAGGCGGTACCACCAGACATGTATCATTGTCATGCATATGGGCAGTTCTCTACATCAGGGTCCCTTTTATACCGTACTATCTTTGGGGACTTAAACAGGAACTCTAATTTAGAGAACTACCCATCTGGCTCCAGTGCTTGTCTCAGTACCTGTGCAAGCAAACAGATGTGGCCAGCGGGCATGGAGGAAGGGAAGATTGTTCCCGTCATCAGGTGGACTTGATCGCCAAGAACCAAACTATGGCTCACAGCGTCTCGACAAGCAAAGGCTGTCCTGCACTTGCGAAGTCAGGCATGTAGGCAGCAAGACATAGAAGAGCGGTAATACACTGAGTTTAACCTTGTACCTACTGTATGGTATCAACCTGACACATTGGCGATGTACCGAATTTCCTGAGGCATCAGCATGGCCGAAGCTGCAGCCAAAGCATCCCGCGAGAAGGCCACGGAACTTGGGCTTTATAGCCTGCAAGCCGAAACAGCCTCAACCCAAAGCCCTACCTACAAAACATGATGTTAAGACCTGTATAGTACATACACCCAAAGTCAGCACCCTACCCTAAACCCTGAGCTGGACCCTAACCTTAGACCCTAAACACTAAACTCACTAAACTCCTTCGAGGAATGTGCACTAGCTTGCTGATGAGTCGCATGGCCCTGACTTGTGAATGGCAATGTCTGAGGTCACCCTGCTTTGCAGAAAAAAACCCTAAATCCTAAACCCCTAAACCCTAAACCTACACTCCTAAGCCCGAAACACGAAGCAGAGATTCCTGAGCAGGCGACGAGCCTTCGGGCGGAGCTGCAAGAGGCCTGGATCTTCCGAAGCAGCTTCGGTTTAGGGTTTAGGATTTAGGCGTTGACGGGTTTAGGGGTTTCGGGTGTTGTGGTTTAGGGTTTTGGATCTAGCGCATGGATGGTGAATATCAACAATGTTTCTCTGCCCGGGTAGCTCCGCGCGAGCGCTGCGTTTGCGTCAAGAGAGGGTAATCTTAAAGTCTCGAGGCTTATGATTTAAGGTTTTGGGTAAAATTCTTGGGTTGAGTTTAGGGAAGTGGCTTGTGTATGCTGACTAACATGGCATAATGCCCTAGGATTCTGACTATACAACTAGCACCTACTGTGTGGTATAAAGCTAGTGCCTACGTTGCGCTAGTGGGAGTGTTAGGCAGGGATAATGATAGTAGCACTTGGTATTATACTATTACTACTATGATTCTGATTAAACTACTATCGCAATCATGTCTTTACCGTTGTTCTTGTTTTTTATCAAAAAATTGTATAAGTTGTTTCCACGCAAGATGTTTTAAAGCACAGCTGCCACGCAACTCAGCGGCGGGTTCATGGAGTGCTCGGAATTCCTGTTCACAGGCCAAGTTGTCGGAAGACCTGCCTCAAGTCTCGGGTTCTTTGAGCCCTGGCCTCAGAAATTTAGGGTTTTGGGGTTTGGGGGCTTGGTTTTTAGTGTCTATGCAGAGTGTTGAAAGACGAAATTTACTAGTTACCAAAGTAGTAGATTTTGCTCACCAGGCAGGTTGCCACCTGTGGCTGTTGCTCCAGGTTGCATCTTGGGCTTCCCGCGCCAGGACCCGAAGAGGTGGAGGAAGGACTCGGCGTGGAAGAAGTGGAGTATTGGAGGCCGTTGCTGCTATTTGTGTAAAGCTTGGTTGAAAATGGGAGTTTCCGAAATTAGGGGTACCTTATTTGGGGTCCTTTTTATTTAATGGCTGCCGCCAATGCCGCCGACCCCAAAACCGAAAGGAACCGCCTGGGGGGTTCGGGCCGAGTGGGGCCGAGTAGGGCCGAGTAGGGCCGAGTAGGGCCGAGGAGGGCCGGGTAGGGCCGGTTAGGGCTGAGTGGGGTTGGGGAGGGGTTGGGCATGCATTGGGATTCAATTAAATTAC
>BGNK01000468.1:71770-89846 GCA_003297005.1 Symbiodinium sp. clade A Y106 | reverse complement strand
TAAACCCTAAGCACCTGCGCCATGGTGCACCCAAATTCTCGCCGCTCAACAGCGCTGCTCGTGCTGGTTGCTTTGGCACATGTGGTGCACCATAGCTTCGTGGTTGCTCCCTTTCCGGCGCTTCGGGTTCATTGCTCCGTGCGTCCTTCTGGCATTGTCAGGACGCGCGTGTTGCGCGAGGCAACGGAGGGTCAAACTGATAGGGTTAGGGCGTTGGAGTGAAATTGTTGCTCCCTGAGGTGGGCGCAAATCGGCCTTGGCCGTATGGACTGGTGGATGCNGGGCGTTGGAGTGAAATTGTTGCTCCCTGAGGTGGGCGCAAATCGGCCTTGGCCGTATGGACTGGTGGATGCTGAGGGCTCTGAGTTCTATGCCCGTCAGTTGGATGGCAACTTCTTCGCCGATGTCAAGAACAGTAGCTTCTTCCTTCAAGCCTTGGAGGAAGATGCCCGGGAGAAGCAGGTGGATGCAGATGCTCACCTAAACAGTATTGATCGAAAGGCCACGGAGTTCATGAAGGGTGGGTCGAACAGACAGCGCAAGATAGTGGATCGCGAAGCCTTTATAGAGGCACTTAAAAAGGCGGTCTACAAAGACGGCCTGCTCACCTTGGTCTTGGGTGGCAAGAGTGTGGGCAAGTCGTTGGTAGTCTCGTATGTGGCGGAACAAGTCAGGCAAGCACCACACGGAAACAGGACCACCCTGCTGGCTGATATGCGGGACATGCCTGCAAAAGATTTTTACGAGGCCACGCTGTCAGTGGCAAGTAAGCAGACTAATGTTCTAGACATCCTCACGCAGCTGCCGCTCTTTGGAAAACGGTTTCGTGCTGGACCACAGTCCCGAGTCTGGCGGTTCATCCAGCAACTGCCCTTCATGGCGACCCTGCTTGGGGCTTTGCGAGCTGGAATGGCAACAGCGGCTGCACCATTAGCAATGGCCGTTCAAAACTTCGTGAAATCCCTGGACGACGACCACAAGGCACAGGCTTTGTCCGAGTTGGTTAAGGGCATCGTAGAGAACGGCAACGACACCACCATCATCATCGACGAAGCGAACCTGGCGCTCCCCAATGACGAAGACACTGACGAAGCAAAGACAGCCAAGAGGGCTTTGGCTCAAATCACAGGCAGCACCAAGCAGAATTTCAAAGCCTCTGTCGTCCTCATCAGCTCCGAGCACGGCTACCCCTTCAAGTTGGCCAAGGCCGGTCTCAACCTGGTGGACATCAAGAACATTATCATTGCTGCGGAAGTGCCGCCGGTCGACATGTTCAAGATGCTCACCGGCCACTGGGGCATGGGGCCGAGACTGGCGCGCCTCTTCGTGGCCACGTACGGCGGTTCTATTGACGCAGTCTACACCGCTCTGGGCAACCTGATGAACAAGCGCGACCAGTTCTCTCCGCTGGCCACTACATCCGTGCCGGGCATCGGCAACTGCTTGGGTCAGGCAAGTTAGGGGCAGGTTGTGGTTTGTGTTTTTTCGGGTGGTTAGGCAGGTTCGCACCTAAATTCATTTTGACTTCCGCAGGATGATGCCCGCGAGCACCTCATCAATATCGCACTGGATGGCNGGTTAGGCAGGTTCGCACCTAAATTCATTTTGACTTCCGCAGGATGATGCCCGCGAGCACCTCATCAATATCGCACTGGATGGCTTTTCGCCCGTGTCGGACTATGAGACTGATGAAGGCGCAATCAGAGCATCAGCCAAGAACGTCGCGGGCATCATCCCCAAGATGGCCGTGAAGCCGGGTCTGTGGCCCGAGGTTTTCCAGGAGACCAAGAAGAAGTACGCCCTGGTGGCCTCCACGCACCACGTGCGATTGTTGATTTGCGAGGTGCGCTTCGTCCAATCAGCCTGTCATGTTGTAGGTAGGCAGGGTTTGCGCAAGTTTGTGGCCCTGTGAGGCGCTCNCGTCCAATCAGCCTGTCATGTTGTAGGTAGGCAGGGTTTGCGCAAGTTTGTGGCCCTGTGAGGCGCTCCTTGACGAGGGCTACATCCAGAACAACGGTGGCAACTTAGCGAGGGTTTCATGACAACGCACAGTGGACACCTGCGCATAATTTGATACAGTGTTTCAGCTGACCGCACCGGAAGCAGTCGCGGAAACTACTTACCGAATAGGAGCACCTCATGAAAACAGAGTGCCAGCGAGCAATGTGCCACCAGATATGAAAGCACTTTTCGGCGGTGCTGTTTGCAACTCCCTAATCCCCTAACCGATAAACCCGAACCAGCTTTCACAACGCGACTTGTAACATGGCAGGTGCTCATCTTCATCAACGACTTTGACCTCTGCGACTTCAAGANTCCCTAATCCCCTAACCGATAAACCCGAACCAGCTTTCACAACGCGACTTGTAACATGGCAGGTGCTCATCTTCATCAACGACTTTGACCTCTGCGACTTCAAGACTCGGGGTGCGCCCCGTTCCCTGTTCAGGGTTGTATTTAGGGGTTTTCGTGGTAACTTTGGTTCGCTTCATATTTGTTATGTTCTTGTTCTTCCTCAAACTTTCAGCAGTTCATGCCTCAAATAACCTCTCTTATCATCGCTTTCTAAATAGTAAGAGTTTTGTCCTAATTTCTTATCTGTTCGTTTGATTTTCTGGGGCGTTCTCAGCCAATGACTTGTGCGTTCTTTTTGGCTAATGCCTTTTTTGCGCATTATTTTAACACTATCGCCTACTTCTATCTCGGGATATGTTCTATTTCGTTTTGCCTGTAAAGATATATTCAATTTTACTTCAAATTCATTATTCTTTTTCCTTGCTTCTAATGGTGTCATTTTAGTAGTGGATGAAACCATTTTGTTATTATATGTTAATAATATCTCTAAATTATAATCTATCCACTGGATATTTTGCTTACCCTTTTTTTCCATCTGCTTCAACGCGCTTGAATAACATATCCTTATATGTTCTTATAAAGCGCTCAGCGAAAGCTGGATGCCCTCGTGTTCTGTGTATCTCAATTTTCTCACCTTCCAAATATTCTATAACCGTTTTACTATACAAGCTCCCTTCTTCATCACTGTAAAACATCTTCGGTTTATCACCCATTTTTTGTAGTCCTTCCATTATTCCCGCCAATACATCTGGTGGTTCTTTGCTCTTAATAGGTATAACTGTAGCATATTTACTAAAAATCTCAATTAAAACTAACCCCATTCTAAATTTTTGATTTTCTAAATCTTTAGTGCTAATAAAAAACAAATCCAGTTGATATTCAAAATGCGCGTGAGGTGCTACAAAACTATTCTCACCTCGTGGTTTCCTCTTCTCTTCAACGTTCTTCCTAAAAAACTCCTCCACATCTTCTTTCGTAATTGTGGCATCTTTCTTTTTAGCATCTTGTAGAGTTGTTGCCCTACTCCCGAACCCTGAGCGGTCGTAATAAATATTGGATATAATATCTTGTTTAGATGTCATTATATTAAACAAGATATTATTTTGTGCAATTCACTATGCTTAAATGTCTTTTTGTCCTTTCGTGTTTTGCCTTGTCGCCCTTACAAATGATTGCTCCGCACTCGCACTCAACCTTTAAAGACTTTTTCGCGAGTATGTCCTCGCGATGTTCTGATTGGTAANAATGTCTTTTTGTCCTTTCGTGTTTTGCCTTGTCGCCCTTACAAATGATTGCTCCGCACTCGCACTCAACCTTTAAAGACTTTTTCGCGAGTATGTCCTCGCGATGTTCTGATTGGTAAGTTTTGACCTTTTCTAAATGTTGCTCTCGGTTTTCTTGATAATGTTGTCGGCGTTGTTGTAGTATCTGCTCCTTATTTTCTGCTTGATACTCCTTGGTTGATTGTCCGACCTGACGGGAACATCTCAACAAGTTCTGTTTTACAGTTGTCAAGCCCAAATTCGTCAAATATTTCATACACACTGACACGACTGTTCTTACCTTGTAAAAACAATTTGTATTGTTTCCTGTGTCTTGACATCCTTTTACTTAACACTTCACAGGTGCTTCCGTAATAGAATTTGTTGTATCCCACATCTGTTACAAGATAAATCTTGCCTTTTTGATACTTATTTTCTCCCATCCTATCGTATATATCCTTTTTGNCCCACATCTGTTACAAGATAAATCTTGCCTTTTTGATACTTATTTTCTCCCATCCTATCGTATATATCCTTTTTGTCTTTAAACCTTTAATGGGAGCTACAATTACAATAAACACAAAACGCCACACAATTGTCAACTTCGTGTGGATGCAGATTACATAGTCCCTGTGCTGTAAAATTACTACATAACTTACCCTTCATAACTTCAAAATTGAATGGCACATTACACTTTTCACATTTCCCCCGCATTCGGTTTAAACACCATTCGGGAGTTATGTATTTTGCTTCATCTATTTCTCTTGATGCTTTCTTATCTTGTGCTTTATAACCTTCTATTCTATTTTTAAAGTATCTCACTATCATATTTTTATCCATTTGTTTATCAAAAGTTGGATTGGAATAAAACCTGACCTGTCTGAAATCAACACATCTTGTTATTGCGCACCACAGCCATTCTCTACCCGCCATTGGCAAGTTGTATTCGTGTATCGTTATACTTCCCTTTACACTCGCCCCTTGGCTTGAATGACAAGTGGCACAATATGAATATATAAAATTAGCATCTACAATAGGTTCAAATAACATAAACCTATCCTTTTCATCCGTGATATTCTGTAGTGTTATTTGCGACCCTCGTTCATCTTGCTTCATATTCACAATTTTATACCTTATATTCACATTCACTCTTGGCGTTTCAATCCACTTTCTGGCAATTAGTATTTCGCCCACTTCGTATTTGTCCTTCTTGTTTAACCTGCTTCTAATTTCATTTGCCACATTTCGGCATCTTATTTTAGTGTATGCGATGTTATGCTCGGATGCCATTATGTCATCGGTTGTTTCAAAATACTTCGGTATAATCTCCTCAACAGGCAACTCCTTTTCCCAAAAGTCTTCATACATAGTTTTAATGATTTCTCTGTTTTTATCTCCTTCAATGCTGTCCTTTGCACCNTTCAAAATACTTCGGTATAATCTCCTCAACAGGCAACTCCTTTTCCCAAAAGTCTTCATACATAGTTTTAATGATTTCTCTGTTTTTATCTCCTTCAATGCTGTCCTTTGCACCTACTCTTTTACAAATTGTTAAAAATATATTGTATTCAAACATTGTATTCAAGCAGTCGTCTATGTATGTTGCTGGATTTTGGCAGTTTGTCAGAATTTCTACTCCTTGTAATTGTTTAACATCGCCTGTGGCAACAACCATTTTATCAGGGTTGTTTTGAATAAACAACCTTACTTTATTTAAGACATATAGGTTAGACATATATATATATTTCATCAAAAACAATTATGTCATAACTACTGTAGTCAAAATATGGCAACTTCTCCCCCGCATCTTGATGAACCGCTATGCTAAAAAACTTATTGTATGTCGTTGCTTCTACTTCTTTCTCTTGTAAAAGTCTGTTAGTTGGAACTACAAACAAAACATTATAACCCAGTTTTTGGAAGTATTCGCCNTACTTCTTTCTCTTGTAAAAGTCTGTTAGTTGGAACTACAAACAAAACATTATAACCCAGTTTTTGGAAGTATTCGCCTATATAACTCTTGCCACTACCAGCGAAACGAGCACGGATTAAGCACTTGCCTCCACAATCTATAATTTGCTTACATATCGTGTCAGTATCCCACTCGTCCTCTATGTTAAGTCTTTCATTTTTAGGCTGGGGCATATCAACCAGCTCATTATATTTAAGTTTGTAATCGTCGGTCGGCAGTCTTACCCGTTTAGATTTTTCAACTCTCCACCCTCCGATTTTGTGCTTCTCTTCTTCAACCTTCAACAGTTTAACAGTCCTTGNGATTTTTCAACTCTCCACCCTCCGATTTTGTGCTTCTCTTCTTCAACCTTCAACAGTTTAACAGTCCTTGCTACATCATCCTTTTTAATGGTCAGGGCATCCGTTTTGACACTATACACGTCAATACCATTTTCTTTTAGTGTCTCGTAGGCTTCATACACTCTGTAATTATGGTCTTGTAAAAGCAACTCTTTAATATATCTAAACCCGTTGCTCAAACATCTCTCGTCTGATACATTCAGCACAGAATATTTCGTCTCGTCTTTTTCAGCATCCCGTTGTATATGAACTACACCGTCTATTACAAACCGCTGATAAACTCCATCCTCAAACCCTACCCACCCATCTTCAAAATTCCACACCTTGACTTTCTCTCTCTCTTCCGTTAAGGGCGTGTAGCTGTAATCCTTAATGATGCCATCNTGATAAACTCCATCCTCAAACCCTACCCACCCATCTTCAAAATTCCACACCTTGACTTTCTCTCTCTCTTCCGTTAAGGGCGTGTAGCTGTAATCCTTAATGATGCCATCTATCGCATATACCCTACCGCCATAAATTGCTTGGTAATGGCACACCTCGGTTAATGTGTCAAACATCCTACTCTTTTGCCCTTTGTTATGCGATTTCTCCAATAGTCCAAAGTTGATGTTTGCTATGGTTTTCTTAATCCTTCTCTCTTCTTGCTCATCGGCGCTTATCTGCTCTGCCCATAAATCGTCAATAATCTGCTTGTAACCCACCTTATGGATATGCGATGGTTGCTTATAATATAAAATATTACATTTAACACCTTTTTCAATTAATTTCTTCAAGAATTTTCCATAAATCAGGTTATGCTTCTTATTAAACATAATATTAGCATTGGAAACCTTTACCATATACAGAGTGAGACTTGGCATATCATTAATATTAAGGTCGCTACTCCACTGCCTCCATATATCAAACTGCCTGAATATCGGTATTTTCTTGATGCTTGTAAATGCTTTTGTGAATGCTTTATTAATATCTATTTCCGCTACATTCTTTTCTACTTCTGGGTTGTTAATCAACCCAGCCGGAACTATTGTTCTACACTCGTTCAGTATCTCTATATCAGTATCGGTATAATAAGATTTATGGTTTTCGTTAAAGATACTCTTATTCATTTTAAACATTGCCTCGCTGGTTTTCTTATACACCTCCTCAGATGAAACCACAACATCCTCGTCAATCTTACTTTTGGATAAGTTCTGGGATTGTATGGTGTAATCTATCGTCTTTTTTAACTTCTTTATCCGCCACCTAATTTTAAGTTCGGATATAGTCCCCGCTTGATATTTAGCAAAAGGCTCATAACCGCTTTCCTTGAAGTCGTGGAGCAGTTTTGGTAAGTCGTTGTCCCTGTGTATCAGTATATACTCGTCTTTATCTTTTAGTTGTAGCAAGTCCTGTATGTTGTCTATCATTTTGCATTCTCGGGGTTCTTCCCTGTCATTGATATAGTAATTGTCGGACACCTTAACCAATAACTCTTTCTCGCCTCCCATCTCACCGCGCTTCAAACTCTTCAAGTCGTGGTTTAACACATAGATGTGCTTGTTCTTCACCAAACCGTTAAAGGTCTTAATCCTATGCGCGTGTGTAGGCGGGTCATACTTATAAACGAGTGAGCAGTTAAAATCAAAAATCCGTGCTGGAATGCCGAATGCTTCAAAAACCTTCTCCATCTTCATAATTGAAGTGCCGTGTTGAATGAACTCGTCTTCTGATAAACCTATCAACTCTAAAACTTTGTCCCTCGTCAGGTTTTTAGCCAGTGAGCCTCTTTTCTGTTTCATCAGTGTATCGCTGTAATGCTCCACCAAGGCATNTCTTCTGATAAACCTATCAACTCTAAAACTTTGTCCCTCGTCAGGTTTTTAGCCAGTGAGCCTCTTTTCTGTTTCATCAGTGTATCGCTGTAATGCTCCACCAAGGCATTTATCCAACATTCGCCTTCCCTATAGTTTTGTTTTGCGAGTGCTTCCTTAACTGTCGCATAACTCGTGTCTATCTCGGTCTCTACGAAGCGATGATAGATACTCACATTATCAGCATTTCGTAGGTTTTCGGTTGTAGCGTCATAGTCTCCGTCAGCTTCAATCAGTTCTACATTCTCTAACCTGATGGCATCTACATACTCTAATGACTGCATTTGACTTCGGAAACTCTGGTATGTTTTCATAACCGTCATCACTTTCTTAAACAAGTGCTTGTCAAAGTCGGATGTGATTTGGCGCTTAGCCAGTCCTTCTATAAAATCATTAGACTTGATATTTGCCGTTCTCACCGCTGGATTTGTCAGCAGTGGGTAGAATGATACACCATTCACTTTAAATGCTACTCTTTTGCTTACTCTGGGTTCAACTGAAAAAAGCATATATGACACCGAGTATCGCTTCCTGTTTCCCAAGAGTTTTTGTGATGCTTTGTTTTGTATCTGTCTTACTGCCATCTTCTGCCTTATCCTCCTAAAGACTTGTTGCTTGTTTTGTTCTACTGCCTTTTCTTTCTTTGCCTGTCTTGCTTTGGCTGGTGTATTTCTCATTCTTTCGGTTATTGGCGCTTTATCCTCGTATTTTTCTACAGCTTTTTGATATGCTTTGTTGCCTTTCTCCTTTGATTTAGCATTACCTGTTGTTAAGCCATTGATTAAATTAACGGCTGTTGTGAATTGTGATATTTTACGGTCTTCATACAAGTCTATGACATTGTTNTTGTTGCCTTTCTCCTTTGATTTAGCATTACCTGTTGTTAAGCCATTGATTAAATTAACGGCTGTTGTGAATTGTGATATTTTACGGTCTTCATACAAGTCTATGACATTGTTAATTTTCGTCATTGTCTGATTTGGCACTTTTCCTCTTTTAGCGTCTCGTATGCTTTTTAAGTTCTGTATGTAGTTTCGTATAAGTTTTTTCGTCATAATTATATAGATATTAAAACTATAAGCTATTATCTCTTTAAGAGGTTTCTGTTAAATACTGGTGAANTGCTTTTTAAGTTCTGTATGTAGTTTCGTATAAGTTTTTTCGTCATAATTATATAGATATTAAAACTATAAGCTATTATCTCTTTAAGAGGTTTCTGTTAAATACTGGTGAATGTAAAACATACTTAAGGAAAAGATATTTATAATATATAGAATAAGCTAAATGACTTCCGACAATATTGAAATTAAAACCATTGAGGAACTTGCCAACAGTCTAACATTGGAACAAGTCAAAGAACAGATGACGTTGTATCATCGCCTGTATCATAAGTTAAGAAAGGAACAAGACCCCGAATACATTAAAAGAAAAAATGAAAAAGAACGGGAACGCTACTGGAAGAACAAGGCGAAGGACGAACCCAAAAAATACAACAAAAAGTATAGTGCTACTGAATATATGATATTGAAAGCACAGTAAAAATTCAAAGCGAAATATTCATTTTGTTAATATTTCCCTTTATTTCTTTGCATTTTTATTTGGTAGGTTCTTCAGCTTCCTCTAGAACTTCTACTCCTTATATATTCTATTGTTTCCTGTGAGCGTCTTGAACTAACAACACTTTGTGCTGGTGTTGGGCTTTCTACATATTCAATTGTCCTATTGCTTGGCATTGAACTTTGAACTGATACTGGCGGGGAAGATTGTATATGTTCGCTTAATGCTTCTTCTTCAATCGGTAGTAAAGCACTTCTATTTGTTGAACTTCTCCTTGAACTTGAACTTGATGAAGAAGGTTCGTAGGATTTTTTTAACATTCATTGCCAAATCATCTTCATCTTCTTCGTCGCGAATGCCTCGCGAGGCTTCTGCCGAAGCGTCCATTTGTTCTTCTTCTATTTGTTCTTGCTCTGCTTCTTCTTCTGTTTGTGCTCCTCTGTTTCTTAATAATTCTTCTCGTTCCTCTCCGTATTCATCATCAGCAAACATAGCATCATACATTCGCCTCATTATTGATTTTCCCCTTTCCCTTTCTGGCTGTTCTCTTTGTCGTTCTTGTTCCTGTAATGGTTCTTTTTCTGTGTCCTCGCTTTTAAAAGTTTCATTGCCTGATGATTTAATACTCTCGCTCTTTTCAGTTGAAGACCGACTTTCAAATAAATCCGTTTGTGTTCCCTTATCTGGATTGTTCATTAATATTTCTTTTCTATCGTATCTGCTTAAGTCAAAGTCATCAAAATTAACATCATCTAATAATATACCTTGCTGTGTTCTCTTTTGTTTTTCTGGTAATATCTTTAGTCTGTGTGTTCTTGCTTCCCTTTCAACTTGTTCAAATGTCGGTCTCAGTCTCAACATATATTACTACTTTAGATTTTATGCTGGCAAAAATGATTTCGCTAATGCTGTTGCTCCTGCTTTCGCTAATGTTTCTACACCTGCTTTTGCTCCGCTTACAACAATATCTTTTAGTGTTCCGCTTGATGATGAACTCGGTTGTTGTATTCTTGTTTCAGGTGGAATATCAATTAATGGTGGTAAGTCATCACTTCCGCCTGTATCCATTCTAAACATATCAACACCGGCAGGTATTGATTGTCTATGTGCCTCGTCTAAATCACTTCTTGCAGATGAAGCTGTCTCTTGTTGTGTTTCTTGTTGTCTTTGAATATATCTTTCCATTTCTGCCCTTATTTTCATTGCTTCATCAACTGTCAAATCATCACCGTCCATAGTTTCATAAACAAAATCGTCTTCAATCATTTCTGGTGTCTCAAACCCCATTGCTCTAAGGTTCATTATACCTGTTGATGTTCCTGCTTCTATTCCGGCATTCTTTAACTGCGCTTGTCTTAAATTTTCCCTTGCTCTGTCTTCTTCTTGCTTCTTCAATCCTAAAAAATCAATATTATCAAACTGGCTACCGAACTGATTGTTTCTAAATATTGTCGCTCTTCTATCTATTACTGTTTCAATTGATGGTCTGTTACGGTCGCCTTGCGCTTCAATCATTCCTACCATTTCGTCATAAGTTGGTCTCAAATTCAATTCTGATTTTAATGTTTTAATCATAATATACAAGAAGTTAGTTTTTATTTTTATTAAATATTAAAATAAAATCAAACTAAATTAGCCATAATCTCTTTTAATTCATCTTGCTTCTTTTTTAGTTCCTCTTTTGTTCTTACTGGCATCATTGGTCGCTCTAACTGTCTATTAATATCATCAACTTGTCCCTGATATAAACTCTTCTTTTGGTGTTGTACCCAGTCGTTCCTTAACCTAATATTTTTAGCTCTATTCTCTGCTTCTTCAATTCTTAATTTCATATCTTCTATTGCTTTCCTGCGTGAGGCAACGCCGAAAGTATCATCAATGTCATAGTATTGTTGAACCTGTGGCATTCTTTTGAATTCTGGTTTGCTTTTAAACATACTCATATTATTAATAGTATTTAGATTAAATATTATTAATAATTATTTCATATTTGATTTTATTATCTCAACTGTTTCTTCAGGAAAATCAATAACATATTTGTCAATCTCTTTCAACATCATTTCAGAGATATTGTGAGAGCCTAGCGAGGTTTCTGTCAAAGCGTTGCGAATAGGAAATATGTTTTCAGTGTTTCTTAAATGTTCCTTAAGTTCATTTAAAGGCAGTAGTTGTTTTGGAACAGGGTGTTCGGATTTTACACACATCTCTAATATACTTACTTGTTTTATAAGTTCATCATTAACATCAAAACCTTTTTCATCAATTAAATAATCTACATAATTAAATATTAAACTGCCTTTTTCCATTTTTGATAATTCTTTCATATAAGTATATTTATATAAAATACTTAAGATTTAAAACATTTTAGATTTATAACTGTTTATTTTTTCAATATGTGCCTCTCTCTTGGCTCTTCGTATTTCATTATAAGATGCCTCTAATAATTCTCTTGCTGTTGGTTGCCTTGGCTGTTCTTCCATTCTAACGGGCTTCGCTTTTGTTTTAACTTCAATAGGCTCAGAATAACTAACAACTTCATTTTTTACATTATGAGCGTTTTTATCATTTTCTTTATTTTCATATTTCTTCTTCATCTCTTCTTCAATTTCTTTTCTTAGTTTTTGTTCAACCTTTGACCCATAACTTGCCTTCTGCTTATTTACTGGTAATGTTTCGGTTGGTTGTCCCTTACAATAATGCGGGTGAGTATGTTTTAAACTTTTGGGGGTCATTTTTTTAGGAACAAGCTTGACATTCAACCAGCTCCACTACTTTAACTGTTCGCGATAATTTCTTTGGTGTTGCTTTCGGTTTTGGTTTTGCTGTTGGTTGTGTCTCTTCTTTGATTTCTTCAATAGGGGCTGTTATTGTCTCTTCTTGTTTGATTTGTTCTTTGGGTTGTTCTTCGTTGGTTTCTTCCATAACTTCAGTATTATCTATTTCAGCTACTTCTTCATTTTTAACCTCCTCAACTGCTTCAGCACTCATTATTAATATAGTCTATATTTTTCTAATTAGATATTTATTAATCCCTGAAAAAAGTTNCTTCATTTTTAACCTCCTCAACTGCTTCAGCACTCATTATTAATATAGTCTATATTTTTCTAATTAGATATTTATTAATCCCTGAAAAAAGTTAAACTGAAAGAGCACTCAACATTATTAAAATTGACCGTCTTATTGAATTCATCAGAAAAACGGAAATTACACCTTCGTAGAATTTTACCACTACAATCAACATAATCAAAATCGTTTATTTGGTTGTCTTGTATAATACCTAAATAGGGGACTGACACATTTATTTTCTTAACTATTGATGAATTACCCGCTACGGTTAATTGGTTGTAGTTGCTTATTTCATTACAATGTAAATACAAATTCTTTACACTAATCAAATCAACAAAGCCACTAACNTGGTTGTAGTTGCTTATTTCATTACAATGTAAATACAAATTCTTTACACTAATCAAATCAACAAAGCCACTAACAAAAGGTAAGGCTATACCGTGAGTAGGTGATGTATCCACTATATTCAAAACTTTATTAATTGAATGTAAATTACTAACATCAATACCTGTGAATTCGTTTTGATTTGCTATTGCTTCCGCATCTGTAAAAACATTAAAGATAAGATTAGCATAATTAACCGCTATGGTTATTTTATTTGTTTTAGCACTATATGAAACTGTATAAGTATCAGTTCTAACAACATCTGGATTTCTACTATCAAAATAATCATTTAACCAAAATTGTATCCGGTCAGCAAGTTCAGCGCCTGAATAATTACCTTCATCAATAGAGAAGATGCGATAGTCAATTATGTCAGGATTTACACCGTTGGGGTCTAACTGATAGAAGTAAAGATCATCATTAAATCCCTGCTGTATTGAAAACCAAGAATGGGGAACAATTTATAATGCATAGAAACAAAAGAAGAAATGAAGGAATACCATACGAAGCACCTAATAATAGAAATAAAATTAATGATGAAGTTAAACAAGAAGTAGCAGGGACTGAATTTATACCGACGGATACTTACGGATTAAAGAGAGCATACGAAGACCCTGACGGTATTTATAGGGATGGAGAGACTTTATACATAGCAGGGACAAAATCTGTTTCAGATGCAATAGATGACTTAAAATTACCATTCTATCAAACACGCAATACGAAGAGATATAAAGATGTTGATAAATTTATTCAAGATTATGCTATTGATATTGATGGAAAAAGGAACTATGGAATAAAAAATATAGTGTCCCATTCATTAGGTGCGAGTGTGGGTCAGCAGATAAATGAAGATTATGGTAATATATTTCAAACAAGAAGTTATGGAGCACCGTTTATATCAAATCAGAGACCGGAAGACACGGGGCAAAATTTGAGAATAAGAGGCTCTAACGATGTTGTGAGTATGTTTGACCGTGGCGCTATAACTATTCCAAAAGGTTCATTAAATCCACTTGATAATCATAGTTATGCTGATATTGCTAATGTTAGAAACAAAGAAGGTAATGAACCTATAACAAGAGAAGAATTTATGGAACAATTTGAAACATAGTTAAATAAAAAACTGTATAATTCTGTATTATAAAGTATGGACTACAAAAATGGAAAAATCTATTGTATAAGGAATAGTGTTGATAATGGTATTTATATCGGCTCAACTTGTTCCCCCCTTTCAAACAGGATGTCAGGACATAGAGCCGATATGAAATTAAGACCAAAAACAGGTTCTAAACTGTATCAAAAAATGAAAGAAATAGGTTTAGATAAATTTTACATTGAATTGCTACTGGAATGCCCTTGTGAGAATAAAGAACAACTACAAGCAAAAGAAGGTGAATATATAAGAAAATATGGAACATTGAACAATTTAGTTGCTGGAAGAAGCAAGAAAGAACAATACATAGAATGTAGAGAAAACATTTTACAAAAGCAAAAAGAATACGCTGAACGGAATAGAGAAAAGGTTTTAGAAAGAAAGCGAGAATACACAGCAAGAACAAAAGACAAGAAAAGAGAATACGATAAAGAATATAGAGATAAGAATGCAGAACTGATAAAAGAAAAGAAGAAACAACAGTTTCAACAGCGAAGAGAAAAAGGTAATGTTAAGATTGAATGTAAAGTGTGTGGAAGTTGCTATACAGATTATTGTAAAAAAGCTCATTTTCAAACTAAAAAACATCAAGAAGCATTAAATAATCTAAATAATATTCATAATGTATCACTACAAACCGACGACATACGAGAAGATGGAAAAGCAGAAGCCTGACAAAAATTTTAAGCAGAACAGTTATGAAGAGATAAGGAAACTTGTAGAAGACAACGAAGATACTAATATAGTTAAAGAGATTAAAAACAAAAAGAAAAACAATACTAAAGAAAATTCATATAATTTTAAACTATTTGATTAAATATAATTTAATAATTATATTTAATTAAATTTTCTATAGTAGTTTATATAATTATGGAATCGTTCAGTCCGGAAGATATTCTCGTTGATAATCTCTCATTTAAATTAAACAAAGGAGCAAGTTATATTACAGACCGTAGAAGCGTAAGATTTTACCCTTCAGGCTCAAATGTGTATAAGCCTACATCAGGAAACCGTGTATTGAAATTCTCATTAAATGCTGAAGACAACGGAGGGTTAGACCCTCAAAGTGTTCGTGTATTCTTTACAGTTCAAGATTTAGACCAAGACCTTAACCGAAAATTACGACCATTAGCACCGCCTTATTCTTTCTTTAGAAGAATGCGTATTATTGCTGGTAATCAGGTTGTTGAAGATTTTGACAATTACAATCGTGTTCATCAGATGTTTTCTAAGTTAATGTCTCAAGGAGCGCGAAAAGACGAAGCAAATGAAGGTTTTGGTTATAGGTATGACGATGAAGTTAAAACATTAGTTAATAATGTTGGCGCTGACTTACAATACGAAGTGAATGCTGTTAATTGCCAAGGCTTCAAAAATCAAATGACTGTTGGATTTAAACCTTTATGTGGTCTGTTCTCTCAATTTAAATATTTGCCTTTAAAATATATGGGTNTACAATACGAAGTGAATGCTGTTAATTGCCAAGGCTTCAAAAATCAAATGACTGTTGGATTTAAACCTTTATGTGGTCTGTTCTCTCAATTTAAATATTTGCCTTTAAAATATATGGGTAATTTAACTATTGAACTTGAACTCGTAAATAGTGATACTGATTGTATTATTAATCCTGATGACAACACTGAAGCAAACGCAATAGGAGACCGTTTTACATCTGATGTAGCACTTCCCGCAGGTAATGCTTCNGAACTTGAACTCGTAAATAGTGATACTGATTGTATTATTAATCCTGATGACAACACTGAAGCAAACGCAATAGGAGACCGTTTTACATCTGATGTAGCACTTCCCGCAGGTAATGCTTCAAACACTTCAAAACTGTTTGAACTCAATAACGCCTTCGTTTCGTGTGATATTTGTATGCTTGATAATAATTTAAATAACGAATATGTTAAACATTTATTAGAAGGTAAGGGATTACCAATCACTTATACAACATATATTACACAATCACAATCAGTAGCAGGTTATACCGATATTAATGTTCCAGTTGTTCGTTCCGTTTCTAAATTAGTTGCTTCATTTATTACCTTTTATAGAACCGACGACCCAAGTTTAGGATACGAATATGCTAATAATCGTTTCTGTCGGTTTTATCATCCTCATCAATCTCACGACAGTGCAGTAGAAGGTATTTATGATATTAACAAAGATTTAGAGTTTCAAATTCAATTAGGTTCTAAATTGTATCCAGAATATCCTCGTAATTCACTAACTCAGTGCTTCTATCATTTAAGAAAAGCATTAAACCTTCCAGTATTTCATCAACACAGTATTTCAATTGATTTTAAGCAGTATCGTGATAGACAATTTATTCTTGGCTTTTCTTTTGAAAAAGTGCCGGATAGTAGTTGTACAGGAATTAATACTCGTGCAGGTCAGCAAATGTTAATTAGAGTTAAACCAGCAGGAGCAAGTATCCCAGTTGATGATATGCCTGATGAGATGTTTATTACAATGCTTTCAGAACAGGTGATTGAAATAAAAGATTTGGGGCTCAAAGTATTTGATTAGATTTAATAGCGCTACGCGGTTTTTGATTAAATATAATTTAGCATTCTAATAATAATTTATCTAATTATTATTATAATGACATTAACATTAAATAATACAAATACAGTATCAGCGAATAGGGTTGTTGTTAATGGAACAGCCTTAAGTGATTTATACGCTACAAGAACTTATGTAGATAATGAAATATCAAATATTAATGTTGGTTCAGGTGGAGGTGGTGGAATAACACAACAGGATTTAGACGACGCGGTAAATCCGATTATAGCAGTTAATGATGGTCAAAATTTAGTAATAACCGATATTAATAATAATTTAGCAAATAATTTTCAAACAACAGCCCAGCTCAATACTAATTTTTATAATAAAACAGAAGTTGATAGTGCTATTTCAGTTGTAGATACAAAAGCACTAGACAATTTTAATTCTATCAATGCTATTAATACAAATTTAACTAACAACTATAAGAACAATACACAATTAGATAATGATTATTACACGAAGACACAGATTGATGCTAATAACTGGATTGATAATACAGCATTAGCACCATAGCTAATTATAAAAACAATACACAATTAGATAATGATTATTACACGAAGGCTCAAATTGATGCTAATAATTGGGTTGATGCAACCGCTTTGACGCCATACGCTACAAATTCTACATTAACTAATGATTATTTAACTTCTACACAAATCGGAGTATCATATTATAATAAAACTGAGGTAGATGGATTAATAGCAGGAGCAGGAGGAGGAGTTAGTAATCCCATTGAATTAGTAGATGCTAATACAAGTATTGAAAGATATACAAATGCTACAAAATCTAATATTNGATTAATAGCAGGAGCAGGAGGAGGAGTTAGTAATCCCATTGAATTAGTAGATGCTAATACAAGTATTGAAAGATATACAAATGCTACAAAATCTAATATTTCATTAGATTTATCAATACATGAAACGGCAAGTGCTATAAGATTAATTAACGGAACTAATGACGACACTGACACAAACACTTATATAGAATGTAATAATACAACTAACGGAACAGTATTTTATAAACAATTATTTATAGAGGAAGCAACAATATTCAATAATGATACTGTTTTTCTTCCAGTATCTACTAATGGGATTCAATTATGGAGAATATCAAATAATTCAGACCCTACATTAAGAATTAGAGACGGAACGGCACAATGGATATATATTAATAATAACCTAAGATGCACTAATGCTAATGAAGGAGATGGTAATATTATGATATTGAATGATAATAGCGCTTCTAATAACTCTAACAGAATGAGATTAGGAAGTTTAACAAGTGCAGAAGTAGGAATAGGTAAAGCAAATGAAAGCGGTTATTTTTTAAGTGTAGGAGGAGCTACAAAAGTTGATANGAATAGGTAAAGCAAATGAAAGCGGTTATTTTTTAAGTGTAGGAGGAGCTACAAAAGTTGATAGTTTAGAAGTTGATAATAATATTACAATGAACGGAGATACAATAACTTCAACAAATTCCAATGGCATTGAAGTATTTAAAAATACAACAGACGCTTCGCCAGTTTTACAAGTTAAGAACGCACAAGGATATATTAAAATACA
>BGNK01000468.1:51634-67692 GCA_003297005.1 Symbiodinium sp. clade A Y106 | reverse complement strand
ACATTTGTGTAGCGAAGAGCATAACAACAAAGCATAATAGCATTCTACTAAATAATTTTAGTAAAATTCTATGTAAATGTCATTTCCCAGTTCAGGGTTATAGACTTTAGGGAGGTTTTTGGATTAGGTGGGGCGTTAGGCTTTGGGAGGTTGTAGGCTTTATCATTTCCCAGTTCATCGTTAGGATATTGGTTATAGAATGGGTAAGGTAAAGGTTTTGGGTGATTGTTATGGTTTAGGGGTTTTGGAATAAGGTTTGGATTAGCAAGTGGCTTTAGAAATGGTGTAAAAGCGTAGGGGGGGGTATGGGGGTGTGTGGTGATATGAACTGGGAAATGACCCTCCCTTGCTTATATAGGGGTTTACGGTGTAGGCTTTTGAGTTCGGGCTTCAGGGTTAAGGCTTGAGGGAACTTTACGGTTCAGGGTCCAGGCCTGTCGAGGTTAACCGCAAAATGATTAAATGCAGCTGCGACATCCCACAACATCTTCGGCATGAAAAAGATCAATCAGCAAGACACCCGAAGAGTAAGATTCAGTCAGGAGGAACTTTAAGAGCCTTCCCATCTACAATAAGTGCCGAGCCCTGAACCCCTACATCACCAAGCCCCTGAACCCTAAACCCTAAACCCTAAGCCCCTGAACCCTAAACCGCAAACCCTTAACCCTAAAGGCCTGGATCTGAAGCCTACACCCTACAACTCTAAACCCCCAACCCTGAACCCTAAACCTTAAAACCCCAAACCCTAAACCTTTACCTTAAAACCCTGAACCCTAAACCTTTACCCTAAAGCCCTATAAGCCTAAAGCTGAGGCACATCGAGTCCCAGCTTGAGCGCGTGAAGCACGAGCGTGAGCTCTGGCACCTTGTCGTTGCACATCATCTGGGGCTGTTGTTTGCTGGTGTGGTTCCCTGTAATGGGTTCCATAAAGGGCTCTATAAAGTATCTAAAGTAGGGTTTCATAGTTTCTGTTCTAGGAGCCGTACAGGGCCTTTAAAAGCCGTTTTTACGATTGAGAACAGTTTTATAGGTACATATACATTTCTTTCTAGTATAGGGCCTTTGTTTCTGTTTCTAGGAGAGGTATAGGGTTCAATATAGGGGCCTTAAGAATTAGAATAGGGTTTTGGCGTATATTATACGTTTAAAAGAAATAAGGAACCCACCAGAATAGTTTTGGTAATGACTTAGGCCCCTACATTAGGATTCTGGGGCCTTGAGAGGGTTGGGTGAAAGTGTCGTAGGTTTATATGAGCCAGGGTTTACATTAGAGGTTTTGGTGCGTGTATGCAGAGCTGCTGATTTTGCTTGATGAGGGTATGCGGTGTAAGTGTGGGGATCCTAGAGAAGAGAACACTTTACCATGCTGGCTGAGGGTTCACAGTTCAGTGGCGGGGAAGCTTGCTGGATTTTCAGAAAACGCTGTTATCGAATCTAGATAGTGGTGTTTTGATGAGAAGGATCCGCGCAGCCTGTTTCGGTTTTAACTGTAGCGCACAGGTTATCGGAATTTCTATTTTCGGTTTTAGGGGTTCTAAGATCCCGAAAGCAAAGGCAAACTCCAAATGACAAGATTTCAAGTCTACTTCAACCGTGCATCCCACACCCCAGAACCGGTTTACCCCTCTCCACCTCCAAACCACAAAAATAGAGTCCTTAGCCGCGAACCCTCGGGATCCCCAATACACCCTAAACCCTTAACCGCAAGCCCTAAACCTCAAACCCGACACCCTCAGCCCCCAAACCTTAAACCCTGCACCCCCTAAACCCTCAACCCCCAAACCTTAAACCCTGCACCCCCAAACCCTCAACCCCCAACCCTTAAACCCCACACCCCTAAACCCTCAACCCCCAAACCTTAAACCCTGCACCCCTAAACCCTCAACCCCCAACCCTTAAACCCCACACCCCTAAACCCTCAACCCCCAAACCTTAAACCCTGCACCCCTAAACTTTCCACGAGCCCAGGAAGGAAGTCGTTGAACGTCGCCAACAACAGCCGGGGCCGAAGTTGGCTTTCTGCTCTCGGGCCTTGGTCGGGCTACTACGGTATCAGGGTGACTAGAAGGGCTACCAGAAGGGCTTACCGTTTCGGGTTTAGGGTTTTAGGGTTTAGGGTTTGGGCTAGGCTTTTCCAGGTTCTGGGTGTACGGGTTCAGGTTTCTTCAGGATGTTAGCGTTTTCGGGTTTGGGGTTTCGGGCTTTTCGGGGTTTAGGGTTTTAGGTTTTTTCGGGGTTTTGGCTTTGAGGTTTTCAGCGTTTGGGGTTGTAGGTTTTTAGGGGCTTGGGGTTGCAGGTTTTTCAGGTTCAGGGTTTCAGGTTTTCGGGGTTTACCTAAACCCTAAACCCTTTTACTGTAGGCTTCTAGTTTTTGCAGGATGTCGGGCTGTGGGTTTTTTGGGGGGATTTAGGGTTTCATGTTCTTCAGGGTTTAGTGTTGAGTTGCAGAGTTTTTGGGTTTGGGGGCTGTTCGGTTAGCCGCCTTGGGAGATTCAGGGTTCGGGTTTTGGGGGCTTGGGGTTGAGGGTTTAGGGTTTAGGGTTTAGGGGTTTAGGGGTTGAGGGTTTAGGGTTGACTGTGGGGGGGGCGGGGGTTCAAGGTTGGAGTTTTAGGTCAACGGATTGCAGTTTGGGGTGCGGGGTTTGGTAGTTTAGGGTTCGGGGGTTGAGACGTGAGGGTGTTGTGGATGCCGTCAATATGAATATTCACGTATAGTACTGTTATGGTATACACCGAAACCTTATTATGGCGTGCCACAGGCAAGCTGCCTGTGCAGGCTGTCCGGCAGCCTCATGGCGAAGCACGCATAGTCCAGTCAGACTTTGACCGAAGGTGCCAAGCATGCTTCCCAGAGACTCCAATATCCCTTAATTAAGGGATATACCGTGAATCATACTAAGGACCCTACTACAATGTAAGGCATATTCCTTAATTCAGGGATATTGGAGTCTCTGGCTTCCAGCTCATCGAGTCGCTCCTTGCAATCATCGAGGGCCTTAGGGACTTAGGGGTTTAGGGGTCCTTTAAAGGGTACTATAGGGGTTCCTTTAAGGGATCTATAGGGATTTAGGGGTTCAGGGGTTTGGCAGTTGAAACTTGCAGACAGCAACGTCTGCGTGGCTGAAAGCGAAACGTTGCTGGAGCTAGGCAGCGGAGGCGAATATATCAGTGATTATTTGGAGGATCATGGGACGTAGTAAGTAAGGTTCCTTAAAGGGTTCCTTTCAGGGACCTATATGGGATCTATAGGGCTTCTATAACCTTGCTTACTAAGTCCCATGATCCTCCTTATAGAACTCTTATACTATAAGAGTTCTATTGGGACTTAGTAGGCAAGGTTATAAGTACCCCAATTGGGGTTATAAGTAGTCCCAAATATAGTTACCCTAATAATAGCCCGAGTTAGTTACTAAGCCCCATGATGCTTTAAGTAGTGGGCTGGGTCCCCAAAAGTCGGCAGGCCGGCTATCGGGCGCAGAGTTCGAGAGACGCCCGGACACAAGAGCTGAGCCCAAAAACGTCTATGCCGAAGTATCGGGTCAGAGGTAACCTTAAACTCTAAACTCTAAACCCTACACCCTAAACCCTAAACCCTGAACCCTACACCCTACACCCTATATTTATCGCAATAGTTGGTCCTTATGTCTCCTTATCGTCCCACGAGCTTTCCGGCCCTGTCTACCGCTCTAAATCCGTAGACCCCGGCGCATGTTTTCGGGTTTAGGGTGTGCTGAAAGCAACTACACTCCGAAATGTGAGCATTTCACACCAAAGCCCTAAACAGACCCCAAACCCTACTTGGAGGTTCATGGGTAGTTATAAGTGGGGTTATAAGTGCCTTAATATGGGTTATAATTATAGTTACCCTACTTATAACCCCAAACCCCAACCCTAAACCCTAAACCCTCTAAAAGAAAGCCCTAAACCCTAAACCCTACTTACAACCCCAAACCCCAAATCCTTCACCGGCAGGCCACTGCAGCTCGCCCTGTCCATGAAGGAGCAGACGGCTCCAGCTTCCTAGGAGGACGCCTGGGGTTCCTGTCTGCCCAAGGTGAAGGGGTGGCAGTTGGCGGTTAAGGGTTTTAGGGTTGAGGGTTTTAGGGTTTTAGGGTTTAGGGTTGAGGGTTTTAGAGTTTTAGGGCTGAGGGTTTTAGGGTTTAGGGTTTTAGGGGTTTAGGGCTTCCGATGTAAGTTTGTGGAGTTGTGGTAGGGATTGAACCGTGGAGACCCGAATGCGAAATTCCCATCCCCGAACTCTACATCGCAATTCCTGAACAGGGCCTGAACGAGAAGCTCAAAACCTTCCATGCATTAAGCCTCAGCTCCGTATCTCGAGGATCGCCGACAGCAAAGATGAATCGCATGAGCCGAATCGTGCCAGATCAGCCCAGTTCATAAAGGCTTCCTCCCCAGCTCGCGAAAACAGAAAATTCAGGGACTTTGGTTTAACCTCTGAGCGGGAGGTGAATGTCCAAGCACACATCAAAAGGTCTGAGAGAAGCCCTGGATGGCATCCCAAGTAGAGAGCTCGCGTATGCTGCATCCTCCCAGAGACGGAAGGTGCCGGGTAGCAGCAGGGAGAGCGCCGCGTTGCAGCGCTGAAGTTCTTAGAGAAGTCCAAACATGGTACGCTCAAGACTGGGGTTAGAGCTGAGAGCTGGTTGTTTTGAGAAGGATTTGGTAGAAGTTTGGAGCATTCGGGGAAGTTCAGGGGTTCGTTCTAGGCAGCTCAGGGGACTTACCCGCCCTCGCTCCCACCCGGCCGATGCCAATGCATTTAATTCGCGGGCGCGTGCGGCAACAAGCTGCGCACGCCCGCGGCGGGAGTTGTGGCTCCACTTGAACCCCACCGCCAAATTCACCCCAAAGCCTTAATCCTAAACCTTGTAACCTGTGATTTGGCGAAAACTTCATTTGTGGTCTTTCACACGGTATCACATGGCTGTCGACCCAATCGTCAACAACCCGAAACTCTAAAGCCCTGCCCCTAATTCCCTTGAGTGGTCTAGGGCTTAGGGTGGCCCTTCATCCCAACTCCATTCGATTTGCATGTGGGTGGTTGTCAAAATTGTTGTCCCTTTTTTGGGTCCTTAATAGGGCACCTAATATTCAAGGTACCCAAAAAGGACCCTAATTTTGACAACTACCCATGTGATTCTGAGCCGTACTGGTTGCGACTAAATGCGACACGGTCTCCTGGGTAGGGTTTGGGGTTCAGGGTTCAGTCCCTAAGCCAATAGTTTAGAGTTTAAAGGTTTAGGGTTTAATGTAGGAACCTGATTAAGAAACCTTGGGACCTTATTAGGGTTCTTAACATGGATCCTAATAACTTGGGGGTTATGGGGCCAGGGTTTCTTAATCGTACATTAGGGTTTAGGATTTAGGGTTAGAAGCTTTACAACTTCTTGTCGCGAGGGCTCAAGCTCTCCGCGCAAACTACCTTAAATCGGACGGCCTGACGCGAAACCCTGCGCTTCGAGGGTTTAGGGTTTTAGGGTTTTAGGGTTTAGGGTTTAGGGTTTTAGGGTTTAGGGTTTAGGGTTTAGGGTTTAGGGGGGTTAGGGTTTAGGGCCAGAATCAGATTTCAACTGGTCAGTGGCTTTGAGTGAAAATACTACTTCATATTCCACACATGCCACCGAACAATGCCGTCCAATTGTATTCCTCCTTGTATCAAACCACCCACCTTTAAACCGTAAACCCGAAACGCCTCCGGGCGATTGACAGACGAGTGGATCTGCCGCTTTCTTGCTGGTATGACTCGTGTTCGGCTGCTGTGCACGGGCGGCCCTGAAGGAGAAGGCCTTTAGGCTTTAGAGTTTAGGGTCTACTGTAGGAGCCTAAATAAGTACCAAATTGCCAATACTATTCCTTATGGTTCTTATTTTACTTGTACTATAAAGGAGCCCAAAACCCTCTTCTACTTATCAAGATCTATATATTATTTAGGGTTCAGTATGTAGAGGTTAGAGCCTAGGGTTTGGGGCTTAGGGCTTAGAGTTTGGGGTTTAGTGTTTAGGGTTCGGAGTTTAGAGTTTATTGGCCAGGGTTTGGAGTTTAGAGCAATTATAGTGTTCCAGGTTTAGGGTTTAGGGTTTAGGGTTTTTGAAGAAGGATTAGGGTTTAGGGTTTGGGGTTTAGGAGTTTAGAGTATAGTGTGCCAGGTTTAGAGTCTAAGTTGTGTGGGTCCAGGATTTATAACTCTGCGCCACTCCTGCACGCAGTTGATATTTCCTTACCCTTGCTGATTCCTGGAGAGGCGTTGACGTAGTCAGTCGTACCACTGATTGGTTGCCACACCCACTGCCCCGACAATACAATTACTAAACTGTAAGACAACGAATTCCCAGCCATCAGCCCGAAGACACCCAAGCCCGAAACCCGCGACCCGAAGCCACCCAAACAACCACCCTGAATCCTAGCCCGCAAAGCCGAGACCATGGGCCCGAAACCCCGAAACCTTCAAAGCCCTCGCCCCTAAACCCTAAACAGCCCTAAACCCTAAACCCTCAAGGCTAAACCCGAACCACCCACNCCCAAAAAAAAAAAACCCAAGTTCCTCAAGAGAGCTTCGCCGGTCTTCGCTGCTCCGACATCGACGCCGACTGACCCAAACGACTCCTTGCAATATTGGCCTCAGCATCTATATGGGTGGTTGTTTAAATTAGGGTCCCTCTTTAGGTACCCAATACAGTACGGCACCCTTATAAAAAGGACCCCTTAAAGGGACCCTAAGTTAGAGAACCACCCATATCACTGTTATGGCGTGGAGTATTTGAAGAACTAAAGGGTCTAGGTTGACAGTTTTCCAAACCACAAAACCCCATCCATGATGCATGGGTACACGAACATTAAACCCTAAACCCTCAAACAAAAGCCCTAGACCCCAGACCGTAGACCCTGCGCCCTAAACCCGAAAACCGAAGCCTTAAACCGCAGACCCTCGACCCTAAACGCAGACCCTACACTCGAAGCTCCTGTAGAACCCAAAAGAACCCTTGTAGAACTCTTTTGATCCCTTAATGGAACTCTTAAAGGAGGTGGGTGGGTCACTGCTCCAAACCTGGGGCGGCCGAATCTCGGCTGCCTCACCCGAGCATTGAAGTCTTGGGGGAGCTCCTGCCGACGAGAACTTAGGGGTGAAGGCGTTAAGCTTTAGGGGGTTTAGGGTTGGGGTTCAGGTTAGGGGGCTTAGGGGGTTGAGGGGGTTTTGGGGCTTGGGTTTAGAGTTTGGGGCTTTAGGGCTTGGGATGTCGGGTTTAAGCATATGCTTTGGGCTTAGGGTTTGGGTCGTTGCTGTGATTCAGCAGGCTTCATAAGGTTCATGCGGAACTATAGATGCTGTCTGCTTACATGGGTAGTTAGCTGAATTCGGCACGCTCGACACTTGAGGTTTTAAGCTACACGTCCTACCCTCGCCATATGGGGGTTTACGAAAATAGGGGGCCCTAATATAGACCCTAAATAGTAGGGTCCTTATTATAAGGGCCCCAAAATAAGGTACCCTAATTTTCGGAAACTCTACACCCTTATAGAGCCTTTTAAAAGAACCCTTATAGTACTCTTATAGTAACCCTTTGAAGGAACCCTAAGGTACCCCTAATTTTCGGAAACTCCCATATTCAACCCGAGGACTGCACTCCCGATAGCCGCAGCTTTGTGGTTGGTGGAGGGCGCTAGGCTTCAGATTCTGGTTCGGGACTGAAGGCTGATGATGGCTTACCCAGAGCCTCCAAAACCCCTTAATTAAGGAATGTACTGTAAATCATATTAGGGATCCTATAATAATTTAAGGTATATTCCTTAATTAAGGGGTTTTGGAGGCTCTGAGTAGGGTATAGACTTGAAGGTTTAGAGTTTAGGGTTTCAGGTGAAGGGTTTTCACAGCTCAGGATATACAGAACTGGACAGCGTTCTTATAACCCTAAACGCCAGATGGCCGGAGTCGCAAAAAATGGATTCAGGGGCTTGGGGTTATCACTGGGAAAGCTTATCCGGTTTAAGGTTTAGGGTATGGTCACTTCAGGTATCTAGATACGACCCCGGCTGCAGCCCCTTTCGTTGTCGTCGCGATACAAGTCCTCAAGTATAACATGCCCCAAAGCCTTGTTAAAACTGTTAAGGCCCTTGTATTGAAGCATTAAAACACTGATGAAAACTTTACTAGGTTCATCAAAGCTCATGCAAACCCTACCGGAACGCTAGTAAAGCCTACTAAAGCCGCGTCTCTAATCTTTCAAGCCTTTAAACCCTAAACCCTAAGCCCCTGATATTCGACAGGGCTTCCCCGCGCAACTTGCCACCAGCGCAGCGATCAGCCTTTGACATGCGCCGAGCAGAAAGCGTTTTGAAGATGGTGTTCATAAGGTTTTCTACGGCTTTGACGGGCTGTTTCATCTAGTGGCTTTAAGAATTGGAATGTGTTTTTGTGAGATATCTTCGAATTTTATGTCTGTATATATACATATATATTATATACATACATACATACATACCTGTATGATGAGTGTGTGTATATACACATAGATGTATGAGGTCTCTAAAGGAATACTATGAATGATTAGTCACACCGCTAAAGTGGGGTTGGGCTTTGGGTCATTGAGAGATGTGGTTTTGGGTGGGGGTTCGGGGATGTTGAGGGTTGGGGGAGGGGGTGCTGGTTCGCTGACTTGAGCACAGTATGTTCTGTTCTAAGGCACGGCATGTCGTGATGTAGGAGTGTCTCGCGAAGTGTTCTTGGCATGCAGGGTCTCATTGAAGTCTTGGCTGCAGCCTTCAGGATACTGGGAGCTCAGAGTTTTTCATAAGAGACCCCACCCCAACATCCTCAGCCCATTCCCTTGCCCTTGTGTGAAGACGGCCAACACACCAGGCAAAGGACCACGATCAAGCGAAAGAGTGGGATCAAAAAGAAAAATCTTTGGAAGCCGAAACAAGGCAAACACGTGGCAGCAACCTCAGAGAAAAGTGTTGCGAGGAAGTATATCCGGTATATGTTTGAGTCATGGCACCTAATCCTGTGTCCAGGGATGCAGCACAAAGCTGGAAAGTGGCCGCAGCCCCAAGCTCCCACAGGCGTGCAGCAGTTGAAAACTTCAGAAGCCAACACACGAACCCTGGGGCCCCTCTCTCAGCATGAACCTCAGCACCCCATCTGGGTAGTTGTCAAAATTAGGGTCCCTTTTTGGGTACCCTTAATTATTGGTGCCGTATTACAATAGGGACCCAAAAAGGGACCATAATTTTGACAACACCCCATCTGCTGAATGCTAGGCCTGCTAGGCTCTACACAAAACATATGTGTGTGTATTTGTAAAGAATCTGTCCTAAACCCAAAACACTAAACCCAAACTCAAAAGCATGAATCCTAAATCCTAAACCCTATCATCTATATGTATTCACACATATAATGCACACAAGCACCCCAACCCAAACTTCAAACGCTGACCCTCAATGCTTTCGCCGCTGGCTCTAGTTTAGGCCGGCGGGCGCCTCCTTCATGGGACATGCCAAGAACTAGGGCACCATCCTTGGTAACACCGAAACTCAGCATCATGAGAAGAGCACCGAGCACAATGACAACATCAGCGGCGGTGCGTAAGAAGACGGTTTCCAGCTTAAAGGTCCCGAGACTAAGGCCTTTAACTCTCGGCGGCAGACATCAGTCAAGGCCCAACCCCGGGGACGTTATCATATGCAGCCGGCAAGTCATGAAAGCAGCGAAGACAGAGCACTGCCTCAGAGACACATGCCTTGGTCACTAGTCTTAGGATAAGGTAGAGACTAGCTGCCATGCAGCATGTTGCTAGTCACTTAGACGGACTTGCAGATTTAGGCCTTGGTAATACCAGGGGAGCCTTTTTCAGAGTGCGGGCAGACGGATCGCGCTTCTGACGCTCGAGCTCCACTGCTGTCGGCGCCGACATGGAGGTATCCGCGGCGGTATTCGCTGCTTGGGTTATTGGGTGGGTAGCTTGCGTTGCAACGTGAGAGAGTCTGTAGTGATTCTTGCGATGCCCGGTCTGATCGATGCATAAAATCGAACATGAGGAACTCTTAACAACCCAAAGCCGAAGCCCTTAACCTAGTGTCACCACCTTGATGTCTTACTCGTAAATCCCTAAACCCTAAACCCTGAACCCTAAACCCCTAAACTTTCCCTAAACTCTAACCCCTGAACCCTGAACCCTATAAACCCTAAACCCTAGCCCCTAAACCCAAACCCTGAACCCTAAACTCCACCACCTTGATGTCTTACTCGTAAGTCCTGTCAGTCTAGAGCTGGAAGTTCGGCAGATGCTGCGCATTGCAATCTTTCGCGAGAGTAGCGCTGGCAGTCATAGTAGCAGCAGCATAAACCTTATATTAAATCCTAAAACCCTAAACCTTAAGACTTAAATCCTAAACTCTTAGCCCTTTGGGGGACGGTGCCAGGTCGACAAGTACGGCAATGCGATCTGCGTCGTCTTAACTCTGCTCCTGGTCTTGGCAGGCGGTTCGGGAACAAAAGTAGGGTTCCTTTTCGGCTTGCGACACAGAAGCCCGAAATTCCAGATTTCTAACATGAGAGAAGCGTAAGTTTAGGGTTTAGGATTTGTCGTGTAGCCTACGGTTTAGGGCGTGAAGGTTTAAGGCTCAGGGGCTTCGGGTTTAGGGTGACCCCGATACTTTGAAACAGGACGGAAGCCTTAAGCCCTAAACCCGAAGCCCGAAAGCAAAATCTCCTCAGGGTTTAGGGTTTAGGGTTTAGGGCACCTTCGACTAGAAAAATCCGGATTGTCCCTGTCAAGGATGCTTCTGGCAGCACATGGAGAAACAAGGACTCGTTGTGTAATTTGCATGTTTGAGGTCTAATGATCTAATATAGGGGCCTTTATAATTACCTACATATACTATTTTGGGGGTTCCTTATCATAACTATAGTATAATGGACCCCGAACCCTTTTCTAATTATTAAGGCCCTATACTACCGAAATAGACCCCGTAAAGTAGCCCTTATAGGACCCCTTTAACAGTGATTTCTTGGTGTGCGTTTTCAATCTTGTTCAGCTTTTGCAGGGTTGTCTTGAAGTTAGGCCGCGGATGCAAGGGGGTGTTGCGGGAGTACAGTTAGGGTGCTATAGGGTTTAGCACATAAGAGATTCTAATACGGGTTCTAGAAGGTTTTATGATGAAGCTTCTATACCCTAAACCCTTTACCCTAAACCCTAAACCCTAAACAAAACTCATTATCATATGGGCATTAGTTTTTGTTCTTCAGGGTGCAGGTTGTTGTGTTGGACCGGGATCGAGGGCCTTGAACTTTTCCTGGATCCTAAAACCCCCGGCGCAAAAGCCTGCATGAGGGGTATTGGGGTTTACTACAGGGGCCTTAATAATTACCTATACTATTTTTGGGGTTCCTTGTTATAAGTATAGTATAACATAACCCTAGGGCGCTTCTATTAAACCCCCGCATAATACCCCTTTATAGTAATCCTTATAGGACCCTTTCTAAGGATCCCGTTAAAGAAACCCTATACTAATTATTAAGGTCCCTTTATAGTAATCCTTATAGGATTTATAGTAATCCTTATAGGACCCTTTCTAAGGATCCCGAAAAAAGAAACCCTGTACTAATTATTAAGGCCCCTCTGTTAGGCTTCAAAGTCCCAAGCTCCCCTTGCCCGAAGCCTAAGCTCAGCACAGCCCTTAGGGTTTAGGGTTTAGGGTTTAGGGCTTAGGGTTTAGGGGTTTAGGGTTTAGGGCTTAGGGTTTAGGGTTTAGGGTTTAGGGCTTAGGGTTTAGGGCTTAGGGTTTAGGGTTTAGGGGTTTAGGATCCTCGAAGAAGGGGCTAAACCCAACCACCGAAGCTTCCAGAGACTAAACCCTACCTTACGCTACCACCGCCGAGCTTTGTGTGGGTTCGTAGTATAACCCTCCTAGGGAATCCAGGGAATACATAGGGCCCCCCCCCCCAAAAAAAAAAGGTAGGTTTTGAACACAACCCTAAACCTGAAGCCCTGAACCGGCCCAACGTCCGAGATCCACAAAACTCCAAATTCCTGCACTGCCAAACCCCCTGAACCCTAAACCCCCAAGACCTGGAATGGAACCCTGCCTGCCCTAAACCCTATCAAACTCGCAAACCCTCTACAAAATCTACAACCTAAACCAACCCTTAAGCCCCTAACCCTAAACCCGAAGCCCTGAATCCCTAAGCCCTAACCCCAAAAACCCTAAACCCTAAGCCCTGAATCCTGAACCCTGACTCGGAAACACCCGAGAAAGGCGCCCCCGCTGACAGCCCGAGCGGCTCAAGGTCACAGGGTTTAGGGTTTCGCACATGGTTTGTGAATGTTTCGAACTTAGGCTTTTGGTTAGACCGTGAGACCTGGATCCCTCAGTTTCTGGCGAAGATTTCATAGTAGATCCCTGTATACCCCCAACACCTAACCTTCCCAGAGCCTCCAAAACCCCTTAATTAAGGAATATACCTTAAAATATAATAGGGTCCCTAATATGATTTAAGGTCTATTCCTTAATTAAAGGGTTTTGGAGGCTCTGGGTTCAATCTCCCCCCAAAATCCTAAATCCCGAAATCCCGAACCTTAGACTTGAAAGAACCCCCTTCGGCTCCATCGCCCACGCACGAGCGCCATGGGCTGCGCGGCGGCGGTGACTTTGCCGGCGCCAGCGGCGGTGAAGGCACCGAAAATAGTTTAGGGTTTAGGGTTTAAGGGTTTCCGTAGAGTAAGTACGCAAGCGTTAGACCGTTAGACATTTTCCGCTTGCTCGGGGCCATGCGTTTCCTTTCCGCGGGAGGTCTGCACAAAGACTCCAATATCCATTGATTAAGGAAAATACCTTAAAATATAGTAGGACCCCTAATATGATTTAAGGTATATCGGTATATCCCTTAATTAAGGAATAGACCTTAAAATATAGTAGGATCCCTAATATAAGGTATATGCCTGAATTAAGGGATATTGGCAGGCTCTGGGTGGATGTGGGCTGTCTCAGGCTCCCGCCACTGGGGAGCCGAGCACTGTGAGTGCTTCATGGGTTGCGTAGACACTACATGGGAGTTTCCGAAAATTAGGGGTACCTTTAAAAGGATCTATAAGGGTTCCTATACGGGCTCCAATAAGGGATCTATAGGGTTTAGGGTTTAAGAGTTTCAGAAAATTAGGGGAACTTTATTTGGGGTCCTTATAGTAAGGATCCTACTATTTAGGGTACTATATTAGGGTCCCCTATTTTCGGAAACTCCCACATCGACGAGGCAAACCAAGGACCCCAAGAACGCCCACTCTGAGTCTACGTCTCATTTTGAGTTGATGCCCGCAAGCCTAACATAAGGGGTCGGAATAACCATCAATGATTTTCCTCAAGGGTTCTGCATTGTAGGTATAAGGATGGTATAAGGATAATAATTTACTCTACCCCAAAACCCAATTCTAATTGTTAAAGTCTCTTGAACCGTAGCCCTACACTCACCTGAGGCTGAGGTCGAGAAGACGAAACCAACGCCGATCGAGTTGGAGGCCGTTTTCAGCTGTCTTTTGTTTCGTTTATCCGCGTGCACATGTTTGTCAGTGTCCGAAAATAGATGTATGTACATACATACGACAAAACATATATATATATACATATATATATATAGATAGACCCGTACATACATACATACATACATATCGCTCGGGTCCCTTTGTCTGCAATGCTTCCGGTTAACTTCGCTCCGTCTGTAGAAGGGTTGGGGTGACAAGGACGAAGGGGCCAGAACGCATTGCACGCAGCTTTGTCTCTGTGTGTGCTGTCTCCCTGTCTGTCTGCCTGCCTGTCTGTCTGTCTGTCTGTCTGTCTGTGTGTATGTATGTAAGTATGTAGGTATGTGAGCGTGTAAGCATGCACATGTGCATGCATGTATGGATGTGTGGATGTGTGGATGTGTCTATGTATGGATGTATGGATGCATGGATGCATGGATGCATGGATGTATGGATGTATGGGTGTATAGATGGATGTAGTCGTTGCACGTGCAAAAAGAAGTAAGTAAGTATGATTGCGTACGCAAGTAAGATACGTGCATGCACGTATGCATGTATGTATGCATGTACGTAGATATGTATGCATGTATGTATGTATGTATGCATGCAGGCACTCATGTATGTAGATAATTCTGCAAGCATGCGCGCATGCATGCGTGCATGCATGCATGTGTGCGCATGCATGGATGCATGTCTCTCTGTCTGTCTGTCTGTCTGTATCTACGTATGTATGTATGTACGTCTGTAGTCAGTTATGTATGTATGTATGTTTGTATGTATGTATGTATGTCATGTATGTGCATATATACTATTGCAATTAGGGTACGGTATGGCAGGGTTGGTACGGTCTGATATGGTATGGCATCATATGGTACGGTACGGTGCGGCCGCATGTATCTACATATCTCTGTATCTATGTATGTCTGTATGTCTGCCTGTATGTCTGTAGGTAGGTGTGCGCGTGCCTTGCTCGAAGGCTAACTACCTACCTAGCTTCTACAAAAAATAGGCAAATCAATATACATGCACTGCACACATGTCATATACGACATATATGCATATGTATATGTTTATGTAGATTTATTTGTATATGTATATGTATATGTATATGGTATATGGATATGTATATGTATATGTATATGTATATGTATATGTATATGTATACGTATGTATACCCACAACACACACACACACATGCTACTATTAAACAAACGCGCACACACACATGCGCAGACGCACAGACACACAGACACACAGACACGCCGACACGCAGACACGCAGTTTCACAGACACACGGACACGAAGACAAACAGACACACAGTCACACAGACACACAGACGCACAGACACACAGACACACAGACACACGGACACACAGAGACACACACCTTTGTCTACTACCTGCGCATGCATGTCTGCCGGCTTCTGCTTTCGCATGGTCGTGCACAAGCGCGGACTTCTGTTTGTATGCATGTGTGAACCGACGCATGCATGGATCAATGTCCTTGGAGCACCGGGGCTACATTCCAGGCCCCTACAGACGAACCTTCGGAGCTCAATGTCGTCTGCAGCAGCACCATGCGGGGCGACTCGTCGAAAGATGGGTCACAAAGCCTCCAAACCCTTTTCTAATGATTTTAGGCCACTTTTTTTTTTATTGAAGCCATGATGGAGATCCAGTCTTAGACGGAGTTTAGGGTTTTAGGGTTTAAGGGTTTCGAATTTTGGGGTTTAGGGTTTCGGGTAAGTTAGACTGTAAGGGTTAAGCATTTATACCAAAACCGTAAACCCGGCAGCCTCACAACCCAAACCCTCAGCCTCAAGCCGGAAGCCTAGGCCTTAGACTTGTAAGTGTCAAGCATCTTGCATCTACTTGTTTGTAGGCTGTCATTCTACACTCCAATTCAGACGTTCTATAAACCCTACAAAAAGTCAGGGAATCAGGGTAGGCGGCAGACCCGAATCCTTAAATCCCATCCTCGACCTAAACCCTAAACCCTAAACCCTAAACCCTAAACCCTAAACTCTAAACCCTAAACCCTGAACAAAAAGGAGCCTTCGTCCCAGGATTCAGCCGGGGGTATTTTGCTCATATATGGGAGTTTCCGAAAATGGGGGGTACCTTTAAAAGGATCTATAAGGGTTCCAAAAAGGGCTCCTATAAGGGATCTATAGGGTTTAGGGTTGTGAGACTGGTAAAGTCTCACCCTGGTAGCTGATGGCCCTGCCAACAGATCAAAAAAAACTGAAAGAAGTGAGTGGCACCCTGCCACGTCGAAGATTTCCAAAAAGGGTTTGCCCCAANTGTGAGACTGGTAAAGTCTCACCCTGGTAGCTGATGGCCCTGCCAACAGATCAAAAAAAACTGAAAGAAGTGAGTGGCACCCTGCCACGTCGAAGATTTCCAAAAAGGGTTTGCCCCAACCCAATGCAATGATGAGCTGACTAAGATCAGCAAAGGAATGCCCGGCACTCCTTTTCCGCCCTCAGCACTCGAGGTCCATGCGCTGCCCGGCAGCGTCCACA
>BGNK01000468.1:15281-44586 GCA_003297005.1 Symbiodinium sp. clade A Y106 | reverse complement strand
CATTGATCATCCCTTGCAGTGCAGGTCTCTTTACTCAATCTGGCGAGGTCCAGCATGTAAAGTCCTGTCGCGCTGGTGCGCAGGTGAAGCGTCTGTCCAAGACGTCGGAGACAGCATGTATCATCGTTAGTGTCAATTATGCCCCCAAGTTGCTTTATGGCCCGTTTGGAAAACAACAAGGGTGTGCTGCCTGCAACAACTTCTATTCCAAGCCACAAAACCTGGCGATCTACGGTCCTGATGGGCACTAATAACCTTTTCGAGCTTACCAGGGTTTGATTGTTTCCAAACCGAAACCGTACAGAGCTCTTAGTAACCCGGACCATGCCCCGGACCCCATCGCCTAGCTGGCTCAAGAAAGGCTTCAAAAGCTGTTGTCCCATGACACAACGGCTTGCTCCAGTGTCCAGGATGGCTTCTACATCTGTTGTGCTTTGCAATGCAACTTCAGGCACACTTTCATCACCTGCGGAGCGGGCCGGAAACCTATGCGGTGAGCCCTCAGTCAAGGCCTTGGCTCCACAGCTTGGCTGCCTGGGGGATTTGGGGTTCCGGCATTGAAATCCCTTTNGCACACTTTCATCACCTGCGGAGCGGGCCGGAAACCTATGCGGTGAGCCCTCAGTCAAGGCCTTGGCTCCACAGCTTGGCTGCCTGGGGGATTTGGGGTTCCGGCATTGAAATCCCTTTTGTTTAACCCTGGCAACCAGAACCCTTAAACGCTCCTGAATCCCCGAAGCTCTAGAAACCGAAGTGGCATTCATGGCCTCGGCAAGAGATNCCCTTTTGTTTAACCCTGGCAACCAGAACCCTTAAACGCTCCTGAATCCCCGAAGCTCTAGAAACCGAAGTGGCATTCATGGCCTCGGCAAGAGATACCGCTTCCTCGGGCAGCTCCGTCAGGATCTCCTCACCGGCCATCCCGGTGGCGGTGCCTGTCATGAAGGCACTGGCGGGGATAGGGCACTCCTCGGCGAAGGTCGTGGTGGCCTCAGTCTTGTTGGCTGCCGTCATTGATCCGGGGCGGCCATACTTAGGACACTCAGCCTTCCAATGACCCTTTTCACCACAAGCCCTGCAGGTGGACCTCGCAATCCTGGCCAACAGTTGCTCGCGGCNGCTCGCGGCTATTCTTGCCCTTCCCTTTGCCCTTGAACCCTTTTCCGGAGGGCTTTCCGCCCTTCTGCCCGCTCACGGGCCAAAACCCGCGGACTTTTCGCTTCGCGAGCAGTCGCGAGCGAGCCTCCATGTAGCTCACCAGGGCCTCCTGCAGCTCTGGCGTCTCCTGGAAGAAGTTCTCCAACTCCTCTTCGAAGTTCTGGACGACGAGGGCGTCGCTGTCCTCCGCCGCGATCANGCGAGCCTCCATGTAGCTCACCAGGGCCTCCTGCAGCTCTGGCGTCTCCTGGAAGAAGTTCTCCAACTCCTCTTCGAAGTTCTGGACGACGAGGGCGTCGCTGTCCTCCGCCGCGATCAAGGCTTCCAGGTACTCGGGCTCGAGCTCGCCTTCTCCTTCATCGTTGCTGCCCGGAACGATGGCTGCATGATAAATGCGGTCAGTCTCATCTGGCCCCGACTCTTCTGTCACATTGGCATCATACGTCTTATTCCGAAAAGCGCCGCGCTGGCCCTGCAAATCAGAAAAGAACCTCGATCCCAGCAAACGAATCGCCGAGCTGACCTTATCNCGACTCTTCTGTCACATTGGCATCATACGTCTTATTCCGAAAAGCGCCGCGCTGGCCCTGCAAATCAGAAAAGAACCTCGATCCCAGCAAACGAATCGCCGAGCTGACCTTATCATACTTAAGGGCTCCACTCATTTCCACCACAATCTTCTTCCTGTCCTCAGCAGACAGGGCCGATTGTCTCAGCAGAACGTACGCCCGGACTTCTTCCAAAGTCACACTCTGCGATAGGAGNAAGGGCTCCACTCATTTCCACCACAATCTTCTTCCTGTCCTCAGCAGACAGGGCCGATTGTCTCAGCAGAACGTACGCCCGGACTTCTTCCAAAGTCACACTCTGCGATAGGAGCTCCTCAAAGTGAACATCATGCCGAGCCAAATAGCTGTCGTTAGACTCGTCGGCTTTCTGGATGGTCCCGAAGATGGCCTTCTCGAAAACATCATACTTACGCTCCACATCGGAGCGTCCCCAGGAACCACCCAGAGTCGCCACCAGCAGCTGCACGCCGCTCTCATCATTGCTCTTCAGCTTGTCAGCTGGAAGCTTGGACACCTTCTTGAAAGCAGTGCCCTCACAAAGCAAGGCTGCTCGGGGNAGTCGCCACCAGCAGCTGCACGCCGCTCTCATCATTGCTCTTCAGCTTGTCAGCTGGAAGCTTGGACACCTTCTTGAAAGCAGTGCCCTCACAAAGCAAGGCTGCTCGGGGAGCAAGCAGCGCAATGCTTTCCTTCGGCCACATGGCCGCCAAAAACTGTAGCTTCTTGGAATACTCAGTAACATCTGTGGTACCCGGAGTAAATCTCGGAATCGCATTCCACGGCAACTGAAAACTCGAATCAGCACCCGAGCTGCTCGGAGCTGAATGGCTCGCTTGTGCCGGCTCCTGTGTCGCGGATGGCATAATTCCAAAGGTCTCCCAGATACTTGCTTTTCCGCTACTCCTGGCGAAGCTCCAGANACCAGTGTGAGACTGGTAAAGTCTCACCCTGGTAGCTGATGGCCCTGCCAACAGATCAAAAAACTGAAAGAAGTGAGTGGCACCCTGCCACGTCGAAGATTTCCAAAAGGGTTTGCCCCGACTAAGATCAGCAAAGGAATGCCCGGCACTCCTTTTCCGCCCTCAGCACTCGAGGTCCATGCGCTGCCGCTGTCGCAGGTGTTCGGGATGGGAGGGCCTGGGATCTCGGAGGGAAAGGAGCAACGGTAGGTTGCTCAGCTTCAAGATGAACATGTACAGCTCCTGACCACGGGTTTCACAACCCTTAACCCTCGGGTTTAGGAAACCTAAACCCTAAGCCCTATTATAAGCCCTAAACCCTGAGCCCTAAACCCTAGGGTTTAGGAAACCTAAACCCTTTCATTCTGGAACCGGCCGACAGCTCCTAAGGCTGCAATGGTTTCATGTTTTTCGGTTCAAGGGCTGATTCAATATGAAAACCCCTGGCCAAAAGCCTGCCTTAGTAAGCCGTAGGGTTCAGGATTTGGGGTTCAGGTTATTCTATTACTATGGCCTAGATAATTACCTATACCTTTTTTGGGGGCTCCTTGTTATGATTAGAGTATCTTATGCTCCAAAACCCTATTCTAATGGTTAAGGCCCCTATACTAAACCCCCATAATACTCCCTATAGTAATCCTTATAGACCCCTTTAAAAGGAACCCTTTAAAGGCTGCGAAACGCGGAAAGTCCCCGAACCCGCACTCCCCGAAGCTTCCGCACCAAGGCCAAGCTCTAAAGTGCACCTGCCGGCATGAAACCTTGTTTAGGGGGTTTAGGGTTTAGGGTTGTAGAACCCCTATAACTCACTGGGTTCCTTTAAAGGGTTACTATAAGGGTTCCTTTAAAGGGTTCCTATAAAAGTTCCTTTAAAGGGTTCTATAAGGGTTTAGAGTTTCCGCAAATTACGGGTACCATATTTTGGGTCCTTATAATAAGGATGCTACTAATTAGGGTACCATATTAGGGTCCCCTGTTTTCGGAAACTCCTATAAGGCCGCTGATAGAATCCGAATCCTGCCAGAACCCATAAACCATTGTAAAACCCCCTGATGGAGCAACGATGCGTACATATGATAAATGCATAATCATAAAGAGTTATGGAGATTTAGACATATATACATGTATGTTCTGTTATACGTACGCATATCCTATATGTATATACACACATACAAACATTTATAAAAGAGTAGCTACATATATATATATATATATACACATATTTATATGTATACAACTTTTTTTGTCAACCCTTTGAGGGTCGCTGCTTGCCGAGCAGCCCTGTAGGAAGAGCATGGCTCAGCGGTTCTATCGGCATGGCCCTGTCGCAGCAAGGCGGTTTAGGGCTTAGGGTCGTTGTTTACGGTGCAAGGCTGCATAGGGTTTGAGGCTTTCTGCTTTTGGATGTATGGCCCAGGGGACAGCGAGTTCTGGTGTTTGGGGCTTGAGTGTAGCTTTGCAGTGCTTCGAGGTTTACAGTGTCATGGCGGCTTTAGGATTTAGAGCCCGGGGTCTATGTCTATGTCTATCTCTATCTCTCTCTCTCTCTCTCACTCTCTCTCTCTGTCTCTCTCTCTCTCTCTGCATATACGCATGTTATTGCATATATTCATATATATATATATACACTAAATACATACACATACATAGACACGTTATAAGTACATAGGGTCTTGGCCTAGGGCGGCTCTGGGCTACCAGTGTTTCGTTCAGCCACGTTCTGACGAAGGTTTTACCCCAAAGTGAACCGCTGAACCCGAAGCGACCCCACCCCAGCCCACCCCACCCCACCCCTATCCCTGACACAAATCTATCTATCTTTCTACCTACGTCTACAACTACATTTAATATAATTCGCTATATACACATAGATATAATATATAAATTTATAAATATATAAATATATAAATATACAAGTATATAAATATACAAATATATATACATACAAATGTATAAATATATAAATACATAAATATACAAATATATAAATATACAAATATATATAAATATATAAATATATAAGTATCTGAATATCTCAATATATAAATATATAAATATCTAAATATCGAATAAAAATATACAGATAGATATATAAATATAACTCTATATATATATATATATACGTGTACGTGTATGTGTGTATATATATATATACATACATATACATACATACATACATCCATACATGCCATCTACCATGCGCTTTGCCTGGTCCGCTGCATTGGAGCAAAGCCTGAGATTCTCGGTGGTTTCAGCAGGTGGGTCACAGGGACCTCCCTCTGTTTAAAGGGTTACATGTTTTCAAACTCAAAGTGACATAGTAACAGTTTAATATAGGGGCCTTCATAATTAGAATAGGGTTTTGGGGGTCTTTATTACAATTTAGTATAACAAACCCACAAACCCTCTTCAAATTATTAAGGCCCCTACAATAGCAGCATTGCCTTTTGTGGTGTGGGATGAAAGGATCACAGCTTACCCGATTTAACCCTTCCTGAACCTCAGAAGTATGTAGAAAACAGCCTTTTGTAGGTGTAGGGTCATTCTTCTACCTATTTCCGGGGTTTCGGGTTGCAGTTATAGTCAGTTATAGTAATACTTTGTCTCGGCCCCACCCTAAAACACCTCAAGCTAGATGTTTTCACAACAGATTGAAGCACGCAGATGTTCTGGATTCGCGGCTCGGGGACTGTGCGGCTGGGAGTGCTACTCTGAGATTCCAGCAGGTTGCAATTACTAGCTTTAAAATATACCCCAACTCAACCAAACCCTAAACCCCAAAACCCTAAACACGTACTGAAATTTGTTATTAGCCGAGACTCTCGTTTGCTCTGTTTCTTGCAGCTAGTCTCAGTTCGCAGTGCAAATACCCCAACTTTGGCCCCACACCTACCCACTATATGGGAGTTTCCGAAAATAGGGGTACCTTATTTGGCGTCCTTATAATAAGGATCCTACTATTTAGGGTACTATATTAGGGTCCCCTATTTTCGGAAACTCCTATATCCTAAACCCGAAACCAAACAACCCGAAACGCAGAGGCGCCCAAAACCAGAGAAGCTAAGAGGTCTGCGGTATCTGGACAAATCGACTCCCCTCCGGTTTAGGGGTTCCCCTGAAACCCCAAATCCGCAAACCCTCTGTAGCTCACAACACAGGGCGCGCCAGCGCCCTCGCCAGCGCCCTGAACCCCCAAACGGCCAAAGTTCTCCAAGCAACCTGGCAAGACTCACTAAGACCCTAATGAACATACGCCTAACAACTTGTTTGTCCAGTATCCTGGGTGAATCAAAGGTTAACCTTTTGGATTATGCAGGGATTATAATACCCTAAAAAAGTTATCTACCCGACTACTGGGACAAAGTGTAGCAGCAATCGAGGGGCCTAAATAACCGATACTATGTGGCGGTTCCTTAATATGGTCATAGTACAAGTTATAAAGTACTCCGAAACCCTATTCTAACTATGAAGGCCCCTAGATTATAGAGCCCTTATACTATCCCTTTGTAGACCCTTTAAAAGGAACCCCTTCAAGGAACCCTATTCTAATCTTTAAGGCCCCTATAGTAGTCAGCAAGCCCACTCCCCCCTCACCCAAGCTGCCTTGACTTGCTGGAGCTTCAGAAAAAAGCGGGGGAAGAACTACTATGGGGGCCTTCATAATTAGAAGAAGGTTTACTTTGAAGGGTTCCTTTTAAAGGGGTCTTTAAGGATTACTATAAGGAGTATTATGGGGGGTTTTGTGTAGGGGCCTTAATAATTAGAATAGGGTTTTGGGGCCCATCATACTATATACATAAAGGGAAACCCCAAGATAGTATTGGTAACTATTTCGGCGGCCCGTATATAACAAGGACAACTGTAAGGGATTATATAGGGAATACTTATCAGGGGATGATACCGGGACTATTATTAAGGGGTTATAAGGACCGTTATGACGGGGTTATGTAGGGGCTGTTATTCTCATACTCCCCCGTGCGCACCAGTAAGTTGAAATTTTCAAGCGGAGTGGCGTGCCAGCGCCGGGGTCTGTCGGTCGGCCATGGATGTCTGCAGCCAAAGCTTATGACGCTTAGGGCTGTTCTGCTATGACAGTGTCTGCCTTCGGCCCCCAAACCCTAAACTCGCAGAAACCTAACCTCTAAACCCTTGACCCAAAATAGTATCACATGCGTGTCTGTGTTTGTTTGGGCCGAGGCTTTTTAGCCTTCGCCGCAGCTAAGGAGGTCAGGTGCTGAGCTGTCCCTAATACTAATAGTTAAAAATAGTACCCTCATAGTACCCTTATAGTCGAACATACATGGTGTATATTATAACTATTGAAACCTACATATCTGGTTACGCCCTGGCCCATATTGGAAAACGGTTGGGGCACTGCTGGCTTCATGCCCTTGATAAGTAAGATGGATTCTTGCTCAAGTTGTTGTGTGCCCGGGTCCAAGATAGCATGTTTCCAAAGTCCCAAATTGAGAGGAGGAATGAATTGAGAATTGCAATGTTGTTGCATCTGCCCCGAACTCTATGCTGAACTCTAAACCCAAAAAAACCCGCAGCAGTGAATGCTGAATCCAAACTCAAAAGACGCCAAATCTGCACCTCAAAGCCCAAACACCCTAAAACTCTTGCAGATCCCGCATAGAACCTTTATGTATTCCTTGATAGAGCCTTTGTGAGCCCTCAAAGCCTGAAGACCGGCGTGCCTTGTGCTGAGTCTGCCACCCGTGGCTTAGGCGCAGCTTCGGTTTCATGGCTGTCCTTGCAACCCAGAGAGCCCCTTTGTGCTTTTTTTGTGTTCTTGTTGGGCATGGGCTCTTTTTTGTGGGCTCTTTTGACTTGGGGTTTAGGGTTTAGGGCAACCCAAAGAGCTTCATTTACTTGGAGGATCATGGGACATAGTAATCAAGGTAAGGGTACAAGTACCTTAATTGGGGGGGTAAACGTCAAAATTAGAATACCGACCTTTTCTACAGACCTAGTTACGGAGTCCCATGATCCTTTAAGTACGGAGTGATTAGGGCCAATAGGGTTTCGGGAATTGACCAAGCCCCCCTTTAAACATGGACGATACCTTCAACAAATTACAGGCCAAGTATATACAAAGGTTTGGGGTTTTAGGGTTTAGGGCCTAATATAAGACCTGAATATAAGACCTGAGTGATTACCACAATATGTACTATTCCTGAGGGGGTATAGCTATTACACTGCATTAAATATTCCTTCATAAAGAGGTATTAGGCTCTCTTGCAAGAACTTTGCCCGAGCACGAGGTGTCTCGCAATGCGAGGCCTGATAGTCTGTAATAGCAGGATACCTGTGGGACAGAGCTGGAGATAATCAGAGATGTAGATAGACGGAGAGTGAGAGAAAGGATAATGTGGATTGGAGTTTCTTGTTAACATCAACGGTCTGGGACTAACAGGAATGTGCAATGTTTGGGGATCGATATAGGCAGAAACCCAACAGCCAAGACGTGACAGCCTAAACACCAAAACCAAAAGCCCTAAACAAAGCCAGCCATCAAGTAAGAAATCCAATGGCGGAGCCCTGAACCTTTCAAAATGGTACAACGAGCAAAAAGCCTAAACTGCACGTTAGGGTTTATGACGTTTAGGATTTAGGGCTTAGAACTTGGGCTTAAAAGTATAGCAGAAGCCAGGCAGTTGGAACATTCTTACCTTCATGCCCTCAACTTAGTTGCTGAGTTCATAAGCCCCAAAAAGTGTACACTGTTAGTGTTGTAGTGGGTAATATTATCCCAAAAGTGTAAAGTGTATCCACTCAGCTACTAAGTCAAAGCAAAGTATAAGGCACCCTAGCACTAATCATCCTAAATCCATGTTTCAACTTTCTCGGGTTCCCAGAGAGCACAATACCGCTTTAATCAAGGACTATAGCCTAAACCATAAACATGAAACCCCTTCAAATTTAAGGTATATGGGAATTTCCGAAAATACGGTACCCTAATTTCGTACCCTAAATAGTAGCATCCCTATGATAAGGACCCCAAAACAAAGTACGCCGAATTTTCGGAAACTCCCATATAGGGACCCCTTTAAGGCCTAAGTACCTAGTATATGGGAGTTTCCGAAAATAGGGGTCTGGGGCTCGCTGGTTTCGCTGTAAGGTTTCCAAAGCCTTAACCCTAAGACCTGAACCCTTAACCCTAAACCCTAAACCCTACCTAGACCCCCCGAAAGTAGGTAAAATAATGGCCCAAACCCTGTAAAAGGCAATTATTCTACATAGTTATGGGGTCCAGGCAGACGCTTCACCCTAAACCAAAATTGAGGTTTTCAATGCCAAGAGTCGTGGCGGACGTGCGATCGCTGCGGGTTGTCAGTTCAGGGCAGCCTGGATCTTCGCTGTGGGAGGAAGAACCTGCAACAAGGGTTTAGGGTTCCTTTAAAGGGATCCATAAGGGGCTCCTTAAAAGGGATCTATAAGGGTTCTATAATAAGGATCTGTAGGGTTTAGGGGTTTGGGGTTTAGGGTTGAGTCAGGGGTTTAGGGTTTTAGGGTGTAGGGCCAGTTTAGGGTTTTGGGGATGCGGGGCGCCTTGGATTGGAAATGTTTTCATAAAGGCTATGTATCAGGGCTACTACGAGGGTTTTTGTAATGAAGGGTTCTTGTTAGGGTATCTACAAGGGCTGCTGTCAGGGTTCTCTTTCGGACTAGTGTCTTTCGTTGGCTTGGGGCTCCTATTCAAACCCTGACATATAGCTCCAGTCCAGGAGTGTAGATGTCCACCGCCCTAGGCTCAGGCCCTAGGGGTGCTGCCACACATCATCGCTGCCTTGACTGGCTTCAGGAGGTCTGCTTCGCTGTTCCTGCTCTGCTTTGTCACTAATATACCCGAAATACCCACAATTAAGGGCCATAAGCTAGTTCATGGTTGGGATAGGATTACAAATTTAAAATTCTATTCCTTATTGGCTTTAAGTACCCATAAAAATGTAAAATGTTACCCAACTATGACAAAGTATGGTCTTGTTTCAAGTGCCCTTGGAGACCCCAAAACCTTACTCCCCGAGAGCAGCATCCGATAGGCCTTCCGTGGGCTCGTTGCCCGGCTTCGTGTCTTGGACCGGGCTGGATTCACCGCCTGCTTAGAGGCCCAGGGGACTTAGAAAGTTATTTCATCAGTAGAGTTATTAAGTCTCCTAAATAGGGTTATTATAACCCTACTGATAACCGACTTACTAAGTGACTTGAAGGGGCTGTGGCAGGGGACTTAGTAAGCAGGTTATAAGTAGAGTTATAAGTGCCCTAAATGGAGTTACCCTAATAAAAACCCTACGTATAACCAACTTACTAAGTCCCCTGCCCCTTCAAGTAGACATCCCTTCCTAAACTCCCAGCATCTCCCAACCTAAACAAGAATGACACTTAGGGTTTAGGCTTTAGGACTTTCGGCGGAGACGTGGCCACGAATACAGACCCGAAGCAATAGGACTCATATCATACAGTCATACGGGCGGCCACACCTAAACTCTCAACCCTAAAGGCGGAACCCAGGTATCAACTACAACCCACATGTTCCCAAAACCTACCTCCTCAACCCTAGACGCCTGAACCTCTCAGATTGAGAATCGCATCGTCCCACGGTAGCCGCCAAGGAGCCGCAATGCGGGCAGTCGATGGCTAAGTGAGGGCCCCCACAGTTGAAGCAATTGGGCTCGCCTCGCCGTGTGGTCGTGGAGCTCCGGCGCTGCGGGTCGTTAGGGCTCCATGGGATTCTGTGCTGGTGGGGTTCGCGATGTAGGGTCAGGGGATGTCAGGGGTGACAGTTTAATCCATGGGATTTGGAGCCTGGTGTCTGTGAGGCTTGGCGGGTATCGTTCCGAGCCTGTTCGTTTTCGCTGGCGCCGCCCTCATCACGTAGTATTGGGGCTTATCAAGTAAGAGTAGATAAGAGTAGGGCTTAGAGTTTAGAGCTTAGGAGACGTATGTTACAATAGAATACTTGTATTAAGGAACCCTGAGGCATAGCATTGGCAGCTATTCAGGCACCTATAGCACTCCACCAAACTCCAGGCCCTGCAACAGACCATGCCAATACCACGGCCATGCAGTTCGGCTTGGTTGTGGTGGCTTGATTCGGCTCATGTCGATAGCCCGGTGCAAGAAACTGCCGCACAGCCCCTCAAATCGGAAAACTTCCCTGGCCATACCAGCCGAAAACTGAAAACCCTATAACCCTAAATGCTAAGCCCGAAACCACAGCATGGTAGCCCTTCAAAAGCGCAACGACTCGAAGGCTCATCTCAGCAGCAGGGTTGCATTACACGTAGTTGGTTTAGGGTTGAAGATTTTGGGTGGTGGGGTTTAGGGTCAGTTCTCAGCATCTTACCGGGTCTTGCCCAGCCCCGTACTTATGAACACCTCTGAATCAAAAAAAAGATATGGGAGAGGTATGGCTTCCGGGTTAGAACTGGACCACGAACCTGGGCCAGGAACGAATAGCTGTGCATGACGGGCGGCTGGAGTCGTCTTCGGTCGGATCCGGTAAGGACTCCACCTCATCCGACTCTTCCGCATGGCCCTGGATGCGGATCTGTGGGGTTCTGATTTGATAGGCTTCAGGGTATGTATAGGCTTCCCCTCAAGGTACACCCCATCATACGTGACCCATCTGGTGTCGCCTCAAATACGATACACACTACACCTACTCACACAGACACACCCGTCCGCACACACACACACACTCACACTGCAAGTGGAAGGACCTCCTCCTCCGTGTCTCTCTCTCTCTCTCTCTCGCTCTCGCTCTGTGTCTTTCTGTTACATACCCATACACCAGTGTAGAAAGCCAGGAAAATGAGCGCCACTGCTGCAACTAAAGATAGAAGCGATTAGTTTGTGCTGACTGCCTTCTGAGCTTGCGCTCGAACTGGGACGAGTGTATGCCAAAGATTCCGGAAAGTTCTTACATGTTCCTTCTTAAACACTATATAGTACACTCTAGGTCCCTGACAGAAACCCTTATGCCCCTCATATTACCCTTAAGGGAAGCTACAGGCTGGAGGACGCGGCTATGCGCTCGGTAGGCAAAACTCTGCGATGATGCGCCAAGCATCACGGGCTCTCTAATGTTTACGACAAGAACTGATTGATCTCACCAACTATAGCTATGCCTTGACATCAGCCTCTATACACAAAAGCCCACAACCACAAAACAAAACAAAACAATAGCGAGTAGAGTTTAGGATCGCGGGGGTTGGGTTGTCTTCGGGCACTGCCGACTGAAACTGAACCAGTGTAATGCAATCGCAGCCGAACAATGCCAATCTAAATACCTGTCTTGGAACCAACTGGCTAGGTTCCCTGATGCCTGGTGCATTGTGAAGGTAAGACACATCACGAACTACCCACACCTAGACAGCATTCTGCAGTTCCCAAATTGGATTTATGGCTTGGGTTATAAAGTTCAGGGACTTGGTGTCAGGGATTTTGTGTAGCTCCACCACCCCAGAACTCAATCCGTCGTCGCACCCTAAACCCCGAAAACCCTAAAATCCCTAAACCTCCTTAAGAACCGTAACTGACCATCCCCCTATCGTTTGCACCAGCCCGGCCCTCAAATCTGAATGTGGCCATAAACAAAGTACTGCCTTTAGGAACAATATTACTGTAGCGTTCAGGGTGTAAGAGTATGTATATACCAGTACAACCTACCTGTCCTCAAACAGAAACGACAAAACAAATAATTACACAAAACCCTCCGATAAGCCCACAGAGCACACCAAACAAAAATATAAAAAAAATGAATAAACTAAGCGGCTGGAACCAACTCGGGAAGATCTCCATCCGAAGAGGCCGTGTCCTTCCAAACTTCGGGCTTGGCCTTAAGGGTCCTAGAACGATTCTACGACTGCTTGCTGGAGGTTAGGGCCTACCCAGAGATTCCAATATCCCTTAATTAAGGAATATTCCTTAAATCATATTAGGGATCCTACTATGATTTAAGGAATATTCCTTAATTAAGGGATATTGGAGTTTCTGCCTAGTTTAGGGTCTCGGGGTCTTTGCTTTTAGGTGTTTGGTGTTTCCGGGGCTTGTGGAGATTCCAAGCGCGCAGAGGATTACATGGCTTTCGGGTTCAGTGTCTTCGAGCCTTGGGGAACTCTGGAAATTAAACCAGTCTTGGTTTCTTGAAGGGGCAGGGGACTTAGTAAGTAGGTTATAAGTAGAGCTATACGTGCCCTAAATGGAGTTACCCTAATTATAACCCTACTTATATCCAACTTACTAAGTCCCCTGCCCCTTCAAGTAGACCCTAAACCCTAAACCCCATAGATCCCTTTTTTTAGGAACCCTATAGATCCCTTTAAGGAGCCCTTTAGGAACCCTTACTGTTGTGTAGGTCCTAAAGTCCTCAGCCCTAGAGCATCTCACCCGAAACCATGCTTAGTTGCTGAGTTCATAAGCCAAGTGGGATTAGGGCTCAGGGTTTAGGGTTTAGGGCCCAAAAAGTCTACACTTTCAGTTTTATAGTTGGTAACATTGTCCCAAAAAGTGTAAAGTGTATCCACTCAGCTACTAATCATGTCTCTTTACCTCACGGCTGCGAACAGTTTGGATCTCACTTCTGTAAGGATGACAGGGCTTGGCATGCACGACCATTCTGGAGCAAGCGTGAGATCTATTTTGCTTGTCCTGGGAGTAGTTAGCCTCACAACTGCCCTAAACCCCTGAACCCTGAGATCCCCTGATATTGTTCCTCTTCGTGATCTTGTCGGAGGGGCTGCGGCATGAACAGTTTCGGCAATTAGGGTTTGGGATTCAGGGTCTTAGGCTGCGGCTTGTAGGTTAAGCGTCAGAACCCACTTAAGACCACTTCCAGAATTGAGAGGAATGGGATTGTTTTCAGAAGTAAGTATGTCGGTTTTACGACTCGAGGGTTCATAGGGCTTTGGGAAATTACTAGGGCTGCCGCGTTCATTTGCATATATATATATATATATATGCAGCTGCAACGTTCGGTGGACAGGAAGAGCTTGGACAGAATCCCTAAACATCCCCTCCTAGAGCCCTTATAGACCCTTTTATACAACCGTAGTCAACCCTCAGAAAAAACCTTGTAGAACCCTGCACAAATCCCAGGGTTTGGCTAGGGTTTAGGGTTGATTACATAGTCTAGGAGTTGAGAGTTTAACTAAGGATTCTAGAACAAAGGTGCATTGAGGCTTGCAGTCGAGCCGCTGCTGCCACTTCGCCGGAATCTGTGTCTGGCGTCACCCGCTCCTTCTCGTGCACCACACCGCACCTCAAAAAGCATCTCACCCCCAGGCACACAATCACTCAGCTTCCTTGTCATGACCAACACCGGAAAATCCCTAAAACCTTAAATCCTCAGTGGTGTGTTTTCTACTTCTGAAGTCTGCACCTGAACAAAAGCGTGTGTATGTCCGGGAGATTCCTGCACGGGCTTTGAAGCCTTATCTGTGCCCCTTTAACTCCGGACCCCCAACCAAAAAACCCTTAAGTTCAAACCCTAAGGGGCCCCCAACCCCACACCCTAAACCATTCTAAACCCTAAATCGTGGTTTTTGGGGCGAAGATGTGTAGTTTCCAGTTCGTCCAACTTGCAAAGTCCCCTTAGTCACGGAGCCGCCGGATCCATGAGACGATTAATATAGGGGCCTTGATAATTAGAAAGGGTTTTGGGGCCCATTATACTGTGATTATACTGAGGAGCCCCCAAAATAGTATAGGTAATTACTGAGGCCCCAAAATCATACAGCCCTTATCGTACCCTTACAGCAACCCTTAAACGAACCCAAGTAAGGCCCCTGTATTCCTTAGATTCTTCCCACATCACCTCCAGGTCACCGCATTACCAACTCCCAGAGGAAGTTTCCATGCAGTATCCAGAACTTGGGATCTGAGTACCCTGGCCCCTAAGGTGAACCCCAGAAAGTTGGAACATAGATTGAGGATGAATAGTGCTGGGATTCCCTCTACTTTACCTTAAGGGCATGAGGGCAATGATGTTCCAACTTTCTGGCTTCTACTCTATGGGTCCAAAGGACCCAATAATTCGGTACTCGGTTTGCGTAGTTATGTAGGTTACTATTTTGGAGAGTATATGATAACTACTTGGACCCTTAGGGAGCCCTAAAAAGGGATCTATAAAAGTTTGGGCCTAAGGCTCCCTCAAAGGGATCTATAGGGGTTTAGGGTTTAGGGATTTAGTGGGTGCCCTAGCCCAAAAAGGCTTAACCTGCGGAATTATGGTAGGGTTATACAAACCCGAAAAGGTTGAAGGTTACCTACTCAGCTACTAAGGAAATACGTCGCAGGAAACTCCTTAAAGTTTAAAACCCCAGGGCTCCAGTTACCCAAATAGTTGGGTTTTAAAGGAACTATAAGGGGGCCTATAAGGTTCCTATAAGGGATCTATGACATATGAGGGTATATAGGGTTAAATACCCCAGGGCTCCAGTTATCTAAATTGTAGGTTACTGGGGTACATAATATTTGGTTAGTAACCTACTATTTTGGTAACTGGAGCCCTAGGGAAACATAATGAACACTTATGATTCGAGATGAGGATGAGTTTCGAACACTCTTTGTGCCCCTGTCTAAAACTGCCAAATCATAAAGGTGCCCGAACTCTATAGCCCTAGACCCTGAGACACCCGAAGTCTCCACCCGTATGCCTGCATCGACGCAACACCCTCAGGACTTGCAACAGCCAGTGGAATCTTCGGGAAAACCCCGTGGCAAGCTGTAGTATAGATAGAGGCACTGCGGGGGGATTCTCTTACGACTAATTCTTCGGGCCCGAGATAAACACGACAGATCACCCCAAAACCTCAAGTCACTTCAACAGTCCCCTTAACCCTCAGGTACTTATAGGCAGCAGGTAAACTCCGAAGTAGCAAAACACCCTGTGCGAAATCCCGAACACCCCATAAACAAAAAACAAACAACTTTAAAACACCCCTGTAGAACTTTATTCAAGCCATTCAAGCACCTGCAATTCTAAACACACCTGGCAAACGTGCAACCCCCCCCCCCGTGGATGGAAGCCCGGCCTCACCAGGAGCTCTTTGTTGGCAACCTCAGCTTTCCCCAAGGGGAATACAATTTTTTTGGGGGGTTAATATAGGGGCCTTAATAAGTAGAATAGGGTTCCTTTAAAGGGTTCCTTCTAAACGGGTCTATAAGGAGTACAATAAGGGGTATAATGGGGGTTTAGTATAGGGGTCAATAATAATTAGCATAGGATTTTGGGGCCCATTATACTATAGTTATAATAAGGAGCCCCAAAAAATAACACCCTGAACTCCAACCCCTAAACCCGAAACCCTAAACCCCTAAGGCCCTAAACCCCTTGCAAGAGGCCTTGGTGCTCACCCAGCCGGTCTTTGGACCTCGCCCAGAGACCTCGGCAGAGGAGTTTGTCAAACCCTAGGGCTGCAGTTACCCAAATCGTAGGTTACTGGCATACATAATATATGGGTTAGTAACCTAACTGGAGCCCTAGGGAAAGCTTCGGAATGAAATATCGGTGCTTCAGCAATTCGGAAAGGGTTTTGAGGTCTGGTGTATGTAAACAGGAACCACCAGGACTTGGGGAATAGCGTGACTATTTCTGCAGGCCGCTATATTAAGTGGTTGCGAAGGCCGGAGAGTCAGGCTTCTAGGTAGAGTAGGAACCTGATGAAGAAACCTTGGGCCTTTATTAGGGTTCCTTATATGAATCCTACTATTTTGGGGATATAGGCCCAGGGTTTCTTAATCAGGTTCCTACATTAGAGTGCTCTTGGTTGCACTCGGGGGTCTGGCCTCACCTCAGACCATCATGGCGTTCAGGCTCCCTTGAACGAATACGATCATGAAATTATGCGACTGCCTCGCTGCGGCTGCTGCTCAACTCCCACTGCTACTGCGGCATTTTCTTGCGGGATAGCTTCTCTGCCACAAATCCGATTGTCTAAAACTGAGATCCTACATGCTGGATGGCAAGGTGCTGCCAATCCTCATCAAGCCCGGTTTAAATTATGGTTCAGAGGTTTAGCGGTTAGGGCCTGGCCAGCTGGCATCCAGCCACTTCGCGATTGAACCCTTGGGGCAGGGCCGAAACATATAGGTTCAGGAAAGTCGCTTTACTGTCACGACTACCTCTAGCATCAAGTAAAGTAGTCTTAGGTTCAGGCAGCTCGTTCTACTACTCAGGAATAGAATGATTAGTATGCATACTCGGTTTTGTCTGTGTCTGTTATCGTATCAAACCTTCAGAAAGCAAGCGCTTATTCAGGTGGTGAAACTTCGGGGCAAATTTTGGAGTTCAGGGTTTTGAGGCGTCGACTTCTAATGTTCAGGGTTCTCGTGCCTACACACACACACAATGAAGGCCTCGTAACACTGCGGTAGAGCTTTCGCGTGATGAAGACCAAGCCAAGGGGCCAATTCAAACTGCAGGCGCGTGCCCTGCAAATCTAACTCGCGGACCTCTCCGGGAAAACTCGGATCAGGTGGTCCTTGCACTTAGACCCCCAAAACTGCTCCTCAAAGGGTTCTATAAGGGATCGATAGGGCTTCAGGGCTTAGGGTCTGCTTGAAAGTTCATGGTAGAGCCCCCAACTACCCTCTAATATACCCACTTTTAAGGACCATAACGGCTGCATTGAAGGGCTATTGGGGGATCCTGGCAGAGCCAAGCACCCGTGAACTGAAGAAAACTCTTCCGCCTATGCTTTCGACCTCTTTCGACTAATCGTGGTAGAAAGAGGTATTGACCTTCAAAGGCTCAGGAAATGACACTATTCCCTAGGGCTCCAGGTAATAGTAGGTTACTAACTACTAACCATATATTATGTACCCCAGTATCCTACTATTTAGGGAACTGGAGCCCCAGTCATTTCTAGGCTAAAGAACGGACGTGACGCATTTTGAGTCATACGACAATCAGGAGCTGGGGGCTTCGAGTGCAGCTTGGGGAATAGGAGTTCTGAATTCAGGGCTTAGGGTTTAGGGCTTAGGGTTTTTTTCAGCACCTTTTGCCGTCAGGGTTTAGGGTTTAGAGTTTAGGGTTTAGGTTTTTTTTCAGCACCTTTTTCCGTCAGGGTTTAGGGTTTAGAGTTTAGGGTTTAGGGTACCCCTAAGGGTCCAAAGGACCCACTAGTTAGGTAGTCGGTTTCAGGATAGTAGTTATGTAGGTTGCTATTTTGGAGAATATATATATATATATATATATATATAGTATTAAGGTACTTGGACCAGTAGGGGCAGGTTGGGGAATATAGGCGCCCTAAATTCTCAGCCATGCTTAGAGCCTTCGCGCGGAAGGCGAGGCGGGCGGGGATCGCTTCTGGCGAGGTGAGATCCTGCTTGAAGAAACGTACTCTCCCAATAAGCCACAGAAATAAAAGGTGTAAACTTTCCGATTCCTACTAAACGACAAGAACCCGAAAAGTTTGAAGGTTGGGTATTGGGGATCTAAGGAAAGGATCCAGGAGGGCTTATAAAGGTTAATTGAAAGGGGGCTGGGAGTAGTTATCCCATACGGTCCTATAGGGGGCATCATTTCTTGAAGGATGCTGTGAGGGTTTTATAAGAGCTGTACAAGGGCTTGGAGATCCAGAAAAGGAATTGCTGCTAGGGCTTACATGGAATTTGAGCATGTTCTATGGAGGATCCCAAACCCCTTGGCCTAGCGATCCAATATTGGTTACATTATGTCACGTCGGTCTAGAATACCGCCATAACTCGCGGTCTACATATACTGCTTAATTAAGGAGTCGTGGAAGCTCCAGACGAATGGGTCCTTTTCGGCTTTCGGTACAGTATAGAGTTTGGGATTTCGGCTGCAGGGTGTTAAGCAAATCAGGGTTCAGGGTGTAGGAATGTTTCCGGTTTAGGGTTTAGGGGTTCAGGGTTTAGGGTTTAGGTTTACCTTGGGTTAGTAAGGAATGGAGGAATGGGGTACAGTTATAACTACTATTAGCTATTACTACAATTCTTCCATTCCCTATTAACCAAAGGTAGGAATGTTTAGGATGCATGAGGCGTTTTGGTTTGAGGTTGAAGGCCACGTAGTTAGTTAATGGTTGTGGTAGCATTTCAGGGTCATGGGAAGTAAAAAGGCCGCTTGCAGTAGTTGGGTGTAGGGTGCGGAACTGCAAACAATCCTTTCCCTAGCTACCCGGCAGCTACGCTACCCTTGTTTAATGCCTTGAGTTTCCGGGTTGGAGGCACTCTGTGTGTGTGTGTCTTAAGGGCTCACGAGTTCATGGAATGGACTGCCGAAGTTCATAGACCTTTAAAAAAGTTCTGTGCTGGTGCTTTGTGATGATAGCTAGGTATCGTTCTCATGCTATCATGCAGTACACAGTGCTCAATACTTGTCCTTTCGATGCTTTTGGTTCAGGCTGTCCGTGCCCATGACTGCTAACATCAACAATTCTCGGCGAGAGTCGTGTGCTGGGACTACTTAGGCAATCCACACCTCGAACCAAAGATCCCCTGCACTGAACCCTAACCCGATGCCGCCAAACCCAAAAATCCCCCAAAGTCCCAGGCCCCTGTACCCGAAGCCCAAAAACTCCAGTACCCCAAACTCCAAAATTCTGAACCCCGAAATACCTTTAATCTTAAACCCCTCGGTCATGGCCGGTTCGGACAAGGACACCCCCTGCGCAGCGGCCACCTGAAGCTTAGCCACTGGGCCACTGACTCTTGGGGTTTCGGGTTAAGTTTTACTGTCCAGGATCCCGGGCCCCCATCCTGTAAAAGTCTACACTAAGGGTAACAGTAACGGCTATATATGTCTATACTATACATAGTATTCAACTGTTTTACAGAGTGGGGGGCAGTATCCAAGGGCTTATATGTTTAGGGTGTAGGCTTAGGGTTGGATCCAAGGGTTGAGGGTCTGTTTCTTTTGTCTGAGGGCCTGGGGCTGTTGGAGTTAAGGGCGTAGGGTGCTGGGGTTGGGGTCCAGGGTCTGCAAGGTGAGCTTCCTTTCTCACAGGGCTCCAGACAGGTGTGGAGAATCCGAAACAATAAGAGTCCAAGACGAGCTCAAACCCGAAACCCTAAACCGCAAGGGCTCCGCTCCATAGAAGCTAGGTGCGGGGAATCAGAAAGAATAGAATACCCTGACATGGATCAGCAGTGGGATCCTTACACAAGCATCCCTGAAACGGTACTCCTGGTTGAAAGGAGTCCTTATGCTTGACCCTAGTTATATCTACGTAGTGGCTCTCTGGACGCATACATACAGTGCCCTTAAACTCTACATATATATATATATATATATATATGTATGTATGTATGTATATATATATAGTGTACATGACGAATCTATAGGTGGCCTATCTACTGCAGGCCTAAGCCTCTAAATCCCTGTAGGACCCTTAGGAACCCTCACAAAAGAATTTCTTCAAGGAACCCCTTCCCTAGGGTCCAAGTACCCAATAATATACTCTCCCAAATAGCAACCTACATAGCTACTATCCGAAACCTGAGTACCTAATTATCGGGTCCTTTGGATCCTTAGGGTACCCTAAACCCTAAACCCTAAGCCCTAAATTCACAACTCCTATTCCCCAAAGCCCCAAGATATTGGAGGAACCCTTTTAAGAATCCCAAACGTGGGAGTTTCTCAGCGTCCAACCAACCACTTCCCAGGTATTTGTGTCGTCGGAACCTCCCACTGCTCGAACCCGTTTTTGGGCTTCGGGTTTAGGGTTCAGGGGTTTAGGGTTTAGGGTTCAGGGGTTTAGGATTTGGGGTTCAGGGGTTTAGGGTTTAGTTTAGGGACTCGTTTTTGGGGCTTCTGAAGCTTTAGGGTTAAGGCTTGAGATCTGAGGGTTCAGGGCTTGATGAGCTCAAGGTGAAATGCACCCGTCGGGTTCCAGGTACCAAATATAGGGGCCTCAATAATTAGAATAGGGTTTTCGGGCCCACTATACTATAGTTATAATCGGGAACCCCCAAAATTGCATAGGTAATTATTTCGGCCCCTATGTTATTATGACATATAGATGCATTGACGGGTTAGGAATTAGGAATTCAGATGTTCGGAATCTTGAGTGGGTAGAAGTGGATCCAGCTCTTGGGGTTCAGCCCATCTTCAACCCACAGCTAGAAAGTTCAATGTTCGTCTGTTTCAAAAACGATCCTCCTTGAAGCGTAATTCTTTAAGAAGCTAGGTGTGTGTGCATATATAAACATATATACACGTATGTATGGCTTGTTTTTGTATGTTACGTATGTACAAATCACAAATCACCGGGCGATCTTTCAATGAGGGGTATTGAGCTTGCTGCAAATCTTCCATCCAAGGACTGGAGACTCCCTGTCCTAAGAATCGAAAACCCTGAAAGCCACGAAACAACGACTCCAACCTCGGAAACCGGTAAGTGAGGCGAAGACCCCCCGTAAATGAGTAAAAGACCAAAATCCAAGGTTAAATCGTAAATAGTATTCCTGAGTTAAACTCGCAGCAACCCTTGCGCTGAAGAGCCTCAATAATTGGAACAGGGCTTCGATATTGTTCCATGGTTATAAAGGGTGTGAATACTAATACTCATCTCTATATGATATACATCTGTATACATATACCTATATCACATATAACTGTCTGTTTACATACTCATATTCATGCATTTGAGTGTAATTAAACCTTACACCCTAACCAGGACCTTGAAAACCATGCGGAGTCTCGCCGCTCCAGCTCGAAGAACTACCTTCCAGAGAGTCGCAGCCGTGGATTTCTCGATGGATTGGATTCGGGGCTTTAGGGTCCGTTTATTTCATTTGTATGTGTTTGAAGAACCAGGGGCGGGGAAGTGGGATCGGTGGTTTAGGCTTGTGGGCTTGCGGTTGTGTTCGCTTGTCTTCTCGGTTTGGGTAATAATTGAGGGTGTGGGGTTACAGTGCGGTTTGAGCTTCTCGGTTTGGGAGTTGCTCAAAAGCACTGTACTTTTGGCATCTTTGGGCTATATAGACCTCTGAATGAGTAACGCCGACTTATGGTCCTAAACCCTGAAAGCAACCCCGAGCCGATACTCAGGGCCTGTTGCCGTGACACGCGGCTCGCTAGCATCCTCGCTGCCTCTTCTCGCGGATACCTGACCACTTGACCAAGTCTTCGAGGGGTTACCCTAAGGGTCCAAGTACCCCAAAAAATCATATACTCTCCCAAATCGTAACCTACGTGACTACTATCCGAAACCTGAGTACCTAATTATCGGGTCCTTTGGATCCTTAGGTAGGGTTTTAGAGGTTCGTGTCTAGCGTGTAGAGCTTCGGGCTTCTCGGGTTCATTGTTTTCGGTTCAGGGTTTAAGGCTGAAGCCTAGCGCTTCGGCTTTAGGCTTAGGGTGCAAGAACGGTTCAAGGCAATTTATGCGGTTCTGCATCTGATAATGATTAAAGCCCACAAGTAACTTCCAGCGACCTTGCCTCCTTTTGTGAGTTCAGCTCGTTCAGCGCTCGCCGAAATTGCCTGGCGACGGAGGCAGGGGTCTTGCAGAGCTACGGCTTAGGGTTTGCCATGAGGCGTAATGGACTTGTGTTTTAGGGCTTGTGGGCACCGGAACCAGGCTATTTTTGGCTGAACCCACGGCTCGAAACCCTCCTCAAACCTGCCCAAATAGAGAGGGCCTTCAAGAAACAGAAGTGGTTTTTAGGATTTGTTGCAGAAGTTTTTAAACAGGAGGGAGTAATATTACCAACTAGGTACTTAGGCTTGTGCTAGTTCATGGCTGGGATGATATCAAGAATACAAACTTCTCTTCCTGTTTGGGTTGAGGTACTCATAAACATGCAAAATGCTACCCAACTATGACAAAGTCCCCTAAACCCTAAACCCTAAAATCCCAAACCCGATCTCCGTGGCAGGACACTTCTCGTGGAGCCGCGGCATGGCACAGAGTGCCACAAGCTCCTCGGCCCAGCGTTTCGGATCAAGGGTTTAGCGTTTAGGGCTTGGGGTTTAGGGTTTAGGGCTTAGGGCTTGGGGTTTAGGGTTTAGGGCTTGGGGTTTAGCGTTTAGGGCTTGGGGTTTAGGGTTTAGGGCTTAGGGTTGAGGGCGTGGGGTTTAGGGTTTAGGGCTTGGGGTTTAGGGTTTAGGGCTTGGGGTTTAGGGTTGACGGCTTGGGGTTTAGGGTTGACGGCTTGGGGTTTAGGGTTTACGGCTTAGGGTGTAGGGTTTATAGGGTTTGTTGATTCAGGGGGATAGGGTTTATAGGGATTAAGGGAAACGGGCTTCGGCTCGGGGTGTAGAGGTCTCAGGGATTTAGGGCTTGTGTTTTCTACTGTCTGGTGTTTAGGGAGTTTAGAGTTTAGAGCTTAGGGCAGTCTGGACCTAGTTTGGACTTCGGGGCGTCGGGCTCACCATCAACATCAGCACCGTCATGAAGACAGTCGTGGTTTAGGGTTTAGGATTTAGGAACGATCCTTCTGGGGTTGAATAGCTCTCTCTAGTTAGCGGCTGTGCACTTGCGGCTGTGCTGATGGTTATAAAATGTATTTTTGCAAGATGCGCAGGCAGTACAAATCGCGGCACCAAAACTCTGAGGTTCTGGCTGCTACAAACAGCCCACCCAAAATCAGGAATCGTAGTGGCCCAACATCCCTAAGAGTGGCATTTCATCAGAGAGAATATCAAACAAACCCGGGTGAAGTAGTTAGCTGGAGCCCCGAAGCCCTATTTTTCGTTTGGTATTTGGACGTTCCAGGGAACACACTTGCACTTCAGTCCCGAAGCATGGTGCTCAAACCTCCGACCGCTCAGGTATGAGGCATATCAAAACCAAATTTAATTAGAAAAACAGGTTAATAAAAAGCATTGGGATTCAAGAAAAACTCGAATGACTACTTTATCTTTCCTTCTGATACAACTTGATTCAAGCTTTTCCGGCCAGGGATACAAGCTTCGACTTCCTCACATAAAACATTACGCGATATATCAGTCTCGAAAGGTATGTGCCCGTCATGAAAACCCATGTCGCTCCAAAGCCAAGATGCCGCAACGTCCTCTTCAGTGGCGTTGCGTATGATGCGAAAGTCGTCGAAGCCCTCTGCCTCGCGATGTGCAGAATGTCGGGGCCCTTAAACCGCGATGTCTGGGACGTCGTCTAGAGAAGCTGCGACAGCAATGCACGAACAAACAGTTCCACGGACCATCCTGATTCATTGTCCTGTCATGAAGTTAAGAACAGCATCCATGTTGTGCATGCAGCATGCATGAATGCGGTGGCGGGTGGCTCTGCGACGAAAACCTGTGATTCTACATTCCGCAACCCCTCGGCCCTGAAGACTAAGAAACCCAGAGGAACCACTACACATCCTACCGCCAAGCAGTCAACTCTCCCAGCACCCAGTGAACCCCGTATACTAAACCCATGCATGAAACCCTAAACCCCAAACCCTTTAATTTCAGTCCCCCTAAGGCCCCAAACCATCAGCTGGAAACAACTCACAACTTCAGGTTTGCAGCTTCTTTGCCAGACTCCCCAAACTGCTAACTAGACCTACTAGACCCTGGGCCGTCAACCCTCAACCCAAACTTGCAAACAACTCAAATCTCAAAACCTGAAGCTTAAAACTTTGAACCACTGCGTACCCTCATGCCCTAAACCCTAAACCCTAAGCCCTAAACCTGAAAGCCGGTAAAGGAGCCCCGCAAAACCTAAACAAGCCCCTGAAGGATGCCATAGAAGAACTCTTAAGCCATCCCTTCATGCATACTTGAAGGGGCAGGGGACTTAGTAAGTTGGTTAAACGTAGGGTTATAATTAGGGTAACTCCATTTAGGGCACTTATAACTCTACTTATAACCTACTTACTAAGTCCCCTGCCCCTTCAAGTAGAGGTCCCGGAAAGGATCCCGGAAGGATCCCTTACTCCCAACAGGATCCCTCAAGGGACTCTTTAATGGAGCCTCTTCAAGGCGCCCTTCTTAGTTGCTGAGTTCATAAGCCCCAAAATTTCAAAAGTATACACTTTCAGTTTTATAGTGGGTAATATTATCCCCAAAAAAATGTAAAGTGTATCCACTCAGCTACTAAGCTAAGCCAAAAAGGAAGCCTTATCGAAACCCCAAAGGAGCTCTTGATCCTTGAAGGAAGCCTTAATAGATACCTTAGAGGATCCCTTATCCCTTCATCCCTCAAGGGGACGCCTAAAGGGGACCCTATTATAGAACCCTTCAGTACCCTAAGGGTACCCTTGAAGGATCCCTTAAAGTATAAAGGATTCCATCGGCGAACCTGGAGGATGCCCCCATAGCGGCCGAGGCCGAGATCGCAAAGCCAGCGCTGGACCTCCTCGCCATCCTCCGGCGTTTGCTTTGGGTTTAGGGCTTTTTTAAAATTTTGGCTGGGGATTAGGGTTTGCTTGAAGGGACAGGGGACTTAGTAAGCAGGTTATAAGTAGAGTTATAAGTGCCCTAAATGGAGTTACCCTAATTATAACCCTACTTATAACCAACTTACTAAGCCCCCTGCCCCTTCAAGTAGGGTTTCGGGGTTAGGATTTAGGGTCCAGGGCTTGTTTTGAGCTCCTCTCTATGTCTGCCCAACCATCTGAGCTACCATAAGGCCTTTGGCCAGGAGAAGGCCCAGGAGAGGTTTAGGCTCTAGGGCTTAAGCGTACAGTTTAGGTAGGGATTTGGGTTTAGGGTTAGGTTTGGGGCTTTTAGGCTCTAAGGTTTGAACTGAGGGTTTAGGGATTAGGGTTTAGGCTCTAGGGTTTAGGTTCAGGCTTAGGCTAAAGTTTCAGGTAGGGTTGCGGGCCCTTGAAGGCTAGGCGTTAGGGTTTGGGGAGGATGTACGGTTTGGGGTAGCGCTGAAAGTTTTCTTTTGTATCGGAATGTCGGAAGGGTTTTGTGGGGTTGGCTGGTTAAACAAACTTTACAGGGTTGTGAAGGGTTCGATCTAGGCTTTATACGGTTTTCTAGAGTTTAGTTGGTTCGATTTAGGACGGTTAAGCGCTTTGAGCTCAGGTTTGACGGTTTGGGTTCGAGGTCTAAAGTTAGGGGTTCAGACTTTGTGGGCTCTATAGGTCTAGGTTGTAGGGCTTATAGGATTACCAGGTTGAGGGCCAGGGGCTCTCTCACGGCTTTGTCTTTGGGAAGTTTTCCAATTCTGCACTCTCAACCCTAAACTGTATTGGTTCTTATTTGTGTCCCGTGCAGAAAGACCAGGGCTAGGGCTACAAGAAGGGGTAGCAGCTGTCTTGTGAAGGCTCCGTTTACCCACAATCCTCACCAAATGGTTGCGGTTCGAGTTCGAGGTTTAAGCAATGTCGCCGAGGGCTTGGGAGACATTGTGACCCACATAACTCGTCTTCTGGGGCTTATAATGACAATTCCCCGGTGTAATTATAATCTAGACATATCTTGGCATGTTTCACTCGAATCGTTGACTGCCCAGCCCAGTAACTTAGACCCCCCTAAACTGATGCCTTGAAGGAATTGGAGGCCTCAAAAGGTGGAACGAAGGTAGGTAGGATGAAGGATCCCTTATATAAGGACTCTTATTTGGGGATTACCCCACCTACCTTCATCCTACCTTTCCAGGCCCCTGCAGGAATCCGAAGTTGATCCTATCCGGCGGCTCCTCGTTGCCGGCGAGGTCGAACATCGCAGGGCCGCTGTCGTCGCAAGCCATGGCTGAAAGCGCATTGCAACCAAGACGCCCTCAGGAGGATGCACTAAGTAATCCGGGGGACGTAACACTTAGAATAGGATGTTGGGGTATTAGACCATAATTATAGAAGGACTTAGTATAGAAGCCTGAGTGGTCATGCTACATTTGGGCTCCTTATAAGATACTGGTAGTATACTCTACCCCAAAACACTATTTATTCAAGGTATTAAGGACCCCATATTACGGTTGCGGTAGTCAGTGAGTCTGGTCTGCATTGCAGAGCGAGCAGCCAGAAAACTGCTACGCTAAGTTTTTAAACATCTTTTAACACAATCGCTGTGGGCACCCCTCCTACTGTAGACAAAAAATATCTGTCCTACCCAGCATGCTTAGGAATTGCAGATTCCAGGTGTCGGCTTGAAAACCCACAATTTCTACACGTCCCGTCAGGGAGTTCACGAGTAGAATTTCCGATTACCAGACTGCTCACAAACCCTAAACTCTAAACCCATCCACATGCCGCTTAAACTTGGCAGCATGTCCGAAGAAGGTGTGGCTTGCCTGAAAGTAGTCCCCATCTCGGTACTTTGGGGTCACAAAGACACCTTGGTTCAGGGCTTAGGGTTCTGTGTGCTGTGAACCGCTTTGGGCTTCTGTTTCGGACCATGTGACGATCCTCCTTTAAAGCTATGGAATCGAGTTTAGCTATGTCGCAGCAAATCCTCCTGAGGGGTCGAGGCGCTGGCGGAATATGAAGCAGTCGTTAGTACTACGCCTGAGGCTGCTGGCTCAAAACACCCATGCTTGTCCAGGACATGACTAATTATGTCGCAGACTATGTTAAAAGCTGCTCGTGGCAAAAGCAATGACATGAATTGAAAGACCGGCGACATACTCAAGGCATGACAGAAACATGGGAAACACCTGCGCCTGTGCGAGCCACAGCAGGTTGCGGACGTGCAACCGATGGAAGAGTTGCCTTAACCAGAAACTGGGTTCTTGCTAAGGGGTGTAATGTAGCTGAAAATGACAGAATAGGGGTCTACAGTGTGACAGTGAAGAATGCGCTTTCTTTAGTATGGTAGCTCAGATTAAGTTCCTTAACAGGAACACAGAAAACCCTCTCTCTTCTCTCTGCCCCCTACTTGGAGTATTTATCATGGCCCTTACTAAGTAAGGTTACCGTAAGTGGGGTTATAAACCATTATAAATGTAGTTAAATAATACCCAGGTTACATCATCTGAGTTACCAAGTCCCCCATGACCCTTTAAGTACCCTAAACCTTTAAGGAACTCTGGTTACTACGTCCCATTAAGTAATATAGGGGGCTTAAAATTTCAGAATAGGGTTTTGGCGCCCAGTATACTACAAGTATAATAAGGCACCATAGGAATAGTATTGGTAATTATTGATTCCCCTATATTACGTCCCAGTAAGTAGTGGACATCTGCACCGCGAGGGCACCTTGCCTTCTGCCAGGCACCAGAGGCGCACCACTCCGTCCGAGCCGGCCTAGCAGTTCGGTGATTTTCTCGGTGTTTAGGGCTTAGGGCTTAGGGTTTAGGGATTCGCGCTTAGAGAGTAGGGTTCAGGGTTTAGTTTAGGCCTAGCAGTTTTCTGATTTTCCGAGGGTTTAGGGTTCAGGGCCTGGGTTCGTTCCGGGCCTACTTTTCTTGTTTTTTATGTGTTAAGGTTAAGGGGTTTAGGGTTAGGGTTCAGGGTTTAGGGTTGTCTGCGGGTGCTATATATGCTGAAGGGTATTTGTTAAAATCTGCTTTGATGGCGTAGTATCAATGCGTATATTCACACACATGTTTAAAAGTATAATCACATGTACACATAGATATGTATAGAGAGGGGACAGAGACAAAGAGAGAGAGAGAGAGGGAGGAAGAGTTTTGACAAAGATTCATGAAGGTTTAAGAAGGGGATCAGGTATCGGTACAGGTTTGAGGGTTGTGAGGCTCATGGATTGAGGATTTCAGGGTTTGGGGTTCGGGGATTTAGGGTTTCAGAATTCAGGCCTCCTGCTCCTGTTCCTGCCGCTGACCTTACCCCTACTCCTACTGTTGCTGCTACTACTGCTACTAACTGCTACGGCTACACCTACGGCAAATGCCACTGCTAATGCTACTGTGCCTGTTCCTGCTAAGACGACCACTGCCAATTTCACTTGAAGAGTGTCAGCTCTCACCAGGTTTCCTGAGGCTTTTCCGTGGCTCGAGGACTTGCTGCAAAGACACCTTCGGCGTCAGCAAACGCATCTCACGGTTCGAGACCGCATGATAGGGTTTTCGAAATCAACTAGGAGTTCTTTAGCATTGTTGGTGGCTCATCTAAAACTTAAAACTCCTACGCAATTACCGACTATGAAACTCAGTACTTGTCCTATTTAACTACAATTTTACGGCTTGCCTCCTTCTAGATCCCAGATGACACCAGACGCCGCACGCTATGGCATCCCCAGCCTAAACACTAGTCAGAGTCGTAATACTGGTATGAAAAGTAAGAACAACAACTACTAGCAGTGAAGAGTCATAACAACAGTAGCAAAAAGTAGTAGCTATTACCTCTGACTAGTGTCTAANCTAAACACTAGTCAGAGTCGTAATACTGGTATGAAAAGTAAGAACAACAACTACTAGCAGTGAAGAGTCATAACAACAGTAGCAAAAAGTAGTAGCTATTACCTCTGACTAGTGTCTAAACACTAGTCAGAGTCGTAATACTGGTATGAAAAGTAAGAACAACAACTACTAGCAGTGAAGAGTCATAACAACAGTAGTAAAAAGTAGTAGCTATTACCTCTGACTAGTGTCTAAACACTAGTCAGAGTCGTAATACTGGTATGAAAAGTAAGAACAACAACTACTAGCAGTGAAGAGTCATAGCAACAGTAGTAAAAAGTAGTAGCTATTACCTCTGACTAGTGTCTAAACACTAGTCAGAGTCGTAATACTGGTATGAAAAGTAAGAACAACAACTACTAGCAGTGAAGAGTCATAACAAC
>BGNK01000468.1:0-15251 GCA_003297005.1 Symbiodinium sp. clade A Y106 | reverse complement strand
ACCTCTGACTAGTGTCTAAACACTAGTCAGAGTCGTAATACTGGTATGAAAAGTAAGAACAACAACTACTAGCAGTGAAGAGTCATAACAACAGTAGTAAAAAGTAGTAGCTATTACCTGGTAGGTCCCGGCCACCGGCGGCAGATTCGGCAGCAGGGAGAACAGGCCCTACGGTCGGGCTCGCTGAAGAGCTCTAGTGCGAAGCCCTAATAGAAAGAGAACAAGAAAGACTAAGACACGTGAACCAAGATCATAAGATTAGAAAAAGCAAGGTTTTCCAAACCATCTAGGTTAGAGTGGCTAAGTGGTCTCAACATTGGTCTGCACATGTGAAAGCATTACCTACGATAGTAGTAATCAGTAAACCAGCACCGTTGCAAATACGTGTAGATCCATATGCTACGGGGCTAAGCTATGCATGATGGAGTCCTGAAGCCCCCTAAACCCTAAACCCAAGAAGCTAAGCCCCAAACTGGAGGGTCGATTCAGGAGATTTGGATCAGGGTTGAAAGCGATCCTTAAACCGCAAAACCTCAGCCTAAACCCTACAAAAGTAAACAGCCGTACCCTAACCTAACAAACTCTAGTCCCCGCACCCTGACCTGAACCCTAAACCAATCCGAAACTGTAAAGAAGCCGCAGCTCGGCAGAGCTTTAGCAACACTATTGCCGTATAGTCTCAGTACAAATTCAGCAAACTGTTTGTGGGAATATTCTATATATCAAGCGGGCTCAGGTGAGCTCCCTGAGGTTGACTGCTGCCACGCACACTCAGGAATGCATTGCACCTTGGTTCTGCTGCACCCTAAGTAAAGGCCTAGGGATTAAGGTTGGGGTTTAGGCTTTACAGCAGCGTTTGGTTCAGGGTTTAGGTTAAACGGTCCTTGGGGGCAGATCTGCGGAAGGGCGAGTACAATATAGACCGAAGCCTTGGAACATGGATTCCTGGATTCACGATGGTTGCTGCAAGATGAGGATGGTTGCTACCAGGTTCCGATTAAATAGATTGATGTACACTGAAAACCGACTTGATATCAAGGGTATAACGGCCACCCAACTTTCTGTAACTTTCTGGCTTCTGCTGTAACTGCTGTAACCATGAATGATGGAACTCGAGGCCCAAAAGAGCACAAGCCTCGGTGCTTACGGCACAGTGTAATATACGGGCCTGCGCATCGAGAAAAGGGTTTCAGTGATAAAGACTGTACCTATAGGCTCATACCCTACCCCTTTTTTAAGGTACCTACTTTTCTATATAGGAGATCCTAACCATAAACCTAGGAAACCTAAAAAAGGGGTAGGGTATGACCCTCTAGGTATTGTTATACTACTGGGCTCCCAGGGAAGAGTTGGAATAGTAGTACGAAGTATCACGACCCGTCTGTCAGGGCTTTAGGGTTTTCGGTAGCTCATGGCGGCTCCAGTGACAGAGGCTGCATGATTCAATGTGTCCAAGATACAGAATAGGGATCCAAATGCTTACTGATGGCACCCCCTCATAGTCCCTGCTGCTACAATCAACTGTACTGTAACTTGCCCCACAGCCCTACCATATGCTGAATAAGGCTCCATGTGCCCAAACAGTTTATACGTTGGCCCTAAGACTACCTTACTAAGGCAGCAGTATCTACCATATTATGGTACAGAGTCACTTAGGCCTATCCTAAACCCTGAACCTTGATCCCCAAACCCTAAACCCCAAACCCTATCTATGCTACAGGAGCTTAGGTTTCGGATCATCAGTTCACTGCCCTTGGAAGTTAAACAAACATGGCTGTTTCTGAGATCCCTATAGAATTTATTGGGGTTCAGGGTTTAGGGGTTTTGGGGTTGAAGAGTGAGGAGAGTTTCTTGTGGAGGACTGTCCGAAAAAGGTTTCGACTATTTCGATCTCAACCCCAATTGCATAACGATGCAAGATGTGGCAACGGAGGCCTCCATGAGTCTTAACATTTATCTCCTCTCAGAGCTGCACCTGCACTGCAAGGGCTCACGTAAACTAAACTGCCTTAAAGGCTCTACGCCCAAACCAGTAACCCGTGAATCCCAAGATGCCACAGACTTACACTGGCAAGACCAACTCTCCAACATGAGCCCTAACAAGTGCATTCGGCTTGAGCTGTCAGGAAGCTTGCAGAACTCGAAGCGCGGGTTAATTAAAAAAATCCGAGGTGCAGTGCGGCATTGTGTACTTAAGTTGCATTAACTAAACTAATTTCCGTGTCAATAAACCAATAAAGCCTGATTGAACCTCAAGACCTAAAGCCTAAACCCCAAAATCAAAACCCGCTGGTTGCTGTAGGGCGCCGGAGATGAGAAAGCACCACAGAAGTCAGGCCACGCCAGTGCACAAAAGCTCCAGAAGTCAAAATACGAAGCCCCTGGGGTTTAGGGTATAGGATATAGGTATATTATAAAGCGACGTGAAACAGGGGTACGACGACTAATTGTTGTTCCATCTCGCGCAAAACCAAAGCAGGAAATCGCAAGACTTGGGCACCCGCCGGATACTGCCACACCAATCGTGAGGCTGCCTAGCTGACCTTCGCCAAGTACACTCATTGCAGCCTCAACCCTGCACACCCCCAAACCCGGCTGCTATTTTCGGATTGAATACGAAGGACGACTGCCTGAATACGACGTATGCGGCTCGACCGGAAAGCAGCCAAGCATGCAACACCGCAACCCTAAACTCTGAATCCCAAGCCCCAAGCTTTGAAACCCTAATCTGGATGTTGATGCATAGCCCCCACAGTTGGGATCCTTACTTGAAACCACGAAACCCGGTGCAAAATACATAGTCGAAAAGATTAGAGCAGCCTCAGTTCCAAACTTGCTGGTTGCTTAGAAGCTGGGCGTTAACATGTTGTTCGAGTCCTCAAAGCTTCATGTCCACAATGGGTGGATGTGTAACACCATGCGATTTCTCGGCTGGTTGATGTCCTGCTCTCTCATCATCATACATCATCGCAACCTAAAGGCTGGCATGATCATCACTTACCCAATCAACACCCTGGACCCCTAAAGCCTAAACCCCAAAGCCCTTAAGACCCTAGCAGCACCTAACCGCAAGCCTTAACATCCGAAGCCCTTAACCCTCTGACCTCACACACAACGACACCCTTGTGTTAGGGTTTAGGGATTTGGATTTAGGGTTCAGGGTTCAGGGTTTAGGGTTGAGGGTTTAGGGTTTCGGGTCGTTGATTAGATTTCAGGATGCATCTGTAGACTTAGCTCCCCACCTGTACACCGAGATCTTCCATGGTCTTCAAGAAGACCAAGTTGATCTCCGGCTCCTGCTCCTCCGCTACTGACGCATGAGGGACTTGTTGAACTTGTGTTAAGATTTGGGCCTGAAAAGTTAGAACAGGGTTTTGGGCCCCATTGTACTATAGTTCTAATAAGGAAACCCCAAAAAATATAGGTAATTATCAAGGCCCCTATATTAAAGTGGTCTTCCTGTGGTTTAGGGCTCTTTCTCCTCCCCTCTTGACCGGCTTGGGATTAAAGGCTTTTTGGGTTTGAGGCTTAAGGTTCTCTGGGCTTCTGGTTTTCAAAGGTTTCTTAAGGGCTTAGGGGCTCTAGGGTCTTTTAGGTTTAGGGGTTTAGTGGTTTAGGGTTTAGGGTTTAGGGTTTAGGGTTAGGGTTTAGGGACAAACCCGAATTTGCAGATGGGCGAGACTTGTGGTTTTGGTGAGCATGCACAAGACACTTTGGGAATGGTGGCGAGCACATGTTTGAGATGCTCTTCTTCGGGGTCCGATTGACACATGGCAGTGTGACCTTGCCCTAAACCCTAAAATCAGAAACTGAACTCTGAACCTGAAAACTCGAAAGAGAGGATCATGCGACGTAATGCCTGGGGGTTATAACCCCCCCCCCCCCCCCCCCACCCCTAAGACCCCCTCATCAAACCCAAAGGACCCCCCAAAAGGCACCTAAAACCCAAAACCCACCCAACTCCCCTCCCCCCCCCCCCCTCCAACCCTAAGGATCCCTCATAGAACCCTAAGGATCCCTTCAAAGGAACCCTAAACCCAATGACGTGCCCAGCTCTCCTCCGCGTCGCCCTCTACCAAGGAGCCCTGGGCACAGGAATCGATGCACGTCTTGCCCTCGGCATTCCTGAAGGGCGTTTTGGGTAGGCTTTGGGGGCTTAGGGTTTGGTGGCTTAGGCTTTAGGGGTTTGGGGCTTGGGGTTTCGGAGGTTTGGGTTAGGGGCTTTAGGATATGGCGCACCCAAGGAGTTTATTGGGTTTTGTACTGTAGGGTTTACAAGCTGTCCGGTTCCGGGCCTAATGGGAACACTCATGAATGGAAAGGCCATATAGAGTTTCTAGGGTTTGCCAGTGTTTGTATGGACTTCAAAGGAGTTTAACATAGATCTTGCACATGCAAACGCTTTCCTCACAGGTGCTTTTTTGAAGGGAGCTTAGGGTTTATACTACACTCCAGCCTACCTATGTATTCCAGAGCCTCAGAACGTCTTGCAGTAATTGAAGGTTCGTGAGAGAAAGGTATATCGTGATGCGAATTACAACCTACATACCAAGTCAACCAACCCTTGACGAAGCCCACTCTAGAGCCCAGCACCGAAACCTTCTACTTCTAAACCATGACGGCCTTAACCCTTCGAGATGAAGATGTTTGGCTTCAGGGCCTTGGGATTTCGTTGTTTCTCGCCGACGTTCTACACGAGCCAGCCCTACAACCCCGATATAGATCACTTCGGAAGAACATCCCGAAAACAACAAGCAACCTCATGAAGTGTTCACAAATCCACAAAAGCTGTACCAACCATGACCACAGTTGCGCCTCCTGCTCACATCTGCTCCATGCGTCAGAAGTAGCTCAAGAACAGGACGCACTTGATCGGCCTGTCTTCTAGCCCTACGGCTACATGTACGTACCTATATAGTGTATACTTAGGCCTTCAGGGGGGTCATATGTTTACGTACTTCAAGGCCTGTAGGTATATACGTATATAGATACATGGAGCTCTATAAACCAAACACAGACTGTTTCTAGGTCCTGTTGAGCGTGCAGCAACGTCCTAAACACCCTGTTTCAAAACATATCATCCGATAAGCTTCTACATTAATCAGTATTCTAACAATGATACCCTAAACCCTAAACCCAACAATGATAAGACACATGTAAGCTTGTAGGCCCCAGAAGCCCTAAGTGTTGAAGCATCTGGCGCTCCAGCGATTCGATTCTGTTAGATGCCCGATGCCTTAAAGGTTTTAGGGTTTAGGGTTTCGGGGTTTAGGGTTTAGGGGTTTAGGGGTTTAGGGGTTTAGGGGTTTAGGGGTTTATGGTTCAGGTTTTAGGGTTTAGGGTTTCGGGGTTTAGGGAGGTTCCAGGTGTTCGGCTTCAGCATTTCAGGTGTCATGTCAGCCCGTCGGGGTCCTAAACTCTACACGGAAGTTTACAGTAGAAGCCAGAAAGTTGGAACATCATTCTCCTCATGCCCTTAAGGTAAAGTATAAGGGATCCTAGCACTAATCCTCCTAAAGCCATGTTCCAACTTTCTGGCTTCTACTGTNTTTACAGTAGAAGCCAGAAAGTTGGAACATCATTCTCCTCATGCCCTTAAGGTAAAGTATAAGGGATCCTAGCACTAATCCTCCTAAAGCCATGTTCCAACTTTCTGGCTTCTACTGTAAGAAGATGAGGAGACCGGTGAAACAAAGTAAACAACTCAAACAGTGGGATGCGGAAGCTAGCAACACCCACAGCAACAGCAAGTGTTAGAAGTGAGAGAGATGCCATGTCTCCTATGCCCTCGCCTGTGATCTACTATCCGTCTAATCCGCTTCCCCATTTATTAGACACCCCACTAATCATAACAACTCTTTGGAGCCAATCCTCACGAAATCATCACCACCTTTTAAAAGGGGGGTCCGGAGCAAAAGCAGGAGGAAGAGGAGGAGCAGGAGCAAAAGCACAAGCAGGAACAAACGTAGGAGCAGTAGGAGCAATAGCAAGCACAGGAGCAAGAGGCGGAGCAAGAACAAGAGCAGGAGCAACAGCAAGAGCAGGAGCAAGACCAAAAGCAAGAGCAGGAGTACCAGCAAGAGCAGGAGCAAGAGCAAAAGCAGAAGCAAGAGTAGGAGAGCAGGAGCAGGAGCAGAAGCAGGAGCAGGAGCATGAGTCAGCAAGAGCAAAAGCAGGAGTAAGAGTAAGAGCAGGAGTAATAGGAGTAAGGGCAAGAGCAGGGCAACAGCAAAGGCAAGAGCAAGAGTAAGAGCAGGACCAAGAGCAAGAGCAGAGGCAAGAGCAAGCGCAGGAGCCAGAGCAAGAGACGCAGCAGGAGCAGAGGCAAAAGCCAGCGCTGAAGCAAGAGCCAGACCAGGAGCAAGAGCAAGTTCCCTCAACAGTCACAGCAGAGATCACAATGCCCCCTAATAGCGAAAACACGTTGCGAGTTTTTATTGGGGGGTCCCCCACTGGATTAATCTTGGGGGAAGGGGCTTTTATTGGTGCTTGAAAACTGCCTAAGCCGGGACACTGCCTCAAATATACGGTTTGGGGGTCGGGTTTTCGGAGTTCCTTTTTTTTGTAACCCTCGTGCCTTTTCGGAGTTCAGGGTTTAGGGCTTAGGTTTCGGGTTCGTCTCTATGGCTACAACAGGACTGCAGATCTGTTGTCGGCATCTTGACGAGGCTTTGAGGTTCGATACGGTGAGCCTTCAGCTAGTCTACAACACGGACGATACTGGGCTATTATAGACGGTTAAGATTTAGGGTTTAGGATTTAGGGTTTAGGGGTTAGCAATTCGGGTACCCAAAACCCTAAGCAGGATTACAGTAGTTGTACGAACTGTTGAGCAAACTATTTCACACTGACAATCGCCTCGAGCTCGATCGCTTGCGCCACATGATGCAGGGGCGTATCGCCATCTGAATCCTTGTCGAAACATATATACATATGTACATATATATATATATACGTATGCATATGCATATGTATAAGTATATGTATATGAATATGTATATGTCTATATAGATATGTATACATACATACATACATACATACATACATGCATGCATGCATACATACATACATACATATATATATATATACATACCCTTGCTTCATACTGTTATAATACATAATTATTATGTTCTTAAACTACTACAATCCTTGCCGAAAGGGCTGCCTGCCCTCAGCCCTCCAACCTGGAGCCTGAGACCTCGACCCCAGACGCGAAACGAAGCATCCATGTACACATATGGGTAGTTGTCAAAATTAGGGTCCCTTTTTGGGTACCCTAAATAATAGGTGCCGTGTTATAATAGGGACCCAAAAAGGGACCATAGCTTTGACAACCACCCATATAGATGGCTGCGTGTATATGTATGTGTGTGTACCATGTATGTAGGTATGCATGCATGCATGCATGTGTGTACGTACAGAGAGAGAAAAGAGAGAGACAGAGCAAGGCTAAAGTACATACCTATTTATATACATAATATACTGAATGGGCACATGATCACTTTACACCAAACCATTTACTAAACACAAAAATAGCAACAAGAAGCAGGACGAACATCACCATGAACATCTTGACAAATACTATAACGCCCGTAAAGTATATGTTTCACATGAACCTTTTCGAAACCCTGTAGTAAGCCCTATACAACCCTACTATGACCACGTAAAGCATTCAACATAAAACCCTACAAAAACCTACAAAACCGCTTAACTAAAGGAACCCTTACTGTAGAGGTACAGTGACCCTCGAAAGGCTTCTAGGAGAACTCCAGCAAGGAATGGTACTTTAGGGGTTGGGGGCAGAGTGTTGAGCTTGTTCCATGATGCTATACTGAATACTTCAGATAGGGAACCTAACTCTGCGTTTTATGCTGCAGCTCTTGCTGCCTCACTCACCATACAGGTACCTGGAACCTCAGGGTAAACCTGCTCTCTCACCAGGGTCCAAGGTCCAAGTGACTGCCACATTCGCAGCAGATGCATCCCGTTGTAACAAGATGCGCAACAGGTCAACCTCGAGCTACGGATGGTGGCTTCCTGTACGGTTGTATAGGGCTGAACACAACTGTCGGGAACGGTGAAGGTGCTCAGAAGGGCTAAAGACCTAATTAGGTCTAAAATGGTGATGATGATGATGATGATGATGGGCGTCTCACGAACTTGATTGCGGCTTGGTGTGGTTCTACTATACTGACCATACTGAAGCGAGGACTACAAAGGAATGCTGTTATCGGCTTTTCGGCCTATGTGATAAGGATTTCGGATTTCCAGGATTCCGGCAAGCTGCGCTTTCGACTTTGAGGTAAGGGCTGACGGGTTTACAAGATGCACGGTTTGGTTTCGGAGGGCGGGGGTTGGGCTGTGTTTTACGACACAAGGAGGTTTGTTGTAGTTTGTCGTGCTGTGTAACTGGCAGCCTCAAAATTTCGCTCCCATGTTTTGGCTCTAACAAACCCTTTGCTCCTCTTTGCTCTAAATCCCGACTTGCAACCCCTCTAGATCCTGAAACCTTGAACTCCTAGACCGGCGTATAAGACCTCTAACTTGAAGCTCGCGACCCTTCTAGGATCCTCGTGGGAGCTGCAACCCAAACCTTCAGCTAGACCCCCTTCGCACACTCATCACCGAATCAAACGCTGGCGAAAAGGCCTACTGTTTTAAGGCTGTGGTGTTTGGTACGTGCCCTATGAAGGCTGTACCTGCCTTAGGGTTGTCGGGTTTTCGGGTTCAAAGGTTTGGAGATTCAGGGTATAAGGGGGCTTGCGGGTCGTGCTGCTTAAGGCTGTTAGGGTCTTAGTTCACCTTTCGAACCTTTGATGAAATCTTACTGAATTCAGCTTTCGCGGTCTGCCCATCAGTAAATGCACGGATACAGGTACGTGAGCTGACGGAAAAGCGCATGCGACCGAACCTACCAAATGCTGTGGAGCCGGGAACTTCCCAAGTCACCACACCATCGAAACTCAGCTGAGTTGCATGGCCCCAGCTAGCGGCTGCCATGACAGGCGTATATCCATTCTCGTCCTCGCCGGACAATGGCTCGGATATCTGGGTAAAAACGCAGGGCGTGAAGCATGTGTGCAGGGGCACAGCCGGTCCCAACATGCGGCAGTTTCAGGTTTTCGACATCTGCATTTAGGGTATTGAAAATCCTGATGTTGTGCTATATCGCAGCAACATGTCATAAATACCCTCTGGCGACTGCATGTAAATTGCCATTGAGAAACATGTTTCTGAACGCCAGTGAAACTTCCAGAAGGAAAAAACATGCAGTGCGGAGAACTTTCTTCTAGACCAATGAAGCCCAAATCATGGGTTAGAAACCTGTCGTGGCCTGGGGTCCCTTGAACCCCCAATTTACGTTTCGGACCTTAGACCACGCGGACACATGCCTCTCAATCTTTGGCTCAACTCCAGCCTGCAACTGTCTGCAACCTCCTCTTCGCACGCCAGTACCCTCAATACACGACAGAATGCTCAGAGGTTTAGGATTCGATGTGATAGACTTTGGGGCTCCACAACTTCAACATGGGGCTACACACGGGGTACCTACAAATGGACAACAAAGATCCAAAACCACCCAAACTGTGCACGTGCGAACCTGCAATATGCAGCAAAACTAGCACCGCACGCGAACCTGGCGGAAAAAATGCACCCTCACAGCGTCTGCTCCTGGGAACTTGGCGAAAAGCCCGACAGCGTGATAAGCTCCTTTTTGCAGGGAGCCGCTTCGATTCACAAAACCCATGCCAGGCATCGTCGAACATCAACGCCTACCCGGACGTGTTGGTTGCGGCTTCTGCAATGTTGTTGCTTCTTGGTCGTGCGTCGAAAGAGACCCCTTTCCAATGTACCGGTATGTTTGATGCGGGAAAGCGAGATTTGAACAGTGTTCTCCAAAACATTGCACATCGTTTGCGATCTGAAATCTCATGTCATATTTGCTATAATATATATATATATATATATATATATATATATATGTTTATGCACAAGTAATCGTAAGAAACGATTGCGTCCACCGAAGCCTTAACCAAGTCTTGAACCGTAACGATCCACAAGCACACAAGGAACTATATCTTCGTGGTGAAGATTTGGTGTTGCACTTGCTTGCACAGACCGAGGCCCGAGATCTTCACGTGTTCTTTCTGCCTGGATGCGCCTCCACAGCCGATTGCAACCTCACACTATCCATGCAATTTCCGATTCGCAATAGGGACGTTGGTTCCATGAATTGCGGCTTTTACGCTACTCCTATGCGGGAGCTCAATCTGTCTTCTTCGCTACAGCATTGCTGCAATGTATTTAAAGGCTTCGGAACAAGACCTAGTCGTGGGAGTCGGATTCAGAGTATGGGGGAGTTGGTCGATGGTCTACTGCTGCAAATGCGAGCACACGTGCAAGCGAACGAGGTTGCTTGATGTCCGTATTGGACGTCCATTTGTTCATGATCAAAGACTCTAACGACTGCCGGTACAACATAGTATGTTGTAATACTGAGTAACATAATAGGACCTGATCTGATATAATCTGCTACGGTATACTGTAATATAAAGGAACATACATAAAACATTGCGATGTTATACATATATTACAATATACATATAACGTAACGTAATATATGATAATTATGGACGGTATCAGGGGGTGTTCGGTTGACCCGGTTCCGGGTTTCCCGGTTCATCTACTAGTAAGAAATAAGAGACCCTATACGGGGGCTCGGGGTAGTATGTTCCAGGGCAAGTATCGGACTGCTGGGTGGTGCCACATCAGAAGGTGGGTTGGGCCACTCTACTCGTAAACGGGTTCGGGGTCGGCGACCCTGACCCGATTTGCCTAGACTGGGCTTGGGCTCGAGTTTCAGAGGACCGAGGGCCATTCTACTCGTTAACAGCGAGGAAGGCGACCCTGACCCAGTTTATCTGAACCTCTCTAAATTGCTCTAGGGGGCGGCCTGGGCCCGCATGGTCCAGTCTGCGGGTTCAAAGGACCGAGGGCCGTTGTACTCGTAAATAGCGAGGGATGGAGACCCTGACCCAGTTTATCTAAACCTCTCTAACTCGCTCTAAACCGCTCCGGGCCTTTGCCCCAAACCCGCCCGGAAGCCCTCAATACCATGTTACAAGTACACACTGGGAATGCCGAATTCCGGAGTGTGAAGTTGACAAGCTTCAAGCCACAAGGTATCTGATCTCGATCCCTTCGGGCTTCGTTGAAACTCTCAGTGCTCAACAAAGCCTTTGAGCATGTGAGGCTGTGATGTGACGTGGTCGGCTATCTGATCCGACCTTTGAACTTTGGCACGTGACCTTGCGCATCTGCAACGTGGAAGGATTTAGAGAGCTTTAGACTGATATCGGGAGAGATTCCGGGTCAGGCAATCATCCTAAGAAAATAGATTTTCCCAGGATTGATCCGACCTTTCTCATAGCTTAGGATCAAGCATCGCAAAATTGTCAGACCCTGTATGGGCCAAACCCTAAGCCTTCACCTACCAAAACCTACTTTTTTGTAGGGTCCCTATAAATTCCATATTAGGATTTACAATAAGAACCTACAAAAAAGTAGGGTTGGGTAGTTTAAGGTAAGCCTGAAAAACCCAACTCCACCCTGAGGTCCGGTGGTTGGTAGGACCCCACCCGGAGGTTGGTGGGGTGAAAGTAAGGGAGATCACAAGTACCTTAATTGGGGCTATCAGCATTTCTCTGTATTTTTTACCTTATGTATATCCCTATATACAGTTACTAACCTATCAGCACTCTGATAAGCATCAACCTCGAAACCCTTACAAACCTACCTTCAAAAGGACAAGTACCTCACATAACGTAAGTAAATCATGACACGGAAAGGAACCCTAAAAAGCTAGGCGGAACCCTACCGTCAACAGGACATATACAAGGAAGTCATGAGAACGACGCCTAAAAATGCAGGTTTCTTTTCGGGCTTCAGGTCTAAAGTTTAGTACAGGGGCCTTAATAATTAGAAAAGGGTTTTGGGGCCATTATATTATACTTACCGTAAGGAACCCCCCCAATAGTATAGGTAATTATTAAGGCCCCTACAATATTCTCCTGGACCGTCAAGTTGGCTGGTAGCTTTCTTTCTGTTTGGGTCGGGGTGTCGCCATCTTGTGCTGACAGCCCACACTCCTGCAATTTACTCTACCGTACGTTCCACAAGAAATGTCCGAAGTAGCGCTGAACCCTAAAGCCTAAACCCTAAAGCCCTACGAAAAAAAACTGCTACTTGGAAAGATCGCGCAATTAGGACATAGCACACATGCGAGTGTCATTAAAGCAGCTCCTGCGTGCAACCGAGCTCCTACAAGCAGGAGCAACAGCAAGAGCCGGAGCAAGAGCACAGCGGGAGCTGGATCGAGAGCAGGAGCAATAGTTGGAGCAAGTGACGCTAGGGATAGCAACATGCCCTTATAACAAAAACAAACTTACGAGTTCTTGTTGAGGGTGGGGGGTTAATGTTAATTAGAAGACATTAAACTTCTTCATCTGGATCATGTAAATTTTTTCTTCATCAAGACAACAAAGATATAACTTGAACCACAACCCCAACATGCTCTGCATGTTTTGGGGACCTTGCCATATTTCTGCTAGGCAAGTCATCATAAGCCCTTAAGACGGTACCCCTGAACCCTACATCACAAGCCCTAGAGACTAGGGTTTCGGGGTCAAGGGTGTTGGGGTCAAGGGGTTATAGGCTTTAAGGGTGTCGGATGCAAGGGTTAAGGATTTAAGGGTTTCAGGTTCAAGGGTGTGGCGGTTGAGGGTTTAGACTACACCCTGAACCCTACTCCCTGGTGCTTAGTAGGGAATGGGGGAATGGATCCAACCCCAATAATAGTCCCCATAATCCATTCCCCCATTCCCTACTACGAACCAGACAGCCTAAACCCTAAAGTCCTAAAGGGTTTAAGCTAGACCATGACCCCAAGGCCGAAGCTCGAAACCCGAGGCTTTTTGAGAGCCCTACGACGGGCGGGCCCACACCCGAAGTCCGAGGTACCTCGCACTCAGACCACCAGTCGCCCCCACACCCTAAACCCCGAAAACCTCCCAAAACCTCTTACAGCCTAAACCCCTAAAACCTAAAGCCTAAACCCTAAACTTCCTAAACCCTAAACCTCAGAACTCAAACCACAAGGGCTTGGAGTTGGGTCTCGGGTTTAGGTTCTGGAGCTGAAGGCTTCGGTAAGGGTTTCGGTTTTCAGGAGTTTATGCCGGTCTTCATGAGTGTTGGGTGTTAGTGATCTAACACTCATAGGGTCCAATACAGGGGCCTTACTAATTATTTAGAATAGGTCTTGGGGGCCCATTATTAAGAATATAAGGAAACACCAAAATAGTATAGGTAATTATTAAGGCCCCTACATGAGCACCCTCCGTCCGGCATCACAGATTCCTGCGTGCACGGCCCCAGGTCCTCCACGCGTGCGATGTCGCCATCCCCGGCAGCAGTCCAAAGATTCTCCTGGAGAGGTTGGAGTTGCCGTGCAATAAAACTAAATGAGTTACAGTCAGGAGTTCAGGCTAGAGCGTAGGCGAGAGCGTCAAGTGAACGTCGGTAGCTATATCTCGCAACAACCCTAAACCTCCAAGCCTGAACACCTAACCACCTGCAAGAGGCCCTTCAAGCCTTGTATCCCTGGAAGCCGAAGACCCTGAACCTGATACACAGCCCTACAGGTTGGGGTCTAGGATCAAGCCCTGAACCCCTAAACCCGACACCCTGAACCCGAAAGGCTTTGGGGGATTTTTTAGAAGCCCCCAACCCCTAAACGCACAACCCAAATAAAACCCACAACTTGCTCATTATAGCCACCCCCTCTTCAACACATGTACATAGAATCTTTTTTACAAAAACCATCTATACGTCGAAACCTTAAACCATTTGATCGCCTTAAAAGCCTGAACCCTGCAGCCAAACCTCTAGACTGAAAAACCCGACGCTCTATCTATCTATCTATCTGTCTACCGATCTATCTATCTATCTATGTGTCTAGCTATCTATCTATCTATCTATCTGTCTATCTATCTGTCTATATCGAATAATAATGACATAAGTTTATATACATATAAACATACACATATATACATTTGCATATACATTTACACATACCGATACAATTTTTTATATATTTATGCGCGTACTTTCTGGAGTGTATGTCGGCGTGGAGGCCTGCTTTTCTCGAGCAAAGAAGCATTTTCTTAAGGTTTTTTGATTGACTTTTATGTTTCTCGTGTCGCTACGACATGTGTACATGCGGTACGTTGTGTGGAGACTAATTACTTATGCTACTTGTCATAGTGTACGACGGCACTGCTATGGCTACGATCGCAGTGATGAAACANTTAAGCTACATATTCCTGTCAGGTTTTGGATGTATCTTTATCATGTCGTATCAGGGTGTCCAATCACCTCCTATCGAGGCTTTGGGTTTGGAGCTCCTTTTTCCGATTATAGTTTTCTGCTGACGCCATACCTTGTTGTATGGTACCTCGATCATATCCTTTCGGGTTTAGGTCTGTAACTTATCCGAGTCAATACTGTCGGGCTCTGGGACCAAAGTTTTTTACTTGCAGTTTTTTGCNTTGTTGTATGGTACCTCGATCATATCCTTTCGGGTTTAGGTCTGTAACTTATCCGAGTCAATACTGTCGGGCTCTGGGACCAAAGTTTTTTACTTGCAGTTTTTTGCCCTATAAAACAACATCTATCTATATATATTTGTTTTTTTCACATGTTCGTTTCTTTTTTTGGGTGGTGGGAGATTGGGGTTGTAGATGGATCGCCATTCATCGCTACTACGGCCGGGGAAAAGGCACCCTGCAAGCTTGGTTAATCATCTATTCCATTGTGAGTTTAAGATCCAATGTGTCTTGTTATTTGTTGTGTTGTCGTTGGTTGTTGGGTTGTGTTTCTTTGGGCAGGTGGTTATGGTTGAATACTTACCATCCTTCATCTGCTTGGAAGGCATTGGGTTTGTCAACCATCTTTCTCTGCTCTGGTTTAGGGCCATCATGATCCCAGCAGCACCGTACACGGATTCAGGTTTATTAAGCATCATATATCCAGCAGCTTTGTGCGGTTATAGGATATACTGCTCCTCATCTCCTCCTTATTTGAGGTTTTGGATTTTGCCATCCAGTGTACCCGACGAAGGTTTCGGGTTATGGAGACTTTGGTCCCGGTTTTGAGACGTGGTCGCTTTCAAGCTTTGTTGATCCACTATTTGC